>QXTE01000354.1:0-323393 GCA_003942145.1 Platysternon megacephalum | reverse complement strand
TCATATCTCTTGAGTTAGAGGCCTGTGCTTTAACCACAAGACCATCCTTCTTATTTGCTGCCACTTCATCTGAATAGCATTTCAACCTGCCACAGTTGCAACCTCTAGAGTGAACTACCAGCTTAGTATGTATATAGGAATGATTCATAATCTGATACGATCACTTATCCAGCAGAGGGCAGAATAACCAATTTATTCAGAAAAATGCCTAGAACCGTTTATGGCATGGAGGACATGCAATGGCAAATCAGTGACAACCTTAATCTTGCATTATCTGTCTGATACACAACAGAAAATAAAATTATGCTAATATAGGAGCAGTTGCAGCTACATATGATTTCTATGAACCCACTGCAGATACATTTTCTTGGCATAAGTGAAATAAACAGAAATGAAAAACTGGAATGCACTAAACTTGCTTTAAAAATGAGGAATCTGAGTTTTCTATTTTCAATAATATTTATTGAAAAGGACAGCCGAGGAAACAAATGGACAGGATCGCATTGTTAGCATGCTTTGGAAGGGCTCATGTTGAATGGTACAAGTAGAGCTGTAGTTGGATAGAGTGATGCAAGTGCATTAGTGCATATCACCACGTTCCAGGTACCATTTTTTCCAATTGCCAGCAGAACATGATGTGCAAAATAACACACGCAAGGGGAAGCAGGAGCTGT
The DNA here is from genome assembly GCA_003942145.1 of Platysternon megacephalum. Taxonomy (NCBI): domain Eukaryota; kingdom Metazoa; phylum Chordata; order Testudines; family Platysternidae; genus Platysternon; species Platysternon megacephalum. The sequence continues at coordinate 322,719 of QXTE01000354.1, read as the reverse complement.
GTGCAGTGAGAAGTGAATTGCTACCACTATGAGTCACATTCAGGAAACAAGAGAGGAGCCGGTGAGGAATTATCTGGGTTGCTGCTAGGCTGGTGGAGCAATATGCTTCCCCTTACGCAGCCGCTACTTGTTAAAACACAGTCCAGCCTTTTGGCAGCTTTTGGAGATGTCAAACACCACTGACCCCCAATGTTCCCTCTCATTTTTTACATCCAGGTGCAGAATGAGTTTTGTTATGTGCACCAATATGGAGGTGATGTGTGGCGGGGGTGAGGCCGAGGGGTTTGGAGTGTGAGAGGGGGCTCAGGGCTGGGGCAGAGGGTTGGGGTGCGAGGGGTGTGTGAGGGCTCTGGCTGGGGGTGCAGGCTCTGGGGGGGGGCTGGGGATGAGGGGCTTGGGGTGCGGGAGGGGGCGCAGGGCTGGGGCAGAAGGTTGGGGTGGGGCGGTGAGGGCCTAAGTTTCGTGTAAGCTGCATGGCTGCACAGCAGCCTATTTAGCACCGTGCAAGCGCTTAGGGAACCCGCCTGGGGACCTGCCATGGCTGGGGAGGGGCGTCCCTCCCCCGGCCCCCACCTAGCCTGGCCCCCAACCTGCCGCTGGAGGGGCGGCCCTCCCCTTGCCCCAACTCACCCTGTGTTCTGGACCTGCTGCAGCTGGAGCATCACGGACCCAGCCGCAGCTGGATTGGGCCCAGGTGCGGCCCCAGGAGTAGCTGGGAGCATGGCCCGACCCCAGAGCCGCCCAGACCCAGCTGTGGCCAGGGCGGCGCAGAGTGGCCCGGACCCAGCCGTGGCCTGGGCGCCCCCTACCCCCAGCCCAGACCTATTGGGTCTGGGAAAGAGGCGCCTATCCTGCAGTCTCTGCCCCAGAGCTCCTGCGGCAGGGAAAGGCACATCCCCCTCACCCCAGCCCGGGTGCCTCTGCGGGGAGAAAGTGCTGGGGGGAGTCCTCTCTCCCTGCCGTAGCCCTGGAGCACGGTCCTGCACCCCAAACCCTTCATCTCCGGCCCCACCCCAGAGCCTGCACCCCCAGGCAGAGCCTGCACCCCCAGCACCCCAATCCTTTGCCCCAGCCCTGAGCCCCTCATCCCCAGCCCCACCCCAGAGCCTGCACCCCCAGCTGGAGCCTTCACACCCCTGCACCCCAACCATCTGCCCCAACCCTGAGCCCCTCTTGCCCAGCCCCACCCCAGAGCCCACAACCCCAGCCAGAGCCCTCACCCCCTGCACCCCAACCCTCTGCCCCAGCCCTGAGCCCCCTCCCACAAGAATTTCTTGGCCCTACCCCCATCACATGATTTTTTTATGTGCACCAATATGAAGCCGATGTGTCACACATCACCTCCATATTAATGCACATAAAAAAATTCATTCTGCACATGGATGGGAAAAATTAGAGGGAACACTGGGAGGGCTCTGGCTGTGGCTGCAGGCTCTGGGGTGGGCCAGGGATGAGAAGTATGGGGTGCAGGCTGCCCTGGGGCTGCGGTAGGGAGAGAGGACTGTCCCTCTCCCTCTCCCGCTGCAGCACCCTGGGCGGGGGAAAGGCACCTCTCCCTGGCTGCAGCAGCTCAGGGCCTGGAGCCGGGGGAGAGGTGCCTCTCCCCTTCTGTGCAGCCCTTGATAGCTTGCTGCATGGCCACGCAGCTTAGAGGGAACTTAGCTGACCCCACTGCAGACAATGAGGTTGCTCCAGTGTTACATCAATGTGGGATCAGAATTCGGCCCTCTGTTTGCAGCTTTGCATTGCACTGGGTAGGGTGCTGCAGATGGCATCATTTCTGATGTAGAGATGTGGCCCAAAGATCCAAGACCCAGCATGGAATGCTCCGGCTTGATTCATACAAAGCTAGCCAATATAGGGAGCAGTGCATTGCATTCTGGGAGCTGTAGTCTCCTGGGTTATTAATGACAAAGGTTGTGGGGGAAGCAGGCTTTGGTAGTAATTGGTCTTTCCTGCTTTGCATTTTTATGTTTCTGAAGAAAGTCAGGGGAAAATGCTCTTGTGAATCTGTTGGAATAAAAAAAAAAGCAGGGCCTTGTTCTCTCTCTGTAGAAAATGTGGGAATCTTTTGATACTATTTTTATGAACAATGTTTGACTCAGTTTACCCATGAAGTGTAAAGGGGTTGAGTCCTACTCTGGAGATAGGAGGAGTGAGGCATAGCTAGCTGTCACCTAGATAAATGGGTCTGTCTGGGTGGAAACCAGAGACATTAACAAGAGCTGGCTGGAATTAACACATTTGAATGGAAGATTCAATGACTGGACCATGAACTCCTAATGGCCCTCAGCAAAGAACAAGTTACTTGCTCCATCCTCTCTGGGGGGAATCACAATGCAATGTCAAGTACAGGAGAACACAGGAATGAGGTGTGAGGAGAATGGTTTTTTGTTTTCTTTTTTTTTTTTAGGTTGCTGTTGAGAGCACAGGGACAGAAAGAGAGAGATGATGGATTCCAGGAGAGCCAGGGATATTGGGGCAGTTGCTTTTGCCTCTGTGTCTTAAGCTTGGTGTTTCCATCCTAACCTGACCTAAGGACTCTCAGATGCTGTAATAAGCGATGCTACGGGGGGGAGGGGAGCGGGAGAAGGGGCTCAAGGTGGATGTTTCGCCTAGGATGCAAAATATCCTTGCACCGGCCCTGTTGAGAGCACACAGAGAGAAACAGGAGTGCTGAGGCCACAAGGCCCAGTCTCAGAGTTGGAGTGCTGTAGAGTCTGAAAGACAAACCTTTGGGCTTGCCAGAGAAAGAGGAGTCCTCCCAAGAGACTGTATGAAGTCTGGGGCAGCACACACCTGTGGAACCGTGACACCATTACACTGACCTTACATCACTGAAACTCCATTTAAGTTAATGAAAATGCATCAGCGTAAAACATGAGTAATGGAGAAGAGAGCTGGGCCTTAAACTTCTGTTACTAAAACAGAAGAACTGATGGCCATGAGTCCCCTCTTAGCCAGGATCAGGCGTGGCTCCACTGAAGTCAGTGTAATGATCACACTGGTATGAAACTGGTGCAAGTGGGAAGAGAATCAAAGCTGAAGTTTGCATTGCTATGCAGTTATGGGACATACTAATTCATTTTCTTATTGGTGGAGCTGCTCTCTCTTTAGCACAGAGCAGCATTGGTTAGCCCTAGGGCCCGAGCAAATTCACGGTCCATTTTGGTCAATTTCATGGTTATAGGATTGCAAAAATCGTAAATTTCATGATTTCAGATATTTAAATCTGAAATTTTACGGTGTTGTAACTCTAGGGGTCCTGACCCAAAATGGGGCAGTGGAGGGCTGGGGGGTCGAAACGTTATTGTAGGGAGGTTGCGGTATTGCCACTCTTACTTCTGCGCTGCTGCCAGGGTGCGAAGGCTTCCTACATAGATTAAGAACCCCAGCTGGCTGTCCCAGTCAGGGTTCCTTCTTTCCTAGTGCTGGGATACTATTAAAAGCAACTAACTATCGAGATCCTAAAATTGAGATACCCCCTCAAAATGCATTAATAGGAAAATTTCTAATACATTTTCTTTGTAATGATTCACAAGCAAAACTGGACTTTGAACAAAAAACCCATTTTTAAAGAAGATAAGAAATGTTGATGTCAAAGAATCATTGTGTGCTCTCCAAGCCCTCCTCCCCAAATAGATGAAGGGAATAACATATACTGATTTAGAACATTAAAGTATAAAAACGAAGGACTGTTAAATGGTAAAATTATAAGCTTTGTTAGTTATATTTTAACGAGCTGTAATTATGGATAGTGAGTACAAATGAGGTAACATTTAGGCCAAGATCTTGCTGGCAAAAGTGTGGTTTTGCCAGTTCTTCTTTTACAAAGAATTGCTGATCTTAAAAATACAGAACAATGGCAACATATTGTGCTGGAAGTTTTGAGGTAAAAACACACAAACCCGTAACAACAACAAACCCCTTTTTTTCTGGGCAAACCTAGGGCATAGTGACATAAAAATGACACGATGCAGAAACTGCAAAACCAGAAGGAAAAAAGCTGAAGCTGGGTAATTGAAGCTTGCACTAAATCCAAAGGGTTGATGTGCTAAAAGCAAATTGGCTGAAGATTAAGTAATCTGCAATATAGAAATGTATAAGGGACCTAATGAATATGGGCCCAAACTGGAGAAACACTGGACCAGAAACTGAAGGATGTCACTGAAGGACCAGACCAAGGGAACAGAGAAGGTGGTGACTATCAAGGAAAATGGAAGGACTTCCTGGTGCCTTGCAACGTGGTAACAAGGGCCCATTTACCAATTTTGTCTTGTCTGTTGTTATTTGTCTGGCATAAATGCATTTCCAGGCACTATAAGTGACCATAGTTCTGTCCGAAATTGTATAAATAAAGGCAAAAATTGATTAAGCCTAAATTGGGTGCGCTTGTGACTCAGTTTCCCAACTTTTACCCCTCAACACTAGTATCCATGATAAACCCATCAATACTCCTCTGGTGCAGCGTGTGTACAAATCCCATCATAGTCCCCCAGCTTCCCCTTCCTTCGGCTATTATTTAAGCATTCCAGGTTACAGTGCATTTGAAAGTTTCTATGCTGAAACAGCATTGCACTATCCCTCATGGCAGAGGGATTGGTTTACAACCATCTGGTGCTATTTCCTTTGCTGTCATGTGTGTACTGTACAAGACAGTGTTGGATTTTTACACAGTTGAGTGAGCACGGAAGAGAAAAGCTAAAATAAAGGAAAATGTGGCTGATCCACCTACCTGGAAATTAATTAAACAATTAAAATTGAGACACTAGACTAAATAATCAAGGCTAATATCTACAGTGCATAGCATGAGATCTCAGCTCATTTAGCGCATTGAGATTCTCATTTAGACATGTAAATGACATCAAGCATGCACGGAATGAATGCTGCCCTATTCAATAGGGATGGTAGTGGGAAAGACGGTGACGGAAACCTCTCTCCCTTCCCTATGTGTCCACCATCCAGAAGCAGGAGCTACGCCCACCACTTTCTTTGAGAATTAAGGGTCTGATTGTGCAAGGTGCTGAGCATTCTGCAATGGGAATTGAATATGCTCAGCACCTTATCAAAGGCAAAATTTTGGGAGCAAAACTTTTGGCTGCAACGTTTGGGGGGCAAAAAACACAGATTCGGCGACACCAAAATATTTAGCAAATTTGTGTTGAGGGAGTTTCTTTTCGACATTTATTTTTATTTTTTTGTTCAAAATGACTTTTTGTTTCAAAATTTCCTTTAATTTTTCTTTTAAAAATAATTTCTTTAAAAAACCGGTCAGGAATTTTGTCAAAATGAAGTGCTTCATTTGACCCAAAACATTTTTTTTTTTAAATTTTAGCTGAAAATTTTGGAAATATCCAGTTTTGGTTTGACCCAAAATGTTTCCCCACACACACATTTTTTGGAATTGCCAAATCTGATGTTTCGGGCCTAGGCGATGAGCCTGGCTAACATGGCTACTGGTAGGCCACATCCCCCCAGAGTATGTGCTGTGCTAACATGAAGATGTAGGCTGGCCCCCCACATCCCCTTCTACTCATGAGAATTGATCCAAAGTCCATTGAAATCATTCAATTGACTTCAATGGGCTTTGGATCAAGCCTCTACAATGTTGGCAAAGTGGCTATTTGTCTGAGCAACAGTAATATTTTCTGCAGGCTGTGTTGCTCTCCTCCCTGCCACAAATGCACTGAACAGTCATGTCCTGCCCTGGATTGGGGACCCTCCTCGTGTCTTGCACCCCTTTTGTGCTGCCATGAGCAAGGGCAAGATGCTATCCCAACACCACTTCTGTAGAACATAAGAACATAAGAATGGCCGTACTGGGTCAGACCAAAGGTCCATCCAGCCCAGTATCCTGTCTACCAACAGTGGCCAATGCCAGGTGCCCCAGAGGGAGTGAACCTAACAGGTAATGATCAAGTGATCTCTCTCCTGCCATCCATCTCCATCCTCTGAAAAACAGAGGCTAGGGACACCATTCCTTACCCATCCTGGCGAATAGCCATTAATGGACTTTACCTCCATGAATTTATCTAGTTCTCTTTTAAACGCTGTTATAGTCCTAGCCTTCATAACCTCCTCAGGCAAGGAGTTCCACTATTTGACTGTGTGCTGTGTGAAGAAGAACCACTGTTAAGACAATCCCCTGAAAAACCACAGAAGGCTTCATTCAAAATCCCCCTGTCCCGAATGCAAGCCTGATGGCAAACAAACTTTAGTTACCATGGGAATAACTGAGCTTAGCTGTGCCATTAACTGCTTATCCACTGTGTCAGTGTTTTTGGTGTGATCCTGCTAAAAGCATTCATCTTCCCCGGATTGCATTCTATAACATCACTTTCTAAATTGCAGCTTTGGAAAATTGAAATCATTAGATGTAAGGTGTATCCATGAAGCTCCTTCCACAAATTGACTGTAAATTGTGACTCATTATCTGCAATATTATCTGTCTGCTGAACTGGAGATATCTTGGCTACTTAAAAATAATAAAAAGAAGCCTTCGGTGGTTTTTCAGGGGATTGTCTTAAGAGTGGCCTTCCATGAAGACTTAATATATTTTCATGATTGTTTGAGTGTGTGATCAAACAAAAATTCGGACTCAGGAGATCTGGTTTCTCTCCCTAACTCTGTCACAGGCTTTCTGCATCACCTTGAACAAGACATTAACATTTTCTGTGTTACTGTTAGTTTGTGAAATAGTGATCATAGTGGTGGTGACAATCCGGATCCCTCAGTGGTTTTACAATACTTGGTGAATGTTTGTAAAGTATATTGAGCTTTCAAAGGTAAAGTGCTAAAGTATATTAGGTCTGATCTGCAGCTAGTATAAAATCATGTAGCTCCATTGAAGTCAGTTATGTCACCAATTTACACCAGCTGAGGATCTGGTCCATATATAACAGCTTTTAAAAATTGTCTAGTTGATGAAACCCGTCGTTTATGTAAAATCCCGAACTGCATCCCTATGCCCGACTCAATAGACAGATTATGAATTAGTAACTGTCAGAACAGTAAAAGCTAAAACCAACTTTAAAATTACAGCATTTTCATGCAGTTAAGATGCATATACAGTATAAAGGTCAAGAGTTTGGAGAAGATCATTAAAAAAGGAATAAAAAGCATCAGACATTACTTCTGAGTCATGCAGTTCATGTCTAATAGACTATTCATTTAGAAGTGAGTCCTTTGTTCTCATTCTCAAATAATATTTTTCTGGCTGTTGTTGGAACTGAGCTTTGGAAAGTTCAGTCTGATGCCTGCTGTTATATAATTCTGCCTTGCTGTTTCTTACCTTCCACCATCACTATCCCCCTGAGGTTCTCTACAGATCTGAGACCTGATGTAACGTTGTGAATGATGTCCCAAAATTATCCTCCATTAACACCCTTTGCACCCTTAACATGCCACTTCCTGTCCTTCCAGCTAAGGAGAATTAAAAGCAGGCCAATTTAAGATAGACTTCCCCCAGTTTAAGGAGGACGTCCCATCTAGGAAGGCTGGAGATTTCCCACTAGGTTAAGGACACTGGGTTAAAGATCAGCTGAAAGGGATCACTGTTAATATAAGGTTCCCCCAGGCAGCGCCGGCTCCAGGGTTTTTGCCGCCCCAGGCAGCCCCCCCCCTCCAAAAAAAAGCTGCGATCGCGATCTGCGGCGGCAATTCGGCGGGAGGTCCTTCGCTCCGAGTGGGAGTGAGGGACCCTCCGCCGAATTGCCGCCGAATACCTGGACGTGCCGCCCCTCTCTGGAGTGGCCGCCCCAAGCACCTGCTTGTTAAGCTGGTGCCTGGAGCCAGCCCTGCTCCCAGGCTCTCTCTCTCTTAGGATTTTTTCTGAGGTGCCTCTTAGTGTGGTATCAACCTGGGACTCACAGGAACTTCAGAGGAAGGTGTAAGTATCCCATAATAGGCAGGTTTGGGATAATAATTATGGGCTCCACATAGGTCTCATCCTGATCTCAATAAGCTAGAGACTGATTTAAGCACTGAAGCACAAACCAGGAGACTGCAGCCAATGATCAAACCAAAACAATGTCAACAAAGAATTCTACTGCTTTGGCAGCAACACTTTGATACCAGAGAGAGACAGATCTGATGGTTAGCTCAGAGGCCTAGTAACCAGGAGTTCTGATTCTCTTCTGGTGACTCCCTCTTAATGGATTAAAGCTTGTTCTTTATCTATATAATGAGATAACCAATACTTCCCTTCCTCACAGGAATTCTGAGAGTTGATGAGGCTTAATTAATGAATGCTTGTAAAGCACTTTGATGACAAGCACTATATAAGTACTATCATTATTAGCAATAGAAACAATTTGAGTGATAAATGTAATACCTTTGTACTGAAATGGGACTCTAACTAAAAGAGCTGTTGTATGTTAAAATAATTCTTGAGAGAGACAAGGTGGGTGAGGTAATATCTTTTATTGGACCAACTTCTGTTGGTGGAAGAGACAATCTTTTGAGCTCTAGTGAGCTCTTCTTCAAGTCTCTTTCGCCAACAGAAGTTGGTGCAATAAAATATATTATCTCATCTGCTTTGCCTCTCTCATATCCCCGGACCAACATGGCTACAACAGTGCTGTAAACAAACAAACAAACAAAATAATTCTTGAAACCGATGATTGACTAGAGTGGTATATATGTGCCTATAACATAGAAGGTAAACTCTGTGGGGCAGGGAACTCCTTGTGTGTGTTTGTCCCATGCCCTCCATAATGGAATCCTGACTGAGTGCTCTGGTTACTGCTGTAATACAAATCATAAATAATAATATCTGGCACTGATATGTTTGTAATAATTCCTTTATAGTTATTTGACCCAGCATATATTTTCTAATCTAAATTAAATGCATGTTTGGTAAAAGCCACCTTAAAGTGTCACCACAGGATCTTTTTATAAATCATTACACTGCACCCTGATTAATTATTGCTGTGTCTTTGACACAATGTAATTTGTCCGGGATTAATGGACTCTGCCCCTCGGTGTACTAGAGCTCCACCATATTTCAATAATGGCTAATATGTTAGTTACATTGAAGTTTCCCCAGAAGACTCAATTTAAAAAATAACATTGGGCATGTTTAGTCTTAAGAAAAGAAAACTGAGGGAGAACCTGATAAGTCTTCAGATATATTAAGGTCTGTTATAAAAAGAACTGTGATCAGTTGTTCTCCAGGCCCACTGAAGGTAGGACAAGAAGTAATGTTCTTAATCTTCCACAAGGAGATATAGGTTAGATATTAGGAAACACTTTTAAAGTATAAGGATAGTTTGGTAATGGGCTAGACTTCCAAGGGAGGTTGTGGAAACCCCACCATTGGAGTTTTTTAAGAATAGATTTGATAAACACCTGTAAGGAATGGTCTAGGGTTACGTGGCCGGGCCTCAGCGCAGGGACTTGCACCTGATGACTTTTTAAGATCCCTTCCAGCCCTACATGTCTTTGATTCCATGATGCTAACTTGCTTATCAGGCTTTATAATATTAAAATAGTCCATCTGAATATTTTGTTTTGAACTGACTGTTTCAATAAAATGAAAGGAGATTATTTCACACTTCATTTTAAAAGTAGGTAGATGGTGGGTTTCTGGTGGGCAGTAGGATAATGCGGATGCAAAAAACATCGTGGTTTTAATTATTTATTTGCAGTAGCCCCCACTATTAGCTAGGCGGTTTTCAAACATTTTGGAAGGATGGTCCCTGTTCTGGGTAGCCTTATTTCCCACAATGCTTTGCCCATGCTGTCTGAGAACTGCATTTTGCAAATGGATCTAATGAAGGCCTCATACTGAAATATTCCAGAGTGCATTGAATTTTCGCCAAGCTTAAAATGGGCACCATGTAAAAAGAGTAGCATTATGCAGTGACAGCCACCAATCAGCTTTCATTTGCAGAGTGCTTCCTCTACCATCTGTAGAGTAATATGCATAACAGGGCACCGAGTAGAAATTGGAAGTAGATACTGCTGTCTCCCCCCAACAGGCTATAACTTTATAGGCAGCAATAACTTCCCTGAAGCATGAAATGTGTTATATCACCTGTATTTTATGGAATTTGGCCCAACTGGTTTGTAATTTAAATGCATGGGCTTACCGTCAAAATGGCTTCTAAACCAATGAAATGCCAACAGAGGCATAAATCCAACACATAGCCATTGATTCACAGCCTTGCAGCACTATAAACAAGCTGCAGAAAGTCTAATAGGATAACAGATGAAAAGACCAACTCAGGGAATTGCTACTCACATGCCCAGCAAAGTGTCTTTCGTAAAGATAAAAATGGCATGTTTTCTGAGTTGTAAATAATTAAAGAAAGAATAATAGTAGTTTGTGTTTATATACCACTTTGAGCTCAGTAGTAAGCTGGCCTACATGCCTGAGCAGGTGAGTACAGCCACCCACAGAAGCCCCCTTACCTTTCATAGAATAGNATAAAAATGGCATGTTTTCTGAGTTGTAAATAATTAAAGAAAGAATAATAGTAGTTTGTGTACCACTTTGAGCTCAGTAGTAAGCTGGCCTACATGCCTGAGTAGGTGAGTACAGCCACCCACAGAAGCCCCCTTACCTTTCATAGAATATCAGGGTTGGAAGGGACCTCAGGAGGTCATCTAGTCCAACCCTCTGCTTAAAGCAGGACCAATCCCCAGACAGATTTTTGCCCCAGATCCTTAAATGGCCCCCTCAAGGACTGAACTCACAACTCTGGGTTTAGGAGACCAATGCTCAAACCACTGAGCTATGCCTCACCCCCTTTATGGGTTGTCTGTGTTGCTGATTGCAACATGGGTGGAAGAGCTGACAAAGAGATATTACTCTCCCACCTAGAAGATAGGGACAGGACATGAGCAGGGCTTCAATTCCACACCTCCGAAGCACCAGCCATTGCAGCTGATCCATTGTGGGCTATTCCACGGGCTGCTCCCATGTCAGTGTAACTGCATGCTGCCCCTTACTCAGGCTGGACTGCAAAGTTGCCAGAGTAGCCCCTTATAATGTGGGTTCTTAAACCCTTTAAAAGCATTCCTATATGTACACCCTGGTAAACTAGGCAGCAGTGGAGCCCAGGAGCCCTGATTTCCAGTTAAGTTGCTATATACATGAAGACATATTGCTTTCCTGGCCTCTAATTGTGGGTGCTGAGATCTTTTGGAAACTCTGGTCTTAGGTCCAGCTTCAGTGGCTCATGCTTTAGTTGCGGATGTTCGGGATTCAGTCTCTGACAGCAACCAAGCTGACGGTTGTTACCTCATACTTAAGCTTAACTCTGGTTTTACACAGACTGCTGGTATCACAAAAGATATTAGCAGTTTGGCATCGAAGAGCATACAAAATAATAATAATGACCCATCCATCAAGGGCAGCACAGCAAAACGTAGTTTGGCATGATACCGATAATGAATCGTATAAATACCTTGGTGTATGAGATGCCCATCAGCAAAATGACAAATTGATAAAGGAGAAGGTTACCCGGGAATGCAAATAAAGAAGGCTCTCAGTCTTTGTCGAGCGCTGCTTCTTGCCTACTGATAGCTGAATAGAAAGGAAATGAAAGAAATATTCTTTTGACTGTAGGATCAAAACCACAAAGAATCAAAAACTATATGGCAAAAGAACCTGGAGTGAGCATCTCTGGCACTCTCTGATACACATGCAATGTACAAGGACGCCACTAATTAAAGGAGGAGAATCTCTGGGGAAGGTTTATTGTTAAACTTAATTAGATGTGGAGTATGAATGGGTTGACACAGGGATGAATCCAGCACAGCATATGAAGGGCACAGTGACGCCAGACTGGATCATCTACCCTGGAAACAGCTGTGAAATGAGACTGGATGGTCTTGTGGCTTAGATGCTGGGCTAGGTCTTAGGAGATGTGCGTACAGATCTCGGCTCTACTCACAGCTTAATTTGTGCCAGGGCTTGCTTCTTCTGTTAGTGGCATTTAGTAAGGCAAGCAATTCTTCACTTGCAGGCAAGGCAAGACCTCACATGTACCAGGTGTGTGGGGTCACACCATATGAAGGATGCCATTTTGTAGAACAAAATGTCATCCTCCATGTACCATGACTTCACAAATACAATGTGTGCGAGATAACGCAGTGTGGAGAACACCACTTTCTTATAGGAACGGGATTATCATTGTTGCTTGAGGCCCCGCACCTCTTTCTTTACAAAGGAAGCACTGGCTCTAGTATAAACTTCCTGTTTGACCTTTATCACATCATTTCTCTGTGCCTTGATTTCCCCATCTGAAAAATAAACTGCTGACTTCACAGGGGTAGTGAGGATAAATTCCCTCACTGAGATTTTCAAAGCAGTGTAGCAGATTTAGCCACATATCTTCCATTAACTTCAAGGTGTGGCTCTATGAAGGTGTTTGACATATTCTCTCTATCCCTTCCTACTGCTAGTTCATAAAACTGGTTGAGAATTTTCCTTCAAAAATGCAACATCAAAATTCAAATGTTCTGATTTTTGTTTTCAATCTTCTGTCAGAAACATCAAAACAAAGCATTTTATTTGGGTAGGGTCGACCTCAAGCTAAACATTTCAGTTTGTTGATCCAAATCAAAGTATTTTTGCATCCGGTTAGTTTGCTGCTGCTGTGCTTCATAGGAGTTGTAATTTGGGTGCCTCATGCTCTAATTCTCCTTCATAGGCTGAGGTTCCTGGGTGGACTACATCTCCGATGATTCAATATGGCCTACCTAATGGTTGACATGATGCGGTGCAGCATAGCAATCATGTGAACACAGTCCACCATGGGGGATGTAGTCAGGCCAAGGAGCCCAGCCCATAGAAGGGAATGGAGGCACGAGTCTCCTGAGCTATGGTTCCCATGAGGCACCGCAGCAGTTCATGGGACAAGGATTAAAGTCAAGCACAGCCAAAACAAAACGTTTCCATTTGGGAATAGGGAGCGATGAGTACTTCCCCAGGTGGGAGACCCAGTATCCAGTCCCCTCGCTCCAACTTTTTAAACTAATTTCTCCAGAGTGATTCAACAGCAGAGATTGAGCAAGTCCCCTGTCAAAAAATGATAGTCCGCTGACTAAGGCACTCACCTGAAAGATGTCAGAGCCTAGGTCAGATCCCATCTGCTCCGCAGGGAATGCGGGGGAAGGGAATTGAATCTGGATCTCCCCCATCCCAGCTGAGTACCAGAACCCCAGGGCTAAAGTTATAAAGGAGCATCTCCTCCACCGACATTGTTTTGTGTACGCTCGTCTGTAGGGGCCCGATCCCATAGGTGAAGTCTGAACACACTTACAGAATCAGGCCCTGCAGGAGAGTTAGGCAGAGAAATTCCTTTCTTTGGACTCTGCCCATCAGTGGGGCAGAGGATCACACTGGGGCTTAGGCATGCCTGGCACAGGGCTGCAACGCATATGCTCAGAGGCAGAAACATAGGCACCCAGGGAACTTTTGCTGCAAAAATGTTGGCACCGAGTGAGTTTAGGCAGCCGAGCAGAAGCACTGTGAATCCCAGCAGGGCCCAATTCTGGGACTCACGTGCCTAAAGACAACTTAATCCTTTTGTGAATCTAGCCTGAAATGACTTGGCTTAAGGAGGTTCCAGTACTGAGGGACTTTCCAAATGGCCCTTGTTAGTTTAGTCATGAGGGGGAAGAGTAAGAGACAAAATTCAGACGCGTGAGCCGATCATTGAATTGTGTAATGTGGAAAGAAAATATCTTAGCACCCTAGGGACATTTGACAATGAACTGGCCTTGAACAAGGGAGAAAAATCTTATTCTACAGAAAACGACAAGCTCCGAAACACTACACAGTGAGAATCTAAAAATAGGACATACTCGTTTAGCCACAAAAAAGGTCTTATCAACATGTTGGCACAAAGACAATCTGATAGCTGAGCAGAGAGCAACAAATGCCTCCAACCCCCAAACTATTGAAGGAGCTACATTGCTAGGCTCGTTATGTCATCTCTGCCAACGGGAACTTGAATCAGTCCGACATCTCATTTCTCTCTCTTCTGCATTTGACAAGCCAGGCTGCGCTGGCTAACGAGCATGTGAGTTAAGACTCTATTACAACATTTTGAAAAGGGGATGGAACTTGATCTTGAACCCCACCGTCAAGGACACTGCAATGGCCTAAGGAATTTCCTTTCCTTGTAAATGCTCCTGAAAATGATACAACTGCTGTGTTGATACAGCCAGTGCAGATGGAACTGAACACATGGAATTACTGGGACTGGTCCAAACACCACTGAAGCTGCTGAATCAGACCCCATGTTTTTAAATATGAAACTGCAACACCATTCTGGTAATTGTTGTGCAGACTTCACTTCATTCTACATTGGCTAAAGCAAATCCTCCCAACGTTTTACTACAGGGAAAATCCCACCCCTCTTCCATGATTGTGGGGTTGTAGTTTATACTTGGTGCCCAATGAAAAGAAGTTTTGGGAACTTGTTTACTGTGTGTGGACCCCTTGTGTGGTGCAGGGAGGTGGGGTGGGATTTAGAAGATGACGGTGAGATTTTCAAAGGGCTCACAGGAGTTAAGTACCCAAATCACTGTTAAATTTGGGTTCCTAACTGCCTAGGCTCCTTTGCAAATCCCAGACTGATTTTGTGTACATGTGGCATTATGCATGTTTTCATCAAGGGCGCTGCTCCTTACATGGGGGCAGGATCACAGTCCTGGAATGTAGGACACTTTAAACAATTTTTTTATCAACTGCAATAAAGAAATCTAATAAATTAACCCCTTGCTTGAAAGGGTCAAAACCTAAGTGTTACTCTTCTCAGCCAAGCTCCTGCAAAATGTGTCACCAAATTATTTTGCAGAAGACAGCTCTAGATATAACCTACTTCTCTTTTTCTTGTAGCTTAACATAATTTTTACATCACAGTGGAAAGTCACAGATAGCTCTCTGTTAACTCAATAAAGTTTTCTGGGCAGATCATCAATTGGTGTAAATTGTCATAGCTCTATTCACGTCAATGGAGCCATTACAATTTATACTACCTGGGGATCTTCCCCCAGACTTCTGCCCCTGAATTTTCTTTACCACTAATGAGACAGCAGCAGTAACGTTCAGAGCCCCCTTAAATGCCTAGCATGAGCCTTGTACTTTTATTGATATAGGTTTCCTCTCTGCTGCTCGTTTTCATCCTATAAATGTATTTATATGCATTTTAGATTGTTGAAATGTTACCTCTGTTATTACAGTAAAGCACTGCATGGGGACAATGTACAGCCTTTAATACAGCTTACACCCGATTTACTCAAATTCACAGTAAAGCCATTTAAAACTTTACAGTGATTTCTTTTTTAACTTCAATGTACCTTTTCCTGTCCAGTCGTAATATAGATCCTATAGTGCCCACAGAAACAACATTCATTTTGGCCTTGCTTCCTTCCATACCGAGCAGAGGAGGCAGGAAGGGGAGAGCCAACAAACTACCAAACCACACACCCTGGATATTATTGTGTGCACTGCTCAGCGTCTGTATGAATTATTCCATTTTCAATTAGAGTGTGGAATAATGAAATACCTAGTGAGTCTGTAATGAACATCTGGGATGGAATTTCCTTCTAGGGATTCCAGTAAACACAATGAATAGATATTACTCACAATGTTAGGAAGGAAGAGAAACCTGGTGGAAAGGCAATATGCTACACGAAGCATTATTTTGAACCAAAGGTGACAGAATGGATGGTAACATATAAGGGCAGAAATGAGTTAGGCCATATTGCATCGTATCCCTGCATTGCTTGTGATGGTAGGGGGCAGGGCTCAGCAGCCCTGGGGTTCGCTGTCTTATCTCCCTAAAAGCTCATGCTTCAGGGTTTCAGCCAGCCATGGCAGGGGTCAAGAGTTTTCCTCTCTCACCCCACCCCTATGTATTTTTTTTTTTAATCTCCTTCCTCTGAAGCATCAGGGATGGCTACAGCTTGAGATGGGACATTGGAAGGGGTGGGCCAGTGCTCTGAGGTGGCACCAAGCATTCTCTCTCTCAGGTGCTTGGCTGGCTGGTTTTTGCTCACTTGCTCAGGGTCTAACTGATCACAGTAGTGGGGTGGGGAAGGAATTTCCCCCCAGGTCCAATTGGTAGTGACCCTGGTGGTTTTCTGACTTCCTCTGCAGTGTGTGGGTGTGGGTCACTTGCCAGTATTATCTGGGTATACCTCACTTAATCATTTCCCTGACATCACAGGGCCTAAAGCATCGGTGCACCTGGGTCCCTCCTGTTCTCTGCCTGTGGCCCATAATCATTTAGCCTCATGTGGGCAGGAATGCATTGGTCTAATTTCATTGGTTGGGTCTGGTGTGCAGGTGCTGGGTGGTGGCGGTGGCTTGTGATATACATGAGGTCAGACTAGATGACCTGGTGATCCCTTCTGGCCTTAAACTCTATGACCCTTTTACACACCTTCATGGACTGCAGTTGTTCCTTCTACTTCAGTCCTCCAGATGCCATAGCCCATGATCCATCCAGCTGAGCACCAGTCCATCAGCAGGCAACCCAACGTGCCAGACTTTGTCATCAACAGCTAATTGATTATTCCACCATTTTTTCCCAATTCACTTGCTTTAATGCCAACATTCAGATTTACATGCCTGCCCTGACTCACCATCTTTGATTCCTTCCTCCTCATTCGTACCTCTGAGGCCTTGTCTTCATTAGGAAAACAAAAGTTTGTTCTTACCATGTTTTATCTAACACCGGGTAACTAACCTAATGCTGTCCCCTAGTCTTTACTGTGACCAGCTAACATGTGTGAAAACAACTGCCTTGTCTTCACTAGGATTTTGCTACGTGTTAGTTACCATGTGTTAGCTGACAAGCATACACTCTTTTCCTCAGTATGGATGTACTACTGACCTTTCCTCTTTCCCTTGGCTTTCCCATTCTTATCCCCAACTCCTACACAAGGGGGGATATGATAGAGGTATATAAAATCATGAGTGGTGTGGAGCAAGTGAATAAGGAAAAGTTATTTACTTGTTCCTATAATATAAGAACTAGGGACCACCAAATTAAATTAATGGGCAGCAGGTTTAAAACAAATAAAAGGAAGTTCTTCTTCACACAGCGCACAGTCAACCTGTGGAACTCCTTGCCTGAGGAGGTTGTGAAGGCTAGGACTATAACAGCGTTTAAAAGAGAACTAGATAAATTCATGGAGGTTAAGTCCATTAATGGCTATTAGCCAGGATGGGTAAGGAATGGTGTCCCTAGCCTCTGTTTGTCCAGAGGGTGGAGATGGATGGCAGGAGAGAGATCACTTGAGCATTACCTGTTAGGTTCACGCCCTCTGGGGCACCTGGCATTGATNGTACTACTGACCTTTCCTCTTTCCCTTGGCTTTCCCATTCTTATCCCCAACTCCTACACAAAGGGGGATATGATAGAGGTATATAAAATCGNCCCAGTATGGCTGTTTTTATGTTCTTATGAGTAAGGAGGTGTATAGAGCCCTTTACTTCCTAGAATGGGCTATTTGCATTTGGGTACAACCATAGCAGGGTCATCACTAAACCTCCCATGCAGGTGAGTGTGGAATGGGCAGGGGTGGGGGAAGGGCTGGAGCCTTGACTTGGCTTCTGCAGTGCACCAGCCAGCTCAGAAGATGAGTTAATCTGTGCCAGGCATAGGGTTTTTTTGAGTAAAGCAAAAGTTGGCGGTTGAAGAGTAAATTTGCCAAAAAAGGCAATTTTAGGCAACAAACGATTTACACATTAGGGTTGAATTTGGCAAATAGTTTCAGCCAAATAAAAAACAACAGCAACAAAATCAAATGAAAAGAGTCAAAATGGTTTGTTTTGATGTTGTTTTTTCTAAAAGAGCCATTGTGACCAAGTGCCTGGATGGGCCACATTGAGGATGCAATACTCAGGGCAGACTGCGAGGAATAGGGTAGACAATCTCCAAAACAGGTTGTTTGTTCTATAATTAGATTCACCAAGCCAGTAACAAAACAGCTTCTGCAATGCCACACTGGTTACCAAAAAGCCAAGCACATTCCCCTTTAAACATCCCAACCCGTGACCCCCATCTAGCTATCCAAGTCTCATACAGTGAGTGGTTACTGCAAACCAGATTCACCATATCTTAGGTCAACTAGTCCCAAAGGACTGGACACTGATCCCCAGGTCAATATAAGTTTCAGATCTTACCCAATAATTACACAGATGCCAATCCTTTAGTAACTAAAACTAAAGGTTTTAATAATAAAAGGAAAATAAGGAAGAGAATTGCAGTGGTTAAGAGATCAATATACATATAGATATGTGAAAAGTCCTTAGGTCAGTTTCATAGCAGAGATGGTCAGGCTGCTGATTTGGAAAAGTCTGTCCAATAAGCAGCCCAGGTGTAGAGTTTGTTCAAATTCTTCCATGAGATTTCCAGGGTAAACCAGAGTAAACTTCGTGACCTCAGGATTGTGGCTTAGACCTTCCCTGTCAAAGTTTAAGCAGACCTGACATAAAAAGGATCAGACCAGGGCCTTTTTCTTTATAGTCTTCTAGCAAGCTGATAAGCCTCTTGACAGCAATTGTCACAATAGGACCTTCCCCAGATGCAGAACAGGCAGTGTAGATTGTGGCTTTGAAGCTAATTTTCTATTTCCTATGCATACACAGATAACCTAGCTGCATCCATTCACATAAGGCAATTAGCCATTCAAACTATCAAGGTCGTTCATTATAGCACAGATAATTAAGCTGAAGACAATGTAAATAATATTATTAGTTCCTGTAGTATCTTATATCTTTGATCTTTGAGTGAATAGAATCCAGTAATGAAGCATTATCAGACAGGAACAGGCTTTTAGCACTGCAGACTAATTAGATCATATTGTTAAACTTCTAACCAGATACATGTAAACACAGACAAATACACTTAGCCTCTACCCTTGATCTCTATTACTACAAATAAATGGGTTAATTGTTGCTGGTCTAGTACATTTCTTTGAAATGTACTAGATTACTTGATTTACTAAAAACAACGAGGAGTCCTTGTGGCACCTTAGAGACTAACAAATTTATTTGGGCATAAGCTTTCGTGGGCTAGAACCCACTTCATCGGATGCATGGAGTGGAAAATACAGGAGCAGGTATAAATACATGAAAGGATGGGAGTTGCCTTACCAAGTGTGAGGTCAGTCTAATGAGATAATTCAATTAACAGCAGGATACCAAGGAAGGAAAAATAACTTTTGAAGTGGTAATGAGAGTGGCCCATTTCAGACAGTTGACAAGAAGGTGTGAGTAACAGTAGGGGGAAATTAGTATTGGGGAAATTAGGTTTAGGTTTTGTAATGACCCAACCACTCCCAGTCTTTATTCAGGCCTAATCTGATGGTGTCCAGTTTGCAAATTAATTCCAGCTCTGCAGTTTCATGTTGGAGTCTGTTTTTGAAGTTTTTTTGTTGAAGAATAGGTCTGTTATTGAGCGACCAGAGAGATTGAAGTGTTCTCCTACTGGTTTTTGAATGTTATGACTCCTGACGTCAGATTTGTGTCCATTTATTCTTTTGCGTAGGGACTGTCCGGTTTGGCCAATGTACATGGCAGGGGGCAGTGCTGGCACATGATGGCATATATCACATTGGTAGATGTGCATGTGAACGAGCCCCTGATGATGTGGCTGATGTGGTTAGGTCCTATGATGGTGTCCCTTGAATAGATATTTGGACAGAGTTGGCACCGGGGTTTGTTTCAGGGTTTGGTTCCTGGGTTGGTGTTTTTGTTGTGTGGTGTGTAGTTGCTGGTGAGTATTTGCTTCAGGTTGACAGAGCCAGAAAGGTACCCAGAGGTCACCTACTACAAGACAGGCCCAACAAAGAAAATAACAGAACGCCACTAGCCGTCACCTACAGCCCCCAACTAAAACCTCTCCAGTGCATCATCAAGGATCTACAACCTATCCTGAGGGATGATCCCTCACTCTCACAGATCTTGGGAGACAGGCCAGTCCTCGCTTACAGACAGCCCCCCAACCTGAAGCAAATACTCACCAGCAACCACACACCACACAACAAAAATACCAACTCTTGTTCTTCTGGGGAAGCTGAGCTAATTGCTGCCCCTTGTTCAGGGTTGATGGCAAAGCCACAATTTGCGCCAGATTAAAGTACTACTCTGCATGGATATGGACGACAGAATCGGAACCACTGATTCCAATGGGACCAGCTACTCCCGTGAGTAAGTGCTCTCCCACCTGAATAAGGGTACTATAATCCGTCCCTTGGGACAGATTGTGATCGCCTAACTCATGCTGAGTGGCACCTTATTCATATGATGGTCTCATTGGTTTAAATGGAATAAGGTGCTACTAACTAGTGTGATTAGGATCAGGATGACCCTTTGTTCTTAATAGGATGACCAGATAGCAAGTGTGAAAAATCAGGACAGGGGGCTGGGGGCAATAGGGGCCTATATAAGAAAAAGCCCCAAATATCGGGACTGTCCCTATAAAATTGGGACATCGGGTCAACCTAATTCTTAGGCCTGGTCTACATCTAAAACTTAGGTCAACCTAGCTATATCACAGAGGTAGAAGCCCGAGAGAAGGAGTTAAATTGACCTAAGCCCTTGTACAGAAACCACTAGATTACAGAAGAACTATTACATCAACCTCACTACTGCCTCTCAAGGATTGACTACAGCAGTGGGAAAAAACCCTTCCATCACTGTAGCAAGTGTCTACACTACAGTGGGGCAGCACTGTAGCTGTACTGCGGTTCCATCTGTAGTGTAGTCATAACCTCAGTTTCATTGGGAGGTTGGCCAAGGCTTTATCTTGCATTATGTTTTTAAAACCTTTAAAGGAAACCCCTCTCAAAAACCCCTCCTGTATAATTTCATGACCAAATTCAGGTTTTATGCATAAATAGCAAAATGCACTAATACAAATTCCAAACTTCTACTGTATGGTTCACAGAGAGACAGTTTAATTTATCATATTAATAATGCAATTAAAACATGGGGCGGTAAGGAGTGGTTTAATTGAAAAAAGACAGTGTTTATTTGTTCACACAGGTATTTTACATCCTTGTAAATTTGTCAAATGAAGACAACGTTTGCAGTGCTATAATTGGAGGATCTAATTAATTCTTTTTTTAACTACTTGCAAATATATAAAAGTTGTTTGTTTATTCATGCCTTGAAATTAAGCAATTTCCTTCTTTGCACAAGGTAAGAAGTGCAACAAATTTAACTCTTGTCAAAATTTGTATGGGGGAATCATATATCTGCTGCTATAATTGTGTCATAAAGTAACATTTTTTTATTATAATTCTCAAAGAAAATCTTATCTGCAAACCATATGTTTCATGACGACTTTATGCAAATTGTTATTTTTATCTGACAATATTTAGAGAGACATTTTTTTCCTCGATGGAAAAAAGACAAAACAGTGCGCTTATTCTGCTCATCAATTTCATCTTACATAATAAAAAGCTTTATTGACTGATAATAGGCTGCCTGAACTTTAGTGAGATGAGGGTGACCTTTCAGCTTCATTATTGTTCAATTTATTTTACTTAGCTTGCCCTATTATTATTCTCCATATACTAATCACTCTGACATTACCTTACAGTCTTGGTCTTTAATTATTTTCATATGTACATCAAAAGAAAAATCACTAATGAAATGAAATTAGCAACTTTTTAAAAAATCTTCGCTGGTGATGTTAAAACATTGTTAAGGGGCTTGGTGATGAAAGGCGCTGAGCGAGTTACTCAACAGTGTGGAGAATACCCTAGATGTCCCCAATCCTGTAAAACCACATGTGAACAAGTAACTTGAAGCATCTTAGCTGAACTCAGTGGGACTAGTCAGCTATGCAAAGGGACTTACATGAGTAAATGTTTCCAGGATCGGGGCTTAATACAGCGCTAATTGGGAAAAGCCCTTACTCAGCTACAAAGGGAAGTAATGTTTCCTAAACTCTCCTACTTGGCCCTGCTAACATCGTGACTGACTGTAATGGGGAAAGTGGGAGGAGCTCTGGTAAAGATTGATAAATAAATTGACTAATCAGCTGAAACAGCAATAGCAAATCCTGTTCCACTTCTCTTTCTCCCTTTCCTTGATCCTTGAATGTATAAAGAGGGGAATAGGGATTTGAAGTAAGAAAGTGGTTTTACCTTTATATGCAGCATTGGTGAGACAGATAATAGAATACTGTGTCCAGTTCTGGTGTTCAACAAGGATGTGGAAAAATTGGAGAGGGTGCAGAAAAGAGCCACAAAAGTGATTCAAGAGATGGGAGAAAATGCCTTACTGTGTCTACACTACAATCTTAAATCAGTGTATGTTAGCTTGACTTACAACCACTGCATTAATTACTGCGTTGACTGATGTCCACGCGATCCTACTTCTGTTGGTGGTGTGTGCCCTCATCAGGAGCGCTTCCACCTACTGAAGAGAGGCAGTGTGGGGGACTGAGAGCCAGGGCTCTCCACTCCGTGCAGTTCCCCACCGGGAGTCCAGCTTCTCACATCCCTTTTCCCAGCCGGGTCAGGAGGCAGCCGCTCAGGGCTTCTCTCCTCTGGGCTCCCAGCTGGGAGGGGCGGAGGGAGCCACCTGGAGCTTCTCACCTCTAGCGGGAGATTCGCACACGGAGTCCAGTCGGCTGCTGTGTTCCTGGCAGGGAGCCGGGAGCCGGGACCCCGTGGGGCAGCAAGGCTCCCAACACGGAATGGGGACCCCAGTTGGCAGCCCAAGCCAGGGGCCTGGGTGGCAGCCCAGCTTGGTGTTGAGACCTGGCAGCAGCCCAGCTGGGGAGCTGGGAGTTGGCTTTCTTGTCAATTTCATGAATGGCAGCCAACAGCCGATGTAAGGAACACTCTAAGTAACTATGCCTCTCGTTGAGGTGGTTTTCTTATGTTGGCATAGCAGGGGAGTTACATTGGCAGGAGGAGCATTTCACTGTGTACACCTACACTGTTTTGTCCACAAAAGCTGACTTTTGTCAACAAAACTGTGTAGTCTAGACAAAGCCTAGGAGGCTTAAAGAACTCAATCTCTGGTTATCAGAAAGAAAATCAAGAAGTGGCTTGATTAGTGTATAAGTACCTTTCTAGAAGAGCTGGTCAGGAACTGAAATTTCTCTTCTGTAGAAAATTTCAACATTTTTTGGGGAAAAAAAATAAATTGGACCAAAAAACTGAAGTTTTTGAAATTTGCTACAAAATGAAAATAAAAATAAAATTATTTGTGACCATCAAAATGTTTCATTTCTACTTTGTTTACATTCATTTTGTTTCAACTTTTATATATTATGTAAAAAAGGTTTAAATTAAATTAATCAAATTGATAAAAGTCAAAATGTTTTGTTTCAACGTCAAGAAAACTGCATCTTTGAGAGAAAATTGTTCCATTGACATTTTTTGACCACCTTTGCTTAATAGAGAGAAATTACCAAATACTAAATGGCTCTTTAATCTGGTAGAGAAAGGCCTAACAAGAATGAATGGCTGGAAGCTGAAGCCAGAGGGTGATTAACCATTGGAGCAAACTCCCCGGGAAGTGGTAGTTTCTCCATCTCTTGATGGCTTCAAATCAAGACCAAATGCCTTTCTGGAAGATACCTTTTATCCAAACACAAGTTACACTTTAGTCAAACACAAGTGATTGGGCTCAATACAGGGGTCACTGCATAAAATTTAATGGCCTAAGATATTGGGAGGTCAAATTAGATTATTTAATCATAGAACCATAAAATGCAGGGCTGGAAGGGACCTTGAAAGGTCATCTAGTCCATCCCACAACACTGAGGCAGGACCAAGCAAATCTAGACCATTTTTGAAAGGTGTTTGTCTAATCCAGGGGTTTCCAAACTTGGTTCACGGCTTGTTCAGGGTAAGCCCCTGGCGGGTCGTGAAATGCTTTGTTTACCCGAGTGTCTGCAGGTACGGCTGCTCGCAGCTCCCAGTGGCCGCAGTTCGCCATTCCTGGCCAATGGGAACTGCGGGAAGCGGCATGGGCAAGGCCACCATTTCCCGCAGCTCCCATTTGCCAGGAACGGCGAACCTCGGCCACTGGGAGCTGCGAGTGGCCGTACCTGCGGACACTCAGGTAAACAAAGCATTTTGCGGCCCGCCAGGGGCTTACCCTGAACAAGCTGCAAACCAAGTTTGGGAACCCCTGGTCTAATCTGTTCTTAAAAACCTCCAATGACAGGGATTTCCTAATATCTAACTAAATCTCCATTGCTGCAGATTAAGTTGATTACTTCTCTTCCTACCTTCAGCGGACATGGACAACAACTGATCACCAACCTCTTTATAACAGCCCATCAATATTTAAAGACTGTTAATCAGGTCCCCCTTCAGTCTTCTTTTCTTAAGACTAAACATACCCAGTTTTTTTAACTTTTCCCCATAGGTCAGGTTTTCTAAACCTCTGATCATTTTTGTACCTCTCCTCTGGACTTTCTCCAATTTATCCACATCTTTCTTAAAGTGTGGCACACAGAACTGGACACAGTGCTCCAGCTGAGGTCTGAGTTACCTCCCATGTCTTACATATGATACTCCTGTTAATATACCTCAAAATGATATGTCGATTGTGCAACTGCATCACATTGTTGGCTCATACTCAATATGTGATCCACTATAACCCTCAGAACCTTTTCAGCAGCACGACCACCTAGTCAGTTATTCCCAATTTTGTATTTGTGCATTTGCTTTTTCCTTCCTAAGTGTAGTACTTTGCACTTGTATTTATTACTGAATTTCATCTTATTTATTTCAGAACAATTCTCTAATGTAGCAAGGTCATTTTGAATTCTAATCCTGGTACTGTAAATGGTTTCTTCTGGCCCTAAAACTATGTGAATGTGAATCAATGAAACGATTCTAATCTTGTTGCATTGTGAGTGTGCAGCTGACCTCTCTTGTTCTCTGACAATCCTTTCCTATTATTTATTTATTTATTTATTTACTTATTTATTTATTTACTTATTATAAGGATTATTAGCCACCTATCATCATTGCTTTCAGTGAGCTATGGATCAGGCCCTTCATTGACTGTTGTTGTTATTTATTTGTATTATGGGAGTACCTGGAGGACCCAACCAAGATTGGTGCCCAATTGTGCCTGGTGCTGTACAAGCACCTATGAATTGATAGTCCATGTCTTGAAGAGCTTACAGTCTGAACAGACAGACAAAGGATGGGAAGAAAAGTTAAGTCAACTTTTGCAATGTTGCCAAGTGTATTAGTGGAAGGGTCTAGCCTAGATTCCAGATCTGCGACCTCATCGTCCAGTTTCGTATTAATTAGACTATGCTGCCTCTATCAAAATATACTACTTTTCTGTTGTTAGGAATAAGGTAATTTTTTTCTGTGATTAAACTTCTGCTGTGTTATAGCATCATCAACACAAAATATACCTCCCCGTTTTCCTCATCAGTTTTATGCTGAGACAACCAAAACAGTTCAGCATCAAAGGGTCGTTTGGGCAAACATCCTACTAAGGCAGGCTCTGAATATGGCCCCAGATCTTAAAACATATGGACCTCCCTGAACTGTTTAAATCTGCAAACTCGATGGGAAATCTCACAGGAACAGGCTCTGTTTGCAAGATGCCTCATTCTCATTCGTAATTAGGAATGCAGCAAGAAAAGCTTTTCTCCAGGTGTTTTCCCCACTCAGAGTCCTGTCCCAGCTGGGAACTGAAAATCTCAACCCATTTTTCTCCTCAAACATTACACAACTTCAAAAAAGAGTCAGTTCAAGTTCAGTACTAAAAACGGGGAAAGATTCAGTGATATTCCAATTTGATCTGAACTGTTTTGCCCAGGTGGGAATTAGGCAATTGCCAAGGAAAATACACAGGCAATGATATTATCGCATAAATGAAAGGATGCCACAAGTGAATGCATTTTCAAATGATTCCTGTAGCGAAAATGTTTGCAAACAGACAAGTGGCAATTGGTTTACGACTTCTCTGTTGGGAAAGGCTGTGCAATTACAATCAGCATCTCTGCCCCTTATTATTGTTCTAACTTTGGTTGAAAGATAGACTGCAAATGCTTTTTTAATGGGTTTGGATGTGTATTATCCCTTTGTTATCGGACCATAACAGCAACAAGAACAACATTCTTGCTTAACTCAATCTGCCAAAGTGTCCTTTGCACCAGATGGTTTTGGCTTCATTGAGCTAAATTTAAATCATGAAATGATTGCACTGTATTCCCCATTATTGTCGCTACAGAATTGGCAGCTACAAGTTGGTTTCCGTCACTCCGTTTCGGTCCAAGGCAAAAACTCAGTCAACAGGGAATGATTTAAGTTCATGAGGTTATTTACTTTGTTGGCACATTTTTTTTCAGATTGAAAAATCACATTCATATTCCTAAAAAAACTAGTTTGGGCCTCCTACAGGGCATGATTGATGATTATTTGTTTTACTGGGCACAGAAGCCCTGGTATTGTCAAGACATGGGGTCAATAAAAAAATTATAGAGAGCCTTTTTTTTAATTTGTTCTTGCATGCCTTAATGTTTCCCAGAGCGATGTCACCTGAGGAAATAATTCAACTGTGCAACCGATTAAGGTGTTTAGGAAGACGATGGGTGTAATGAAATTCCAGGCATTTGACAAATTTGAGCGGAACATCAATAATGAGCAAATGCAATTGCAGTGCACAATGTAATATTCTAAATACTATAATGAGGCCCCCTGTTAATAGAAACTATTGGAAAATATTAAAGGCACCTCATCATCATAAAAGTGAGTGATTTCAAGTCATTTTCATCTATTTGCTGTGCCATGTTAATTACTCTTTTTCACAAAAATTATCATAGGAAATAGGTTTAAAAAGAATACAGGCCCTACCATCTTATTTTCATCCTTCTTTTCTTTTCATTTAGTCCTTCATTATGACTAAATGAAATATTTCATAGCTGTTCATTTTTAGCACTAGTTTAGGAAGATTGAGCAACAAAGCATTAAAAATCCCCGGCCCATGTGAGGTGTCATTAATTCAGAAATCAATTACAGGGTTGCCAAGGATGAAACTGTGGCAACGTGTGCATACAGTTGTGTAGCCCTAGTTATTTCCATCAATGCAAAGATTTAAAGGAACAGCGGATTCAGTGGAACAATATTTTACCTGCCTGTTAATAGTGACTATTAGATCTGGATTTTTCTGTTTCATGGGAAATTCTGCAATTTTAATTTTTCCCATTCTAAAATGGAGCAAAACCAACAAAATAAACATTAAAATGTTCTGCAAAACAACATTTTGGGGAAAAAAAAAAAAAAAAAAGCTTTAGGTCAAATGACTCATTTCATTTCAAGAAAAACAAAATGTTTCATTCCAGTTTTGACTTTTTACAATTTTATAATATAAATTAAAAAGCATTGAAATAAAAAGTCATTCTGAAATGGAAAATCAAAATGCTCCATTCCGAAACAGTCAAAAAGGAACATTTTGACCTTATCGGAATGCTTCATTCCAATTTTTAAATGACATTTCATCAAAATCAACACGTTTCCATGGAATGTTTTACTTCTGAGAAAACTGGCAATTTCTGATGGAAAACGTTCAGCCAAGTCAACTTTTTACTCATAATGGATGAAATTCTGTTACAGTATTTCGAACCCCAAGCACTCAAAAACCATGAGTCAGGCCCCCTACAATCATGAGCTTTTTAAAAAAATAAAACAAGTCAGATTTGGGTTCTTTATATTTGACTTCCTGTTTCCTTAGAGTTCACATTTTCAAGCTTTTTTCCACCATCATATGGACTAGGAAAGCTGATTCTTATCCAATCACATCATTCCATGCGCCGGTGCTTGAAGGAAAAACACCAAATATCATGAGTCTCACAATTAAATCAAGAGATGTAGCAATACTGCAATTCCGGTCAACTAATGAAATTGAGTGATGTGCAGAGGTCTGGAACAAGGCCTAACCACCACTTAAGACCTGTTTTGTGGGTTTTAGCCCACAAAAGCTTATGCCCAAATACATTTCTTAGTCTCTAAGGCTACGTCCACACTACCCGCCCGGATCGGCGGGTAGCCATCGATATATCGTGGATCGATCTATCGCGTCTCGTCTGGTCGCGATAGATCGATCCCCGAACGCGCTCCCTTCGACTCCGGAACTCCAGCAGGGCGAGCGGAGTTGCGGAGTCGACTTGGGAGCCGCGGCCATCGATCCTGTGCCGCGAGGACGCGAGGTAAGTCGCGGTACTTCGAAGTAAGATACTTCGACTTCAGCTATGCTATTCTTGTAGCTGAAGTCGCGTATCTCACTTCGACATCCGCCCCTAGTGTGGACCAGGCCTAAGGTGCCACAAGGACTCCTCGTTGTTTTTGCTGATACAAACTAACACGGCTACCCCTCTGAAACCTGTCATATGCTTTGTGCTGGTCTTCTGCACAGGGCTGGATTTCTACTTTTGAGTCTAATAGAAGTGGATACTCAGGGTAAATCTCCAGCCTAGAATCTGAAGAGTAATCAACATGTATGTTAGCTTGGACTTTTATTATCTGCCACAGTGAAGTCTCTTTAATACATTGGATAATTCATAGTTCAAATGACCTCAAAATTATCCTTAGCACATGGATTATGTATATGTATGTATTTGTGTATACCACGTGCTATAAAGGAGCTAAACTGCTGGGACAAATAAACGTAGCTGCAGCTATTTGGGTTTATAAAAACAAAAGCCAATGAATACAAATTCTGTCCATGTCTTCCTATCTGTGTATAATACTAGAGACAACATCTGTTATTTATATATCATTGTAAAGGCTCAGCTGTGCCAAATGTTGAGCATTCAGACCAGGATCCAGCACAGTACTTAGGCACATGCTTATCTTTAAGCATATGATTAGCCCTATTGCAGTGAGCATGTTTACAGTTAAGCAGGTGCTTAAATGCTGCACTGGATCAGGGCCAGTATACTCATAGCCTTGGACAGTCAAGCCCTAAATGTGCTGTAAAATACTGAACAATAGCAACTTACATCAAATAGACACCTGTGCTATCTAATCTCTGTGTTGGTATTGATATATATTTATATAGGAGGTCTAACATATATGGGTGCTATTTTGGCTGCTAACATCACATATTGAAACTGAAAGGATATTGTATCTACCTGAGGTAATTATATGACCCCCATTGTGTAGTATCCAAGCATCTCACAATCTTTAATGTATCCCTCCCATTGCCCCTTTGAGATAAGGAAGGGCTATCCTCCTCTTTTACAGATAGCCTCTCTGTGCTCAGTTTCCTAACATGCGTAAGGTCCCACTGGAAGTCTGTCCTGGAGCAGGGAACTGAATCCAGGTTTGTCAAGTCCTAGGCCAGTGCCTCACTACTAGGCCACCCTGCCTTTTAGAAATACACAGCCATCTAGATCTCATTAAAAAGGGGTGTTGGTTTCAAACAAGAAATAACATTTTTCACTCTTCCATTCAGGCAGTCTCTCCAGTTCTCCTTTCCAAAATAGCAGCGAACAGAGGACAGGCAAACAGCATGAGTTTGCTTGGGGGGAATTTCCACAGAGGTCTTTTTTTTGGCCTTTCAGGCTTCTGTGAACAGTAAATACAATATCCGAAGAGGCTCTTAAAAGGAAGACATTATGGATAGTGAGCGATCAGCTGTTGCGACCTGCACAGGATGTGCCATGCTTGTCTTTCTCCCAGAGGATAGAAGCAACTTCATCTATACGAAGTGCAAGCTGGTCTGCATATTGGAAGAGAAGGTTAAAAGACTAGAGACCCAAGTATCAAACCTGCGTTTTATCAGAGAAGGATTGCTAGGAAGAGATGGAATCCACCTAATGACGAGCATCTTCGCAGGCAGGCTTGCTAACCTAGTGAGGAGGGCTTTAAATTAGGTTCGCCGGGGGATGGTGACCTAAGCCCGGAGGTAAGTGGGGAAGTGGGATACCGGGAGGAAACACAAGGAGGAGGGTGCAACAGGGGAGGCCTCCTGATTCATACTGAGAAAGAAGGGCAATCGGCTAGTTATCTTAGGTGCCTGTACACGAATGCAAGAAGCCTGTGAAACAAGCAGGAAGAATTGGAAGTCCTGGCACAGTCAAGGAACTATGATGTGATTGGAATAACAGAGACTTGGTGGGGTAACTCACATGACTGGAGCACTGTCATGGATGGGTATAAACTGTTTAGGAAGGACAGGAGGGGAAGAAAAGGTGGAGGAGTTGCACTGTATGTAAGAGAGAAGTATGATTGCTCAGAGCTCCAGTATGAAACTGGAGAAAAGCCCATTGAGAGTCTTTGGGTTAAGTTTAAAGGCGAGAGCAACAAGGGTGATGTCGTGGTGGGTGTCTGCTATAGATCACCAGACCAGGAGGATGAGGTAGACAATGCTTTCTTTGGACAACTAAGAGAAGTTTCCAGATCACAGACCCTGGTTTTCACGGGGGACTTCAATCACCCTGACATCTGATGGGAGATGCATCGGTGTAATCAGGAAAGCCAACGCACAACTGGAGTTGCAGCTAGCAAGGGATGTGAAGGGTGACAAGAAGGTTTCTACAGACACGCTGCCAGACAGCGCTGCCGATCTGCTCAGCAGGAGCGCGCAGCTCTGCCGCCCGGAGCGCTGCCCACGCGGCGCCGTGGCTGCGGGAGAGGAATGGACAGCAGGGGAAGGGCCGGGGGCTAGCCTCCCTGGCCAGGAGCTCAGGCACTGGGCAGGATGGTCCCGCGGGCCGGATGTGGCTCGCGGACCGTAGTTTCCCCACCTCTGCTCTAGGTACTACCATAAAGAAATAATATAACAAATGGGACCAGTTTCTACTTCACAATGGAATGCAAAAATGCTTATATTGTTGTTAATATTCTGCACCCTTAAGATCTGAACCAAGCCATCACAACCCTAGAAGGAAATGTAGGACAAATAACCACCAATCTAAGCAAGAAATGACCCACAATCCCCTTTCTCTGCTATTAGCCCACTCCCTGTTTGAGTTAGAATTCTTATTTTTACAACCATGCCATAAAATCAAGGTTCCAGTATGTAACTAAAGAGTTTAAATTTAACACTCTTCTAGTCTATGCCTTTAAATCAACATTTCTCATGATCACTGTAGGTCTAATGTGAAAGCTGATTTAGCTCATGATAGCTAAGTAACAAACACACAAGGTATGAAAGGCAAATATAATGAGAGAGGGAAAGAAAATGAAAGCATTGAGAAGCAAGCCTTTCTCATTATCAAAACTGAATCATATTCCTGTTCATTCCCTAGTTAATAACTCGCATGCCCCCCGTTCATGGCATGTGGCCATATGTTTAACAATTACATTGGTGCAGCTTCTGTACAATTTTTATTGCCCTTATGTCACTCCTAGGCTGTCTTTTGCATAAAATTAGTCAAAAATCTGTGGAAAAAGAAATTATGCTTTTAATTGCTAATTCCAGCTCTGTGATCAATATTCCAAATATGTGGGGCTATAATATCAAGAGCCATCGTAGGAATAACATTTATATGCAGCCATTCCTCTCTGACAGATTTTTTGCCTCAGCACATAACCCAATAAGAAAAAAGAAGACAAACAGTGAAAAAAATCTCATTCTGGCAACACACAGTGTGATCAGGAGAACAATGTAGAAATCAAAGATGCCCCCGAGGGACATATATGCTAGAGTCAGTTCAAAACCCTTTAAAGCAACCTTTCAAAAGAACATGATGCTCTTATTCATTCTGTTTTGCAGCCATGTTCTGACTGGTGCTTGAACAAATTTTTAAGAAACTGGTAAAGGAGATTGCTTTTTAAAAAAAAGAAGAAAAAAAAAAGAAAAAATAGTTACGTTTGCTGGACACACAAACTGACTAAGCTTAGACTGAGGTTAGTTAAAAAAAATATTTAAAATTGACACAGAAACCTTGGAGCAAGAAGACAAATGTAATAATAATAAGGCTTATGCTTATGCCTGTCATAACACCCTGCTGGATAGAATCAGAACTGCTCAACTGGGTGTCACTGGTCCCATATTGCTAACAACTCGCAGAGATTCATCGTTAACTGAAGTTGTAAGGAACTGTGGTTTTGGAATGGGAGTCTTATGATCTTTTCTGCTGCCAG
The DNA here is from genome assembly GCA_003942145.1 of Platysternon megacephalum. Taxonomy (NCBI): domain Eukaryota; kingdom Metazoa; phylum Chordata; order Testudines; family Platysternidae; genus Platysternon; species Platysternon megacephalum. The sequence goes on along the minus strand of QXTE01000354.1, from coordinate 290,661 downwards.
TGACCATGGTGCTCTGGATACCATGGTGATTAATTGATATAAAAACCTCAGTAGAACAGTGTGCAGAAGAAGGTATCCTAGCTAGCCTCAGACGTGTTAACAATACTTTGGGGCTTTCTCTCTGACGATTCTTCTTCCCAACTCAAGATATTGCAAATACTTCTCACTGGAAATAAGTGTTATTTGAGATTTTCATGCCAGGTCCTGGCAATTTGCTTCTTTTTTTCTTGTCCTGAGCAATTTCACTGTAAGCAACAAGATTCAAGAAACAACTTTTGTTTTGCATCAGCAGGAAGGGGAAGAGAAGGCCCAGAAATAAAATGCAGTTCTTTGAATAATCTCAGTGTCTATCTGAATAACAGGCAACACACATTGCCCTGGAATACTTATCTACCTCAGACGGAGATGTCATGCAGGTATTCTTGGAGGCAAATGGCAGCAGCCTAAATAAGTCTCCTTTCTTAAAAGATAATGAGTGTGAGAGACCATAGTGAAGGGGAACAGAGTTTCCCACATAATTGTTAGCTTTCATTCCTAAGAAGCTGACAAAAGAAGGTATCAGACAATCTCAGCATGAAAATAGAGACTCTTTTTATTTTGTGTGGAAGTGAGGAAAGTTACCAGGGTGTGGAATGAGAGGGGGAGCTGTAGAAAAAGTCAGCTAGAGGTTTCCCCTGAAAAAGGTGAGTAGCAGGGTTAACCTTGTGTAACCCACACTCACACAATGTAGCGCCCTGTCCTACCACTAGTGTCTGTAGAGGTATATGAGTGAGCTAAAGCCATTATGTAATCATACATGGGTCATCTACCTTGGGCAGTACAAGCTTCCCTTTTAGATTCAGAGCTCCTAGGTTCAATCCCCATCAAAGACCTCGCCAGAGTGTCCCATGAAACAGTGATGGCCCAGTCAGGGATTTGATGTGGGTGGACTTCTGCAGCTTGGCACTAGCTTCCCCAACCAGGAGTGTGTAAATCACACTTACACAGTATGGTGCTCTCTTGTGACTCATCCAAATAGAGGCTTATGAGTCTGCCTGTGGCGTCCAGCTAAGAGAATCAGGCTTTTAGCTCAGGTTAAGTAGAAATTCATGTTTTCAGATCTAGAAGTATTAGGTTCAATTGCACTAACATGGGTGACGGAGCAAAGGCAGAGGAAATGGACTTTGCTAATGCACACCTCTGCCTCCAATATCTGAGTGCAACTTACTCCACTGCACTTAGGGCATCTCTGTCTGGCCTCTGGGGCAGTGAGTTGCAGTTAGAGGAAGAACTGGAAGAGATGAGAGCCAATGCTATGATTGTGCTAATTGAACTTATTTTAAACATGATTTAAGAAAGGGGAAGCATGGTTTACTGGTTAGAGCACAGGATGGGGATACAGGACTTCTGGGTTTTATTCCTGGCTCTGTCATTGCCTCATCTGGGGAAGTCACTTTACCTCAGCTTCTCTCTCTGTTAAATGGGGATAATATTAACCTATTGTACTTCACTCACATGCTGTAAGACTTAAATCATTAATGCTTATAAAGCACTTTGGAGATCCTTGATTAAATTTATTAGTGCAAATTATTTTATTATTAATTATTAATTATCATTATTATGCATAATTCAAACCAGACATGAATCTCAACCTCTTGAACTAGTTTTTGGGTTTCCAGAATTAGCTCATGTTCAAACTCTGTTTCTGTAATTTAAAGCCATGTGCTTTTGTGAGGGTGATTCAGTTTAACTCACCTCCAAAACACATCCATCACAAACCCTCTGTTTTTTCTTGTTAAAGGGGAAACTTGTGCTCTGGATAAAACAAAAGTCCAACCTCCAAAAAAAAGTAGACCCAAATGGGTGTTGTATATATTATTATACTACTGTCCTGTATTTATTTTTCCATTGGAATTTTTCTCTTCTCCTTTTTTCTCGTTTCCTTAGTGGTACATGAACACAATAATATTTGAGTTTGAGTCAAATTTTCAAACACACACATAAGGTGCATAAGAAGAGGCAGACATTGCTGCTGAGAGGTTTATTGTATTGCCTGAAATTGGTGGAATATTAATAAGTTATGCTTATACCTTATTCATCACTTCTTTTGCTTGTGGAGTATAGAATTAGTAGAAAATTGTACAGGTTGGGATTTGATTTTGTAATTACGGGCTGGTTTGGTGCACATGATCATGTCTCCCTCCAGTGGGACTTCCCTTGGTCCCAGTAATGATAACATCACAATATTTCCTCACACTGAAAGGAATTTTCTTTTAGCTCCATTGCTAGAGGCCTCAGATTCTCCAGCTCAGGAAAATTCCAGCTCCCTCACTGACAACTGTAGTATTTACAAGTGTTGCAAGAGTGCTCTCTACATGAGATATGTATGTATGTATGGAAAAAGTTAATAGAGAGCCATCTACTGGCCCTGTAATGGTGTCTATAAATTGGGTTCAATAAAGTTGTTGTTATGTCCTGTAAATGATTACCAATGTGCATAATGAGTGTGTGTCCATGGGCACAGATGCACACTTTGGCTTTGCCTTGAGTGAAGTTTGACATCTCTAATATTCTAATTAAATACTATTCTGATGCTTGAAAGTTTCTTTGTCACGTGAATGTTCCTGGAACCCAAGAATGTCTGAACCCTGCTGCTGTATATTTGAGTTTGGGTTAATAGTCCAAATTTTCAATTAATTTCCATAACCCCCCTTGCAGGAATAATTTATTCCACCTGTTCCTTCCCCATAATATTAATTTAGGGGTTTTGGCAGCTCTGCAAAACACTTGTCAGTCATAAGCAAGATGGCGGCCAGGAGAAGCAGGAGTCCCTGAAATGTCAATTTTAATTAAAACCTTCACTTTCAAATGCAGCTTTCTGTGTTTACATGATGAGATTTGCTTGTTTTTTTCTGCAACACTGGCCTAGAAAAGTGAATGTGGCTCTTTTTAAAGGGAAGACTGTTTCCTTGTGCAATGAGGTGATGTGTTTAATAACCACACAGCACATAATCCCCAAAACAGTGGGGAACAACTTCAGCATTTGGGAAACTGACCGTTACCAAAGTTAGGGGAACCAGCTAGCAGGCTTTGATGTCTGCCTTTAGTTGCCTCAACTCCAAAGCAAAGACTTCAAAGCCAGTTGCTCTGTCTCTCCTGATTTTAACGCTTCCTGCTCATCCTCCAATTTCTGCTCTAGGCTCTCTAACCCCAGATGGCAGTGAAAATTAAGCTCTTTGGATAAAATAAGCAGACTTCATGTTCACCATCCTGGGATGAGGATCCCAGGGCACAATACATCCTCAGGTGACACTAAAATGCTTTGGTTAAAAGCAGTTTCAGCACAAAACAGGTTTCTATTGTGCATTACACTTATAAGCTAGCCAATTTCAGGATGCTTTGTTCAGCTCCGAATTGAAATCCCAGTTACATTTAGACTAGGCTTTGGGTTTGCAGCTGAACTAAGTCTAAAATTCGAGTTCTGATTCAAAGGTGCTGAAATCTCACTGATTTTCGAAGATTTCCTCCCCAAATATTGGGAGATCAGCTGTTCTTGTATGATATCTGCTATCCCAGGGCAAGCACCCAAAATGGAACCCAAATGTAGGCCCTTTCCTGTTTTAGATCTGAGACTAGGAACCAAGCTGTAAAGACAAATTGACTCTGGGGTTTTGAAGCCGACCTTTCCCTCCCTCAAAATATTCTAAGGGTATGTCTTCACTACCGGCCGGATCGGCGGGCAGCGATCGATCCAGCGGGGATTGTTTTATTGCGTCTAGTCTAGACGCGATAAATTGACCCCCGAGCACTCTCCTGTCGACTCCTGTACTCCAGCTCGGCGAGAGGCACAGGCAGAGTCGACGGCGGAGCAGCAGTAGTCGACTCACCACGGTGAAGACACCACGGTAAGTCGATCTAAGTACGTTAACTTCAGCTACGTTATTCACGTAGCTGAAGTTGCGTAACTTAGATTGATCCTCCCCCTCCCCCCCAGTGTAGACCAGGCTAAGAGATTCAGCTTTGGGGGTCTTGTTTTGGCCCATCTCTAATATATACAACCAAGAAGAAGGGGTCCAAAGTGCTTTACAAACTAGTAGTGGTCACTGTGAGTTTTGCCTGGGCAAGGACTGCAGCACTAGGACAGATCTGACTAAACTCGTTATTTCACCCACTTCCTAGGTAGAAGGCAGCAGACAGATGAAGGAGCAGCCCACTGTACAGCAATATGGAGATGACAGATTTTGAACAAGAACAGGATAAAAGCACACTCTTACAAACAGTGCCACAGGAATTCCTCTGTCTATGCACATTTGACAGGACTGTGGTCTTCGAAAGGGCTCATCTGAAAGATACTCACACAGAACTGCATGGGGTTATGAAGGACTATATCAAACTTGCCAGTCTAGATACTTCAATCCTGTTACTTGGTCCTGTATGCTAACCCATTCCTTTCAGCTGTTTCCAACTCTGTTAGGGGGCTGGGGCAAAAAAACCCTCCTGTCTCATAGTTGGCAATATCTCCCAAATATTATCTACTTTAACTCAGAATATTTTGTGTTTATAAAAGAATCCTCTGAATCTGTAGTGTTCTCTCAAATCAGATTAACCCAGCATAAAGTTTAATAATGAATTCCACTCAGCATGCCAGCAGAACAGAAAAGTTCTTTTGTCTGATCTCAGACAAGTTCTCTAATAGGTAAAAATGAGATCCAGGGGGCAGAATATGCTAATGTTATATGAAAGGAATTTATTAGAATTTCTGAAACCTATTTTACTTATCTCCTGGCACATTTACTGAAGAGATTCCTGATTATCAGCACCGTTCAGCGTGTTGAATTAGAAATGCATGCTGAGTTGATGAAAACATTTGCAAAACTTTTTAATTTCACAACATGCCATTCTTCTAAAATTATCACCACTGCTTGGCTTTTCCCTGCTCTGAATTTTCATTCACTAGGGTGTTTGAGTCTATTTTTAAATAATCCACAAACAAAACCCCTGTATCCAAAAACCTTGGGGAAGTCCAGCTCCAGCTCTGAATTTTCTGGCTAGCAACTATCACTTTAATGAGTTGAACAAAAACCTTGCATCTAAACACTCTTAAACTTTTAGTTCCAGCTCCAGACTATTTATTTCAGGCCTGTAATATTTAGTAACATACACCAGAATCTGGTGGTAGGAAGAGAAAGTATAGGATGGATCCTTAGGGAGATCCGCTCTCTGGTTTGTGTTAGAGAGGAATGACTGTAGACATTACATACATCTATGCCTGCTGTGTCAGTATAAGGGGGTCAGCAGCACTTTGTGATTGATATCATCTGTGATAAATGAAGGAGGGGGGAGCTCTCTTTTATAGACACCCAGCCAGCCAATTAGCTATAAAGTCCCTCTTGGTGGCTGCTTGCTTTACCTGTAAAGGGTTACAAAGTCCCCCAGGTTTAAAAAAAAAAAAAAAAAAGGAAGTGAGCACCATACCAAAAGAGCCAATGGGAAGGCTAGAACCTTTTAAAATGGGGGGAAAAAAACTTTCCCTTTGCCTCTGTTGTTCTCTCTGGGTTGAAGAGATGGGGGGCAGCTGACATGCTGTGTAAAGTTTAGACCCCATCTGAAATTCATCATCCATACCTAGAAGGATTCACTGGGACAGGGAATGTTTAGGAAGACGTGATTAGGGTTATTTCTCTTTATTTCTTGGCTTGTGGACTCCTCTGTGCTAACCCCAGATGCTTTTGTTTGCTTGTAACCTTTAAGCTGAACCCCCAAGAAAGCTATTTTGGCTGCTTAATTTTTGGAATTGCTCTTTTAAAATCTAGAAAAAGCCTATGTTACAAATGTATTTCCTTTCTTTTTGTTTTTAATAAATTTTACCTTTTTTAAGAATAGGATTGGATTTTTGTGTCCCTAAGAGGTTTGTGCATGTGTTGTTTAATTACCTGGTGGCAACAGCTGATTTCCTTTCTTTTTTTCCTCTGCTCTTTCCCGGAGGAGGGGATGGGGTGAAAGGGCTTGAGGGTACCTCACAGGAAGGAATTCCCAAGTGTTCCATCCTGGGCTCTCAAAAAAAAAAAGGGGGGGGTCTTTTGCACTTGGGTGGTGGCAGCATCTACCTATCCAAGGTGAGAGAGAAGCTGTGACCTTGGGAGTTTAATACAAGCCTGGAGTGGCCAATATTAATTTTTAAAATCCTTACAAGCCCCCATCTTCTGCACTCAAAGTGCTAGAGTGGGGAATCAGCCTTGACAGCATCAAAGGCTGCAGAGAAGTTGAAAATTATGAGCACTGAGGTGTCACCCTATCCCTGGACATAAGAGGTATGTCTACACTGCAACTAAAAAAATGCCCATAACACCAAATCTTAGAACCCGCGTCAATAGACTCAGGGTGTGGGGCTAAACATTGCAGTGTAGACATTCAGGTTCAGGCTGGAGTCCAGGATTTGAGACCCTCCCTACCCCGAGGGGTTCCTGAGCACGGGCTCCAGCCGAACCCAAATGGCTATGCTACAATTATTAGTCCAGCACTCTGAGTTGGTTGACCCAGGCTAGCCGCAGCCATCCCACGGGTTTTTTATTGCAGTATAAACATACCCAAGGAGGTAATCCATAGTGTTAATAGGGCTGCTTAAGTGTCATGACCTAGTTTAAATTTTGAATGTAAGGAATCCTAGATTTTTAAGGAAGTTAGTACGTTATCTTCTCTGAAGGAGGCATTCATGATTTTGATTCATAGAGGATTCAATTATTCGTTATTGGCTTCCATCAGCTAAGGAGGGAAAATATCTATATTGTAGCTAGCAGCTCTCACAATTCTGAGTAGTTCAACACATCATAGTTGCAACAGGTCTAAAGGGCTGTGGGATGGTTGTGACTTCTTGGTCTAGGTTAGAATGGCTTGTCCTGAGCCCATCGTGTGTAGAGTTGATTTTTTCTGCAAACAATGCCAAGGAACTCTTCCCAACAGTACGTGCTCAGGACAGATGTCTGTTTGTTGTGATGTAGATTGATTAGACTCTCCACTATTTGGAATAGCTCCACTGGCTGCCATTTCACAGCTGCAATGGCCGAGGGAAAGAAACATCTTTATTGCTTCTGGAATGACTATGGTTTAGACCTACAAGAAATCCTTCTGTTGTTGGCAGATGGAATTGGAGAAGGTTTTGTGCCACAGCCATGCTAGGCTGCTTCCAGCGTACTTCATCAGCTGTAGTGCAGGGAACCCTGGGAACCGGAAGGGTCCCTGAGATTGAAGAGGGGTATCTTGGCAGTTCTGCCTAGAGCTGGTCAGAAAAAATCCACTGGAATGAAATTTTGAAAATAGAATGGAAACAAGTTTTATAATTTTTACTTCCAGTTTTCTGAGCAGATGTTGTTGTAGCTATATCATGTGGTTCTAGCATGCTGCTCTTCTAGTGGGATAGAGTGCTCCCTTAAGTCATTATAGAGTCACAATAACTCCGCTGCGGGGAGCCCATGCCCTTTAAAGTGCCGCCCGAGCCCAGCTGCCAGAGCCCCTGGGTAGAGGTGGCAGGGCTCCGTCAGCAATTTAAAGGGCCCAGAGCTCTGCTGCGGTAGCGGCGGCCAGAGCTCCGGGCCCTTTAAATCGCCCCTTAGCCCAGGGGCTCCCAGCCGCAGCCGGAGTGGGGCCTTTAAATCTTGATTTAAAGGCCACGCCTCTTCCGGTTGAGGCCACGCCTCTTCTGGTTGAGGCCACACCTCTGCTCTGGACTCCAGCATACCGGTAAGTCCTTTAAGTTACTTTCACCCCTGCCTGGAGCACACATGGAGTCGGCGCCTATGCTTTCTCCTATTTGTCCACATCTTTCCTGAAATGTGGTGCCTACAACTGGACACAATACTCCAGTTGAGGCCTAATCAGTGCAGAGTAGAGCGGAAGAATTACTTCTCATGTCTTGTTTACAATACTCCTGCTAATACAGCCCACAATAATGTATGCTTTTTTTTTTTCAACAGTGTTACACTGTTGACTCCTATTTAGCTTATGATCCTCTATGACCTCCAGATCCCTTTCCACAGTACTCCTTCCTAGGCAGTCATTTCCCATTTTGTATGTGCACAAATGATTGTTCCTTCCTAAGTGGAGTACTTTGCATTCGTCCTTATTGAATTTCATTCTACTTACCTCAAACCATTTCTCCAGTTTGTCCAGATCATTTTGAATTTAATCCTATCCTCCAAAGCACTTGCAACCTCTCCCAGCTTGGTATCATCTGCAAACTTTATAAGTGTACTCTCTATGCTATTATCTAAATCATTGATGATGATATTGAACAGAACCAGACCCAGAACTGATCCCTGCAGGACCCGACTTGATATGCCCTTCCAGCTTGATTGTGAACACTGATAACTACTCTCTGGGAATGGTTTTTCAACTAGTTATGCACCCACCTTATAGTAGCTCCATCTAGGTTGTATTTCCCTAGTTTTGTTATGAGAAGGTCATGCAAAACAGTATCAAAAGCCTTACTGAATTCAAGATATACCACATCTACCACTTCCCCCCTATCCACAAGGCTTGTTATCCTGTCAAAGAAAGGTATTAGGTTGGTTTGACATTATTTGTTCTTGACAAATCCATGCTGACTGTTATTTATCACCTTATTATCTTCTAGGTGTTTGTAAACTGATTGCTGAGTTATTTGCTCCATTATCTTTCCGTGTACTGAAGTTAAGCTGACTGGTCTGTAATACCCCAGGTTGTCCTTATTTCCCTTTTTATAGATGGCCACTATATTTGCCCTTTTCCAGTCCTCTGGAATTTCTCCTGTCTTCCATGACTTTTCAAAGATAATCACTAATGTCTCAAATACCTCCTCAATCAGCTCCTTAAGTATTCTAGGATGTATTTCATCAGGCCCTGATGACTTGAAGACATCTAACTTGTCTAAGTAATTTTTAACTTTTTCTTTCCCCATTTTAACCTCTGATCCTACCTCATTTCCACTGGCATTCACTATGTTTGATGCCCAATCGCTACTAACCTTTTTGGTGAAAACTGAAACAAAAGTTATTTAACACACCTGCTATTTCCATATTTTCTGTTATTGTGCTTTGGCCTTTCTAATTGTGTCCCTACATACTTGTGTTATTTGCTTATATACATCATTTCTAATTTGACCTAGTTTACACTTTTTGTAGGACTCTTTTTTTAGTTTAAGATCATTGAAGTTCTCCTGGTTAAGGCAGGGTGGTCTCTTGCCATGCGTCCTAGCTTTCCTACGGAGTGGGATAGTTTATCTTGTGACCTTAATAATGTCTCTTTGAAAAACTGCCAACTCTCTTGAACTGTTTTTTCCCTTAGACTTGCTTCCCTGGGGATCTTACCTACAAACTCCCTGAGTTTGCTAAACTCTGCCTTCTTGAAATCTTATCTTTATTGTGCTGTTTCCCCTCCTACCATTCCTTGGAATCATGAACTCTACCATTTCATGATCACTTTTACCCAGGCTGCCTTCCACTTTCAAATTCTCAACCAGTTCCTCCCTATTTGTCAAAATCAAATATAGAACAGCCTTCCCCGTAGTAGCTTTCTCCACTTTCTGAAATAAAAATATTGTCTCCAATACATTCCAAGAAGAAAGCTAAGAAAAAAGAGAAATAATGAATAAATAAAGGAAACATAATTAATAATTCAGATAAATAATTATTGTGCAAACATGAGCTGTCACATCTGAATACTAAAAACTGGACCTATTTCCATGTCTTTGTCACTCTTTGTAGCCTGAGGAAATTCTGCTTTCACAAATATTATCACATCTTCAGCTGGAGTTTGCTTTTATAGTGACTTTATTACCATGCTATAGAGTGGCTGTGTTATATGATTTTTTTTTCTACTTTGCAGTATGTGTATATATATAAAAAATTTAAAACTAGAACTGAAACTAGGAACTTCCCAGAGGAAAAATCAGAATATATGTTAATACAGTGTGAAAGCTAATGGATTTAAGAGTCTCTGCTGTTTTAAGGCAGTTATAGTAGCTTGAAAAATGAAGCATTTGAAAACATTTTAGGATTCATCTCCATCCTCCCATCCTTTCCGGAGAGAGCAATGAACTCTCTTTCAATAGTTGGATAACTAGTCAGCAGTTTGAAATCCCAAGTAATATTTTTTGAAGAAAACTGATGGTCTCATTATTTTCAAATCCGTGCAGACTACCCAGAAGCTCTGAGTTGCTTCATTGAAAACTATTCTCCAGATCACTGTGTCATTTCTTTAATTTGCCCAGTGCTTTCCCCATCATACTAGTTATTTTACTTTTGAAAGAACAAAAGTTTGTTACCTGACTGGCTTTTATTCTGTGGTTTCAGACCCAGTGGTCCATGTGATAGTTGTCACTACAGATGGCTATAGGCCAACACTCCTGGATTCTATTCTTTGTCACTATGTGTCCCCCCATCTCTAGGGGTGAAACCCCGGCCCCACTGAAGTTAATCTGGCACAATGGAACTCTCTACAATAAGGGAAGGAGATAGAACTTTCTCGGGGGCTGGTCTGAACTTATGGAATGAACTCCCTCAGGAACTAAGGGCCATCAGAAAACTCACCACCTTCTGCTGCAACTGCATGGCACGTGTCTTTGGCTTTCATTTTCTAAGATAAATACATAGTACCATGTAGATTAAACCCTCTCCTCTCCCATAAACCTACCAAAACAAGACACTCGGTTGCAGACATTTCTCCCTCTTGGGAGAGGATGAGAGAATGAACAACACGTTACAGCTGTGTGGTCACATTGCTTAATGCACTACTGGAAGGTGCTCAGATACCACAATGAAGAGCACAGTAAAAGAACCTATATAGAATAGAATACAATAGCAAAACTTCAGCTGACTTCAGTGGTGCCAAGAAACTAGCCATGTTTCAGTGCATCCATCTGCAAAAAGCAGAGATGGATGCCAACTTCAGATCTTTCATTTATTTAGCTTTACAACACCCCTGTGAGGTAAGTAAGTGCTGTTATCCCCATTTTACAGATGAGGAATTGAGCCACAGAGCGTCTAAATGACTATCGCAAGGTCCTACAGGAAGTCCATGTCAGAAAGGGAATCAAACCAAGGTCTCCCAAGGCAGTGCCATAACCACTAGACCATCTTTCCTTCATTTTAGCTCATGTTTGTTGATTCTAAAACTATCCCTCCCTTATTCTGGTTCTTATACCACATTCGTATAATGGTATCCAGCCCATGGTATTTCATTTTCAGTGGACTGAATTAACCATTCACGTAGCGTGGCAATGCTTATAAGGACATTGTCAATTTTGATACCAGGATATAAATAGGCCTTTAAACCATTACTTACCTTTACGCCCCGGTTCTGAACAGGCCAACACTTCCGATTTATGAGCTGGGAAGAGTCCCTGACAATGTTATACAGTCTCGAAGCTCACATCTGAGCTCTGATAAGAATTAACATGGAAAAACAGCTGGAGATCAATTTAGAGCCACCAGGCAGCAGGTGACGAGGAGGAAAGAAAAAGTAAAAACACATTCAGAATTCACATTATCCTTAATGAGTGCCTCCTCTGGTTTCTATTGGAGGCAGCTCTGTTCTCTGCCAAAGGTTGAGCTTTTCTGGGAGTCTTCTATGAAATACAGCCATATTTTGCAGCTGTTTTCAAGCACTGAAACCACAGGACTAAAGTACGTAGCTATCCCACCTAATCAGCGATAATGATGAACAAATAATGGTAATGACTCTATTCCACTCATCTCCTTTTCCCAGTAGGAATCCAGGTACACCAAGAAGATACATGCTCTGACTTTTCTTTACTTGTTGTACTAGCCTGGGGTATTTCCCATATGAATGCTTGCTGCAGAATCCTCACAACATTCTGTAACTTTAGTCTGTCATGTAATGTATAGGAAGGTATGGTAAAAACTCTCATCCACGCTGTTATCATCTCGTGTCTTACTCAATGTACCCCCCCCACACACACACACACACTTCCCTAGCCCCCAGGACACCCACATTGACCCATTCTTGTCACAAACTGCCCTTTTCTGGATGCACCCTGTATTCAACACGAGTCACTGGGTCGTCAATGCAGCCTTTTTACTCCCTAATCTTCTTCTCAGGGCACTTGTCTATAAAGAACGGGTGAGTTTGGCTGCTTTTCTTAATTCAATTTCAAGAGCCCTGCAGATATCTCAAACCCACCAATTGATGATGCCTCCAACTGCAGGGTTTGACAAAATACTCTTTACTCTTATTTAACCTGAGTAAACATAACACAAACTAAACAATAACCTTCAGGAAGCTTCCTGCTTCTTACTCTAGTAGGGACAGCCTACCAATATAAGAGCCCATCAATGCTCCCTTTCCTCCTAGGAGTCAAGCGACGAATCTGCTCCCCTTTCCCCCAGGAGCCTACCGACGGATCCTTCACATTCAAAACTGCTGAAGTCCTGAATGAGCAGTCTAGGTAGAGCGTCCATCCAGGAGTGCAATCCTCTGTCTCCCCACACACCCAGTGGCATATGTTTTTGTCGGTCTTCATCCCACAACATAGCCCATCATACAGTTTTGCTTAACATTTAGCCTGTGATGGCATCTCATAGCAAACAATTTTCATATCAGCATAGTTCCTTCTCCCCACAACCCAAGAATCATAAAATCATAGAATATCAGGGTTGGAAGGGACCTCAGGAGGTCATCTAGTCCAACCCCCTGCTCAAAGCAGGACCAACACCAACTAAATCAAGAAGCCTCTGTCACCCTTGTACAGTGGTGCAAGGGCCTCTCACAACAACAGGCAGTGCTTTGGGATGGGCAGGGACTGCTTACTTCTGCTATCCCTGGGGACTCTAAAAAGAGGGTACAGAGAGGCAGGGCCCCACTCCGTGCCAGCCCACAGAGCAGGGCTGATTGCTAAACCACTGTGTGCGAAGGGCAGCCTTAGAAGAGATTGTCCTTGTGCAATTTCTCCAGTGCTCCTCCCGGACCAGTGAGGCTGCCGTGTAACAGCTACAGTCTTTCCCTTACTTCAGTATCAACCGTGCAGTGCCAGATCTCTGGTGCCTTCCAAGGGGCCACTTTCTGCCTTCCAAGGAGCCACTGTGCTGCGGAATCACATTAGTCATTAGTTACAAGCAAATCTTTTTACATACCCTATTTTGGTCGCCTGGGAGAATGAGGTCTCCCTTCACACCTCATACAGAAAGCCTTTTCCATAGATCACTAGAGCAAGAGGAGAGTTTCTGTGGGAGAGAGATTTGCCAGGTTGCTTTAAGTATAAATGGAGATATACCTATCTCATAGAACTGGTCATTGAGTCCAGCCCCCTGCCTTCACTAGCAGGACCAAGTACTGGTTTTGCCCCAGATCCCTAAGTGGCCCCCTCAAGGATTGAACTCACAGCTCTGGGTTTAGCAGGCCAATGCTCAAACCACTGAGCTATCCCTCCCACTTTCTATGCTTGCAGCCTAACCTTTGGGTTTCCGGGCTGATTCAAATAAGGTGATTTCTTTTTTGGAGTTTCCGGTCAGGTGGAATTGAGGTGTACAACCCAATGAACCTCCTGTCATGCTTATCATAAATGCTGAGAAACTGGAGCTAAATGCTTGGCCCCAGTGCCATCTCAATAAGCATTGAGGAGCACAAACTCCTAGGCTCATTTTAGATAAGCTTTCAAAAATGTAATACTTATATGAATCTTATCCAAAGCATATGAACCATTTCAATCTGCTAAACTGAATTGAAAATCACATGAGAACAGGCTTTGGGGAAAGATTTTTCTTGCCTCTAGTCAGGTTGTTAAGACTATAAGAATAGCCTCTCATGTTATTTTGATCCCTGAATTTCTGGATCTAAATCCCATTGGCCGTACTCACGTGAGTGATCTCAGTGGGACTGTTCAAGGAAGTCAAGCAGGGAGTACTGGCCTTGGGTACCAAGAAATGCTGAGGTACACAAAAAGAAAAAAAAATGGGGAAATGAGCTATCAGAAAATATTTGAACTTCAGCAAAGGTTCAGTTTGAGTTTCAAGCTAAGGATCTCTTTAGTCCTTATGGTATCTGAACTGGTTTACCTGTCCTTAATAAACCAACAGAGGCTCTTTCAGACTTTACCCACAGCTCCTTACATGTGTCAGAACCATGAGCTCAATTGCACAAAAGCAAAATATGAACCGCTGTCAGATTTCTCATTTGTAAATAGCACTGCTGAATTTTGGCTCAAAAAGGGGGTTACACAAACATCAGAACTGGAAACAAATCTTAGCTCTTGGTTCACCAAATGACAGGTAGAAAACAAGGAAAAATGGGTAGTTCTTACAGTGCAATTATATTATGCCTTATACTCGCATCAGGAAAAGAGGCTTTAACGGCTTTCATATGCGTTGCCTTCATCGAATCTTTGGAATCTCCTGGAGGGATAGAGTCACCAACACCGAGGAACTCAAGCAGGCCAGCATACTGAGCATGCAAACACACCTCAAACAGAGATGCCTCCACTAGCTTGGGCATGTGTGCCGAATGAATGATGGGCACATTGCAAAGGACATCCACTACGGCGTATTGGAAAAAGACCCAAAGGATGCTCCAAGTTGCGTTTCAAGGATGTGTGCAAGCGAGACCCCAAAGAAATGGACATGGATGTGGACAAATGGGAAGATCACACTTAGGACCACAGTCTTTGGAAACCAGAGCTTAACAAAGGTCTCCGGAGTTACGCAGGGAAGCAGTCCAGCTTAGCAGAGGAGAAAAGAGCTCGCAGAAAGCAGAACCCAAAGGGTTGAAACATCACTTTTAAATGTGACAGATGTGGCAGAGATTGTCTCTCTTGAGTGGGTCTCTTCACCCACAGCCATGTTCGCAGCTGCCATAAAATCAATTGAGTAAATTCTTTACCTCTCGGGGGCACATATCCATGGTCTCTCGAGACTGATGGATGCCTACTAGTACTACAGTGCAGTTTTAAACCCATGCCACATTTCTTCCCGCCTCTGACATTCATCTACACAGTGATACCTCTGAGCGTCTACTTTAGGGCTGGACAACTAATTGCTTAAATACCTATGACTGTCTTCACTTCAGGTGGAGCAGAACTAAATTCAGTACCAGGACTGGTCGGAACTATTCCATCTAAACTGTTTGATGGACTAGGTTTTGACAAACTGATTATTGCAAAAAGTGTCTGCTTTCCGTGGGACAAGGTAATCATAATGAAAGCATCTGGTTTTGGGGTCTGATACAAAACCCACTGAAGTCGATGGAAAGCCTTACATTTGCTTTGGAGCAGGCCTGTTATTGGCATAGTGTGTGTGCTTGTGTAACCCACACACCTCCTGGGTGTGGTGTTCTGTCCCATCTAGTGGCACCGAGACCACTTACAGAGAGAGTTAATGAGTCTGCTCTACAGCCTTAGATAACAGCCATGTGGCTTTTAGCTCATGCGGTCGAGGCTCATGCACTGAGGTCCCAGGTTCAGTCCCATCTGCCAATGACAGGGGTCTGTCGGTGTTACACTTGTGCACAGATTAGATATACACATACACCTGCATGCATACCTTTCAAGGGACTGGAGATAGGGGAAGAAGGTTAGTTTAAACTGTGTTTTGTGCTGACCCCAAGTGGTTTGTGCCTCTTGCTAGAAGGGGCATTCAGCACATGAAAATGCATTTGCTTTGTTTTTGTGCAAGTATTTGCAGGTCACCTTTCCACTCAATGAAGGAATGGAAACTTTTCCCAGTAGCGTTCCATCTATCACATTGTTCGTTTAGGGCTGGCAGAGAGGCGGGAGTCCAAGTGTCAGACACAGAAAATGAGAGACAGAACAAAGAGAAATAGGCCCCCGAAGGAAAGAAAGAGAGAGGTTCTGAAAGCAGAAATAGAAAGAGAAAGAGATAAGGGACCTTAAAATAGAGATAAATCAACAGAGAATCAAGTGTCTTGAAACAGAAGGGAAAGAATGCCCTAAAGAGAGAAAGCCAAGGACAAAAATGCATCATCATATGAGTCAAGCCTGGGAGATCTGTCCATCAAAAGGGCTGCAAGTCGCCAAGCATTTTAATACCATATTGTTATTCCTGCCACAGGATGGAAACTTGTCTATGTCATTCATAGATGTTTTACTAATCATGCATGTTAAGTGTGACATTTAATACTGATTGGGGAAGAACAAGCCCTCTTTTCCATCTCCTTGGCCTCATTGCTCCCTGTCTATTTGTGAGAAGAATACAGGAGGCCTCAACAGGAGATGCAGTGTGGTCTAGTAGATAGGTAGCTAGATTGGGCCTCAGGATACCTGGCTTCTATTTCTGTCTATCACTGATCTACTGTGTGACTCTGGGCAAATCAGTTTGTGCCTGTTTCCTTTCCTAGTCTTTGCCTGTCTTCAATTTTTTGACTATAAACTCTTCAGGCTAGAAGCAATCTTTTGCCATGTGATGTAGGGTGCCTACCCCATTGGAGCTCTGGTGTTGGTTGGGGATTCTAGACACTATTGTAATCAAATAATAATGAGGCTCAAAGAATGACATATAAAATGGGTAACTGCACTCAAATACAGCGCCAGTCAAAAATAAATGTATGTGTATATCAGTTCTGTAGTGCTGGTAATTTAAACATTATTGACAACATACAAATAATAATGAAACAATGCATCTGTAAAGAGTTTTAGTTGTAGTAGAAAGAGATACCCTGGAGCACTGCACAGTCAGCAAAGCCAGGCCATGCTATGAGCAAAAGTCAGGCCCTGGCATAAAGCAGACACTTGCTTATGAGTTCACGGTACATGAACTTGGCAAAGGTACGGCAAGTGTTGCTAAAACACAAGCACTCTGAAGTACTAGGTATTGGAGTAAGACAAGGATGGGAGGACAGAATAATGAATGGAGATGTTTTGTTAGATGGTACAAGGGTTGGTAACTAACGACGTCAGGAGTGTAATATGCAGCTTGCTTGTATCACTGTATAGAAAGAGAAATCATAGGAGGGGAACCTTTGATCGGCCTAGGGGGCAGCAGAAAGTCCTGCTGCCAACTGAACTGGTCCATTGCGACAGGCATACATGTGTTAGTGTACCTGTAACCATTGAGCCGGGGTGCTAGTACCATGCTTCGTTGACAATAAACCTGTCCGAGCACCTTCGCCCTCAAACAGAGTCTGTGGTTTTTCTGGGCAATGTTATTGAGGTCTGCTGAGCTGGCTAGGTGCACAAAGCTGGGACGGCACACAGTGAGAACACACACACACACATGCCAACTGACAACACTAGACACTGAATGGTCATTGATCAACAGGTTCAACTGAAGGCAGAATGGAGACCTATTATACATCATCTCTGTGGCAACTGTGACCAGTTTAGATGGTGGATGGAGACCAACCGTGAATGTCACTGAAAGAAAAAAACATAGACACTTGACTCTTCATTCTGGCGATCAGGCACTTCAAACATGTGGTACGTCAGGCGTCATTAGCTCAGGGAGGCTTGACCAAACTTCACTTCTCACCTGTTTCTTCTTCCAGGTGAAGAGTTGATGCCATTTGGCTGTGATCAGTGTTACAGCGCTGGGCCACAGACAAAAAATGTGAGTCAGCACTTTCCCAGAGTTTAGGGAGGATCAGAATATTACTCAATCTATAGACATGAGTTGCAAAATTCTTGCTTTTCTACTTTTATTACTGTTTCTCAGAGCCTTGGTTTCTACCATTGCTCTGCATATGCCAGTCCATGTTTCCCCACTCTCTTTTTTAAACTCATATGGACCCCCCTTACTGGCAATCCAGCAGGTCCAAGAGTTATCAAACTCCGTGGGG
The DNA here is from genome assembly GCA_003942145.1 of Platysternon megacephalum. Classification (NCBI taxonomy): domain Eukaryota; kingdom Metazoa; phylum Chordata; order Testudines; family Platysternidae; genus Platysternon; species Platysternon megacephalum. The sequence goes on along the minus strand of QXTE01000354.1, from coordinate 272,907 downwards.
ATCATAAGAGAGGGGATCAGGGGGTTCCCTAGCTCGAGGTTTGCTGCCATGTTGGATTGCGATTCTTACCACGGCAGGTTCGCTTACTCACCAGATCAGCGGTCGGGGTCACCAGTGTTGTCAGATGCTACCGGTGGGGTGCTCTGCTTTCTCCTACGTTGATATCACTCGGCTGCGTGCGTGTGTTCCCTCTGTGTGCTGCCCCAGCTCTGCGCAGATAACTGACCCAGCAGACCCGAAGAGAACCCCCAATAAACACAGAGTCTAGTAAGATGCAAAGTCACGTCGACTAGGTTTATTGCGACCTTGGACACAATTGCAGTTCCCCGTAGATTACTTAGTCTACCGGGCATACTACGAGAAAGTGCCTCTTGGCAATGGACCCAGCTCAGTGGTGGGACTTTCCACTGCCCTCACGGCCGGACAAAGATATCCACTCAGGGATACATTCTTATACACAGGTACAAACAAGTTACACATCACTCCTGATGTATTGAGGTGCAACCCCTCTACTTAGCAAGGTACAACCCCTCTACGTAGTAAGGTGCCGCCTCTCACCTTGTATATGTTGGTTCGAACAAAACAACTCTATCCATCATTTTACCCTTTTGCCCCTGTCATTGGGATGGGTCGGCCTGTTCCATGTTATTTGTGTGGAATGTACAAGTATGTGAATGTTCTGATATCTGGTGTCCAGTACCTTTTAGGTATGTCTCTTTTTGCAGCATCAGCCCTTTCCTTGCCAGCTTCTGTGAGCAGGGTCTGCCTCTGGCTCACAGCTTAACTTTGCTTTATGTTAGCAAAGTCTTGACCATTACTTTAGTTCAGGCCTTAGGCCTCATACTGGGCCTCTGATACCAAGGTTTATATCTCAGGGCCTCCTCTTACTACAGGCCACAGACAAAAAATGTGAGTCAGCACTTTCCCAGAGTTTAGGGAGGATCAGAATATTACTCAATCTATTCAAGTACAGTGAAAACACAAGGAGGTGGGGGTAAAGATGGAATTGCTTGTGGTCATTAGGGTGTTGAAGAGCATTATTAATTTGAATATAATAATAGAAATGTAGGACTTGATATGTCATCTGGTTCAGGTCCCTGCAATGAGGTAGGACTAAGAATTATATCTTTGATCTTTTAAAACTGTAGCCCTGGTGTTCTGCAAAACTTTTCCTTTACCTTTTCCTTCCTTTATTTGTATTAAAGGGGATTTTTTTCTTCTGTTCAGGAAATGGCTGTGGAGCAGATACATTGATTTAGGAGGCCTTTTAATGGCTTAAATGTCTATTGTGTTTTACCACATTGGTGAATGGGGTTTATTTAATCACATATTGAGTTTAAAAGCTTTCACTGTTGATAAAATCTCTGAAGACTGGTGTGAAGTAAATTTTGTTCATTTAATAGGATGACATCAGAGAACAAAGTGTGAGGACAGGTCCACCTCTAGCTCCCATGTCTCCTAAATTGGTTTAACCCTTTTGAGGATGTGTCTGCTTACAATCTGTTCATCAGATTGTCATTAGGGTGGAAAAAGCCTTCTTCACAATCTTTGGACATTATTTCCACTCTCCCCACCTACCCATTATTGAAAATATTTGGTCAGCATTTCTGGGAATCTCAGATTTATACTCTCAGGTAATTCTGCCATGAGGAAAATAAACTAACATAGATAGACTGATCTCATTATTCTTTCCATCGTCATCCATGTTGTCCGTTCCCCCTCCACCACCTTTCTTTTTCTTCTCACACATGCTCTGTTTGTTTCCCTTCATTCCATCTCATTCTTTTTACAAATATTTTGTTATTTTTCTAAGCACTATTAAATACCTGCCAGTATGAGTGCGTATCTGGAAAAGGTAATCACACATGCATTTAATACAAACAAGATGAAAAAAAGAGGGATATTTGTGTGTTTATATATATTTCCAACCTCCAGTTTGCTCACACGGATATGTTCCTCTAGGTTTCTGTTGCTCTCTTTTATGGTCCCCACATGTGGAATCTGAAGTCTTATGGAAAATATAGCAAATGGAGCAAAATGTCAGAGCAAACCCACAGAGAAAAACAGCCCCAATCCTGCTTTCCCTGAAATCAATTGGATTTTTGCCATTGTATCAGTCACATCAGATTTGGATTCAGGACACATTTGCTGAAGTCCTGAAGCCCCCGTTGAAGTCACTGGAAATTTTGCCATTGTCCCTAATGCAGCCAGGATTTCAGGAACTGACTCAAATTCAGCAAGGTGCTTACGCACATACTTAAATCCAAGTCCCCTGAGTAATCCCACTGAAGCCATGTGCTTGAATACCTTGCTGAATCAGCGCTGTTCTGCTCCAAGGGCCTGATCCAGCAGCCAATGAGACCAGTAGGCATCATTCCAATATCAATAGGCTTTGCGTCAGGCCCCAAATCCTGAAGTCCTTTCCTAGTCAAAACTCCCATTAGCTTCAATAAGAGTTTTGCCTGAGTAACGACATAAGACATCCTATGGATTATGGCAGTGGGTGCCAATGCAAGAACTTGCCTGGACAGAGAGTTTGACTTCAGTGGGTATTTTTCCTGAGTAAAATCTGCAGAATTAGGACCAAGGTGAACTAAATGGTGCTTAATCCATGTCTCCTTCAGTAAACACATTTTGTTCTTCCACCAAGCACTGTGTGAAGTAGGTATCCTTGTAGCTATGAACTAGGGCTGGGAGTGATAGCCTTTGGTTAAGTGGAAATTTCAATTTTTGCTCCCCTTTTTTTTTCAATTTGGACATGTCCTGTTTCTAACAAAAGTGGAATGAACAATCATCCTTGGGCAAGCAGCTCTGCTGTGCCTAAATTGTTCATAAACATAAGCGCATTTCATGGTTGTATTTTTGGACGGCGGTATTTTTTGTTTTCTTTCTTTTCGTTGAGGCAGCTGGTCAGACAATAGAGTGGATAAAACCAAACTATTTACTTTAATTTAAAATGAATGTAGATGCAAATCATTTTTAGCAGTCAGCAGACACTGACATTTTGAACAAGCCAGCTTTGAAAGCAAGATAAAGCCTACTTGAGCTGAAAGAAATAATCGCAGCTTGAAAAACCTGGTGCTTGCCCTAGCAATGCAAGGCACCAGCAATAAAATGAAGAGTAGAAAAATAATGTAGTGACCTCTTCTCTCTTATGCATGACCTTCCTCTTTGTCTATGCTATTGGAGGGCCCCTTGCTGGTTCATTAAGTAGACCCCCTGTTTACTGCTCTCAGACTTGAAAGTATCAGAAGTGCAACTATATTAATCCCCGAGGGATCTCACTAAACCAAACAAATAGCATGTTGGGTTACGCTGAAAATAATATGGCAGTGTACTTTATAGAACAACAACACAAACTAGTTACAAAATGAGGCAGGGCCCACTTCTTATTCAACGCAGATTCCTAGTAAGCTGGCAGCAAATAGGGTCTAGTTTTTTATAGTAGGGGGTGGGACCAAAAGAGGTAGTATAGTCCAGTGGATAAAACACTGTCAGGTGATCTGCATTCTAATCCCTACTCTGCTGCCCACTGACGTAACCTGTGACCTTGAGTAGGTTATTTCTCCACTCCTTCCTTGGTTTTCAACTTTTAAGCTATTTGAGGTAGGAACTTTCTCTCACTGTGTGTCTGGACCGTGTCTAGTACAGTGGGGCCCTGACGCCAGTTCAGATCGCGAGGTATGAGTAAAATATAAATGGTGGTAATGACAGAATGCACTATTAAACAGTATTATTCTTTATATTTCAGTAGCACCTAGAGACCCCATGTGAGCTCAGGGTATCCTTGTGCCCTAGCACTGTGCAGACACACAGAATAAGGCAATCATTTTGCCCAGAGAATTTACAGCCTAATAAGACAAGACAGACAAACAGTAGGAGAAAGAAAGTATTATTATCCCCTTTTAAAACAGGGGAAACTGAGGCAGAGTGAGATTAAGTGACATTTCCAATGTCACACATGAAGTCTAGATTAGACTTGAGTGCCGGTGACCTCACTTCAAGACCAGTAAAACCATCCTTGCTTTCAAGTATGGAACAATTAGCTGGTACTATCCCACACACAGCTTCCCAGTTAGCACCCCGTCCTCTGAACTCTACCTTCTGAGCCCAGGTCAGCAGAGAGGACACAATACAGAAACAGATGTACAAGAAAACACCCTTATTAAGCAACCTCTTTTCTTAAGAGAGTGCTCCAAAAAGGTAATGAGAAGGTCTGATCGGAAAATGGGGATTCCTTTCTGCTGAAAATTCTGACACTTTCGATGAAAAAAAAAAAGATTATTTCAGCCATTTGGGTTTTTAGGTTTTTCAATGAAAAGTTTACATTTTCCATAGAAAGCAGTGTTGTTGTAGCCATGTCTGTCACTAGAGAAACAAGGAGGGTGAGGAAATACCTTTTACCGGACCAACTTCTGTTGGCGAAAGAGACACGTTTTTGAAGGGCAGCTCTGTGTAAGCTTGACAGCTTGTCTCACTCACCAACAGAAGTTGGTCCAATAAAATATATCAGACTGGTGACCAATGCATGTGTATGTGCATGTATGTGCATTTATATATCTCTATCTAATCTATGCACAAACACACACACACTGCAAATAATGGACCTAATCCAAAGGAAATGGAAGTCTTTCCATCATCTTTGGTGGGTTTTGTATCAGACCCCAAAACCAGATGCCTTCATTATTATGAGTCCAAATGTGCCACACTCGGAAGGATAGAGAACCAAAAAAATTGAAACACCAATACCCCCTGCCCACACACACACACACAATACAAGTGACCTTGATGGATAGAAAAACTACTTTAGATGTCATCATTTCAAAGTTTGATTCTTCAGGATTAGAGCTGGTCTGAAAATTATCAAAAGAGTTTTCCATTGGAAAATTACCATTATGACTAAACTGAAAGTTTGTCCTGTAATACTTTTGGAAGCATGTGGTGAGTAATTTTACTTTAAGTTAGGCACTAGAAAGCATTTTTATCTTTATTTTCTAGTAACCATTTCTGACTTTTATGCCTCATTGCTTGTATTTGCTTAATATGTATGGGGAGATAGCTCAGTGGTTTGAGCATTGGCCTGCTAAACCTACGGTTATGAGTTCAATCCTTGAGGGGGCCACTTAAGGATCTGGGGCAAAATCAGTACTTAGTCCTGCTAGTGAAGGCAGGGGGCTGGACTTGATGACCTTTTGGGGTCCCTTCCAGTTCTATGAGATAGGCATATCTCCATATATTTTTAATATCTATCTCTTTGTAGTTAATAAACTTTAACTTAAACACAGCAGATTAGATAAAACAATAAAGTGTCTGGGTAACTCCATTTAAGATGGTAAAGTGGTTTATATTGTTCCCTGAAAGGAATAATGGACTTAATATATTTGGACTGTCCAGGAGAGGGCTGGGCAGTAAAAGACATATATTTCTGTGGGAAAATCCAGGACTGGGAGTGTGTTTGGATCACCCTGAAATATAAGTGGGGCCAGAGCGTAACCCAAGTGTGGCTGGCAGGCTGCAGTTACACACAGACATGCAGGGTGTAACTTGCATGCCGGAAAGCTGTTTGTGAGCAGCCCCGGTAGAAGTTACTACCAGCAAGGTATTGTAAGGCACGCAAGGTTGCAGGGCAGGAGTGACACAGCCCCTGATTGGTGACTCCAAGATGTCACAAAACGGTCAATGATTTCTTTCAAGATGATTTGTTTAGAAATTTACTTTCACTTATATTGTTTTTCAAGTGAAAAAGGTTGAAAAAGGAAATGAACTGGTGCATGAACACGATTTATGATATGGAGCAATTTGAGAAAATCCCCAACAATAGCACACAGTACCTATGAATATGTATGATGCATTTGCCGTGTGTTCTGTTGCACATATGCATTCTGAAATTATTATTAAAATGTTGTTTTTGTTCAATGTACCAGAGAAGCATTTGCCATTGCCATTTGCAGTAGTTTTTGTAACAAGAAAAACAGTATTGAGTAAAAGTTGTGTTTTTTTCTAATCAGTAACATCAAGTTGATTTCCTAGGGTGAGATCAAACCACATCTAGCTTCTTCCCTGAAAATCCCTGCTTGAAAAAATCAAATTCTGGGTTTTCAGAATGAATTGTCCCTGGTCTAAATACAGATATGGCCCAAACTGTACCTTACTGTGTGCACTTAAGGTAAAATGCATCCACTAGGGTAGAAAGTACAGGTAGCCCTTAATGTAGCAAACCCCATTGGTTCTGTTGCACAAGGACTGGGCAACTGCAATATGGTCACTCAGGGGTGCTAAGAACTGGTGTAAAGAGTCAGGATAGGGGGACTCCATACCCCTGTATAAAACAATTCTCAATAACCCAGCCCAGATAGGTTTTCAGTAGGGTATAGAAGGGTGAGGGCAGGAGTATGGCCACTTGATCTGTTGCTGGTCTACAGAGGTTATAAGAGACACAAAGTGGGAGAGGTAATATCTTTTATTGGACCAATTTCTGTTGGTGAGAGAGACAAGATTTGAGTTTACACAGAACTCTTCTTCAGGTCTGGACAGATATCCTGGGACCAACACGGCTACAACAACACTGCATACAGGAGTTATGTTGATTTTTCCCACTCAAGGATGAAGTTGGGGAATGTGGAGCTGCCACGCGCTCTGCCCTTAAGATTAGGGGTGGATTCCTTCCACTTCCATCCCTAAACAGTTCCCAAAGCTCATTTAGTTGATCTGGATTTGTTTCATCATTGGCTGGAAACAAGGGAGATGTTTTGGTTATGGCCCCAAATCATTACCCTCAATATGGCAATATTCAAATGCAAGATGCTGAAAACTATCATGATATAATAATGAGTACTATTAAAGAATGGACAACAGATTTTAAAGGGATGGACAAGAGATTCCAACAATGTATATACAACAGATTCTACTTTACAATATACATCAGATATTCAGCAATTATGGTTACTAAACATCATCATTATTGGGTAAATTTCTTGATCTTCAGATTCATTTCCATGTAATTTCTCTACATGGTTTGAAGCCTGGTATTAATTGAATCCCCAGACATCAGCCCAAATGTCAGCTTTGCTTCTAGAGCCTATGACCTTCATTACACCATTTAGGCTGTTGAAATATCATTGATAACAATACACAGAGAAATGATATCCAAGCCTCAGCCAACCAATCTGTCCAAGGTTGAAATGTCATGCTCCAAAAGCCCTTGTTTGAGATGGTACCATAGCTATGGCAAAAGAAACTTAACCAATCATGGTGAAGTTTAGCAAGGGACATGATATCTCACTTGGTGGGCACATAGTGGGTTCATATAGCTAAGACTTGCCCTACTCATGAATAAATGTCCCCAGTCTAACCAAATGCAGAAGTGTTCCACTCTCCAGGGATGTGTGAACAATCTCCCTAATAGCAGGCAATGTGGTCAAAGAGCTGAAGATAGTGGGACTTAGATCTTGGCCCTGATGTTGAAGATCTCCACATGCAGGACTATCAATGAAGCCAATGGATGTTCCATGTGGGAGTGATGCTCTTAGGTTCTATGCCAAGCTTTGCTACTTATTCACTGTGACCTTGGCCAAAGCATTTAGCCCCCCCCTGTGACTCAGTGTACCCATCTGTAAAATGTGTATGCTACTAACTACCTCACAGTATTCCTTTTGGGGCAGATGGGGGGAAGATGCTGTAGAAATTCAATGTATTGTTATTTATTGCCTGGGAGCACATAGCAATTACATTCTACTGTTCTAATGTGACACAGCACTTTCTCATTTCCTACCCTGTCTGTGATGAACTTTGCTGTGCTGTAGATGTCAGGGTAGATGGATAGCTGTACTTAATGGATTCATTTTGTGTCTGGCATAGTGAAAGGCTAATAATAAACCTCACTATTTTTCTTGCCAAGTTATTGGCAAGTTACTAACTGACACCTTGTTGTAATTCTCGTGCCAAGTCCTTGAAAGAAGCATCTTTGAGATCCAGCATCCAACTACTGCGCAAGCTATTGTTGAATAACACATGGTTGTATAATAGTTGGCACTTAAGAAAATTTTATTTCTACATCTGGGACCCATTGATTTTAATGGACTTGCACGAGTGTTTGTGAGACGAGAAGGTGGACTGTGATCTTGCTTATCACAATGTCATTTTATACCCAGGCAGAGGCTGAATACACAGGACTGAATACTGTTATCTTTACCCAGAGGAATATACTCAGGCAACTCCCCATGACTTCAAAAGCATCATTAAGTCTAGTTAAAGCATTCATCCCCCTGTTATAAGGAATAACAGCATACCAAATCAAGATGGAGTATAAGGACTCAGAAGAGTTAACTTACAGTCCACCTACATTGTAACAATACTACCTACCTTATAGGGGTATTCTGAGGTTTAATTAATCAATGTCTGTAAAGTGCTGTGAGATCCTCAAATAGAAGCTTCTGTATAAGTGAAAAGCAAGAAATAAATTGAAATATACATGCCCAAAAAGTTTAGATAATTTAGATACTCTCCACACATACAACCTTTGCAGTGTTTATTCAGATTTACCCCACACCTTTTCAGGTTCCCACTCACTTATCTTCATCACAAATACCAGGACAAGCATTTAGGCTCCTACAGAGAAAGAGGAAGAAAGATGTATTGGGTTTAAGGGACAGGACTGGAACATGGGCTTTCTGTGTGATCATAAGGCAAATCATTTCATTTATGTGAGTTCAATCCTTGAGGGGGCCATTTAGGGATCTGGGGCAAAATCAGTACTTGATCTGTTAGTGAAGGCAGGGGACTGGACTCAATGACCTTTCAAGGTCCCTTCCAGTTCTATGAGATAGATATATCTCCATATTAATATTCCCTTTCTCCCATCCTTTATGGGTTTTGACTATTTAGACTGTAAGCTCTTTGGGGCAACAATTACCTCTTACTATGTGTTTGTACAGCACCTAACACAGTGGATCCCTGATCTTAGTGGGGATCACTAGTCACTCTTGTAATATAAATCACAGTTATTTATGGCAATCATAGTTCCTCTCAATTATTGAAAGAAATTAATCAATTTCAGGAAATACCAGAACTGGATTGTTAAATGTAAATCAGCATAAAACTAGCACAAAGCCAATAGACTGGTTATCATAAAGGTTTGATAATAATTTTGTCAGGAATCTTTATCTATCTATCTATCTACCTGAGAGAGATCTGTAAAATCAAGTACTTAACAGCAATGCAAACATAGTATTGTGCTAGGATGTTAGAGAGTCTTGAATCCCTGCTGTATGAGAGCAGAAGATTCAAATTCACATCTAAAGATGCTAAGAAAGAACAAACAGTAATTTTAGCAAGATATGAAGGCGATGAACTACATCTTCCAAAACACCACAGAATCACTTCCATGCGTTTGTGTCTGTAGCTTATATCACCGAAATGACCCAAACTCTATTTTGTAGCATCCTTTATGTTTCCTTCTATGTCATAAACTTCCAGTGAAATGGAAGCAGCTGGTATTTTCAATTCTGAGAACTGCTGTTAAGTGCTTACTCTGGGATCAGATGGCGAATCAGTCATATGTTTGGTTGCTATATTTCTGTAGATTGAAGTTTTAACTTATTCCCCTAGCATAAAAACTTCTGACTGCTCATCGTCCCCAGTAGCGCCTTTGAAAATTAATGCAATCTAAACTCTCCAAGCTCAAGCGTAAGTCTGACCTGTACCTGCAAAGAGAGGTGTAAGTTACATCACTATGCCATCAGAATCCCCTTGCTACCTGGGAGTAGAGGCATTCACCCCCAAAGAAGGGCAGGTCATGTTACAAATCAGGATATTTTGCAATTGTATGATGCTCCTCACCCTGAAAACACGTTGCTAGTCAAAACAAACTAAGCATCCTCCCATAAATGTACGGGGGGTGGCGCTTCCCAGGAGTACCCAGGCTTGTGAGGCATCTTGCTACCACCTGCCCTTAGCGTGAAGCAGTCTTGTCTGTGCCTGCTGAGGGTCAGCTCCCTGAAACCCCCAGCCTGACAACACAAGCACTGCCTTCCAGGCCTTTGCCGGCCTTACTCTGTACAGCTTAACAATAGGCACACAACAACCCCCGAGTCTTCCGAGTGTCCCTCTGGAGTGTCAAGCCCCTGGCCCACTAAACATTCACAAAACTCTCTGGTTCTCTGCTCCCACAGGAACCATACACGCCAGTGTACTAGAGTTAACTCGGGATCCCCACTCCGCTTAGCACACCACACTTTGATTCGTTTAGAGAGAAAGCGAGTATATGTTTCTTTAACAAAGAGCAGAGATTCCTATGATAGAAAAGAGAATTATTGAAAACAAAGGGTTACCTACAGAACAAAATCTTAACACACTTTCTATGGTCTAAACTTAACCAGCATGTTACCCTCCTGTCTAAAGAAGTTTATCTTACCCAAAGTTCTCACCAGCCTTTTCAGCCACGCCTGGCTGAGATCCCTTTTTCACAAAGCCAACCTACTACCAGTTTACTTCCTTAGTGAAGGATGCCAGGGCAGCTTTCTGGACCCCCAAATATACCAGACCTTTGATCTTCCCCTGAAACAGGGTCCCCCCTCTCCCTGCTGTCTACCTTTTCCTGTTAATTTCCTTCTGAAGTCTCTGCAAGCTGTTCATTAGCATTTGACTCAATATGCTAATACACTTCTATTGTAAGACACACAATATACAATGGTCCACCAGGAAGATAAGTGTCTCTCATTTCCTGTCTTCGGAAGTTTGTTCAAGGCACGGTACGTTTCAGTGACCTGCCTTTAACTACAAGGCTTAGACACCATAATTCCCAGCATATATACATACCTCCTCATATATTTTCTGTACATACATCTCACATTGCTTATGATGACTAGTGTGATGCAGGCTTTCATTAGAGACATTACATGATATTATTTGGTGATCTAGTATGTAGAACCCAAACCCAGGGGATCTCTGTAACCTTTATGTACCCCTGTGCTCCCTGCCAGTTGGCACAAAGAGGTCCCAGGATCACAAAGTGTATTACTGTCACAACACACCATTAATGTAGGTGGAAGTATTACTGTCCCCTTTAAAAAATAGAATAACTTAAGTAGCCAGGCTAAATAATTTGCCCCAAACCACATAGGAATTGAATGTGTGTGCACTGAGTTCTGATAGAGTTTCATAAAATGCTTGCAATGAAACCTGATTCCACGTGAAAACAACCAAGTTTTTGGATGTAACCTGTCATGATCCTTGCCATCTAACAGTCTTTTGAAGCTTATTCAGTAGATAAGCTATACACCGAATTGATCTGCATTTGCAAACTACTCTGCAACTCAGTCACACGTGGGACTTTCTGTTCCACAACGTCATAGTATACTGAAGAGTTCTGCATTAAAAAAAAACAGGGAGTATATTGTATAAGACCAACTGTAGTCATCCAAAAACATCTTTAGGGAGAATATTTTGAAGTGTTATTTTTTAAGGTGGAGAGGGACAAAAGGAGACAGGTTAAAAAGGAGAGTGTGTTCCAGGCTACAGTTGCAGTGCTGTGGCTTCTCCCATCGGCATACGTACTCTTCGAGATGCGGCAGCTATGTTGATGGGAAAAGTCCATCTAACATAGCACTGTCTACACCAGGAGTTAGGTCAGTATGTAGACGAAGCCTTAGACAGTTATATTGCAGAGTGGAACCACATCTCCACTATTAACTAAACTTTCAGATACACAAAACAAACAATCAAACAAATGTTTTGAGTTGAATGAATCTTTCCAGAATTGATGTCTCATTTTGATTTTGATTTTGACCGTTTAAAAATGTTTTTGCATTTAAAAAGTAAAACTGGAGGAAATTTTGAAACTGAAAGTTGTTTCAAACTGAAAACCTGAAGCATTTCATGTAGCAAATGTTAAAACAAAGTGTTTCAATTTTGTTAGAATATTTTTTCATAACAATCAATTCAGCAAAATCTACATGAAATCCTGAAACATTTTAGTGTTATATGATTTGCATTTTTTGCCCCAGAAAAGTTTTGGCCAAAAAAATCGTTGTGTGTTGTAAAGAAATGTAAAAAAGCAAACAAAAACAAACAAACAACGCAGCCTTGAACCGAATGTAAACAAAAAACACCCTTCTCCCAAACAAATAAACAGACACTCTCCTGCCCCCAGATTGTCATCATCACACCCCAGTCAATAATGCAACTTTTTTGAGGGATTCAAATATACCTATAGTAGACAAAAGGCCAATAATAACTCTCCTGACAGCAAGCTCACATCTGTATGCAACACAGAATCACCAAGCTGGTTGTCAGAATTCTTCTAGCTGCTGGAACTGTTGATTATATTTCCAGCTTTTTCTATTGGCGAAAATTAATGTCCTACATATATTTTGTTGTATCCCAAATAGATGTAAAAGGTGCAAATGTATGTTGTTGAGGAACAGCACCGAAGTGGGAAGAAAATAGCCAGGCACTGACCTGACTGATTTACGCTATTTTTTAACGCTATGTACCAGCACCTTTTATTTTCTCTGTCAGAAACAGTGCTTCAGCAGTAGCCATATTAGCCACTGTTTTCTGCAGAGCTACTTCAAGCTGCTTTGAAGCATCCATCATGGCATTTATGCCCTCACCTTTAGTGTCATAAAGCAAGAGTTTCACATCCAATCTCCTCTGTCATAGCCAGTTTGCATGTAGGCACTGTGACGAAAAATCAGAGACTGAGGTGTCACGGATATCAAGGCTTTCATCGAGTGCCATGCTAATAAATTCTGCTGCAGTCAGATTGTTCAGTAAAGTTTGATTTTAATGTCTCCATCACTCTTAGCCACAGCAGAGTCAGAGAATTGAATTTCATTCAGCTCTTTTTCCATTTCTCTGACTTTCTCGAGAAAAACCCAAGAATGCAATCAAGATTTAGCCCTTTATCGTTTTGCCTTTATCATTTGCCATCTACAAAAGGTTTCATTATTTTGACAGTTTCATATTCACCCTTTTAGGAAGCAATAGGAACTTGCTTGCGCACATTGGTAACCTTGAAAAATTACTTTGTTAAAATAATCTTTCCTCCTACAGGCGTTTGAGTGCTAGGCGTTGGTTGCAAACTGCCACACGGATATTTATTTTCATTGGCACAATGTGCTTTCTTCAGTTAAGCTCTTAGAAACTCAGCAGTAATTGCATACAAAGCCAGCAAAACAAATCAGTCCTTCTTTTAGTGTGTCTCTCTCCCACATACTCACATATAGAATCACACACGCAGAAACATGCACAAAATTGTGCATGCACATACAGAGATTCATGCATTCTCACACACACTCTATCATGCACACACAGATAGCCAGGCATAGGCACACACATTTGCACACACATACACTCTGGCAGAGTCTGGTGCCACTTTACGTTGGTGTTGTGGTTTGTGGGGAACTAGCCTCTGATGATGATCTTGGTGAGGTTCCCGGGTTGCTTGAATGCCAGAAGAGGAGGATCAGGAAAGATTTCTTTCAGGATGTGGCCCCCATCAAGTATGGGTTGTAATGGTTTCATGATACCCTGTATGGGTTCCAGTGTGGAGTAGTAGGTGACAGCCCACCGTAGGGACTTTCATAGAATCATAGAATATCAGGGTTGGAAGGGACCTCAGGAGGTCATCTAGTTCAACTCCCTGCTCAAAGCAGGACCAACACCAACAAATCATCCCAGCCAGGGCTTTGTCAAGTCGGGCCTTAGAAACCTCTAAGGATGGAGATTCCACCACCTCCCTAGGTAACCCATTCCAGTGCTTCACCACCCTCCTAGTGAAATAGTGTTTCCTAATATCCAACCTAGACCTCCCCCACTGCAACTTGAGACCTTTGCTCCTTGTTCCGTCATCTGCCACCACTGAGAACAGCCGAGCTCCATCCTGTTTGGAACCCCTCTTCAAAATCAAATCCCCCCTCACTCTTCTGCAGACTAAATAAGCCCAGTTCCCTCAGCCTTTCTACATGCTTCACAAGATACACAAATAAGGGAACACAGGCAGACCCAACATATCTGGCCACAGCACTCTTACTGAAGGAATATCAGGACTCATAGAAATCATCCTTAAACTACTCACTATGCAAAAGATCAGCTTCCTCCAAAACACTACTGACTTCCTCCAAAAACTCTGTAATGTTAACTATCTCCCCCAGAACACCAACCCTGCCAGCATGGTGAAGTGGAAAGTGGAAAAGCAACAGAAATAGATCACAGAAACCAGGTCTGGAGGGGGACACACATTGAGGGAATCACAGAGCAACATAGGAAGAAGGCAAGAATGGCTGGTAGGAAGGGCATGTTTTTGTAGCTGTGGTGTCCTCTTTAGCTGAGGAACCAGCCAAGATCAGAGAAAGCTAAGTGACTTAGAGAGGCTCCATGATTTAAAAGAGACGCCATGGGCAGAAGGAAAGGACCCTGGACATCCCAGAGGGCTCTGCTCAAGCCCAAAGAACTTCCCAGAGTGATGAGGAAACTGAGGCAGGGAAATCTGTATGTGTGCGCTTATTATTTTGTCTAATTTTATTCATTTCTGATGCTGCTCAGTAAAGAGCAATGGTGTTCTAGAATCCTGTGCTAAGTCTCTATGTCCATTTGCTGTCACCATCATGTGTGCCTGGAGAGCTAAACTGGAAAACCAGAACACCCACATGGCTGGAGTTCTAGGAGAGGCAATCTGAGGGCTCAGTACTATTCCCTGAGGCTAGATGTTGGACTATGGGTTCACTGCTCTCAGGAGGGGTGCTAGACAGATCTGCAGCTCAGGTGTGTGCCTAGAGGCTCCAAGCCAAGGGCAGTGCCTGAGCTTTATTCAGACCCAGGAGATGTAGGCTTTGGATACACTACAAGTGCCACAGCAGCACAGCTACAGCACTGCAGCGATGCTGCTGTAGAGCTGCGGTGTAGATGCTTGCTACAGCCATGGAAGGGGTTTTTCTGTTGCTATAGTAAATCCATCCCCTTGAGCAGCAGTAGCTAGGTTGACGGAATAATTTTTCCATCAACCTAGTGGTGCCTATACCAAAGGGTCAGCTTAACTTCGTCTCTCGGGGGTGTGAATTTTTCACATCCCAAGCAACGTACCTTGGTTGACCTAAGTTTTGGATGTAGATCAGGATTTAAAGAGCACATTGGACTCAGTGAGATGAGCCAACAGTTGGGGAAGTGTCCAGGCAGTGGGGAACTGTGACAGATATGGCAATTTTCTGTAATATCTTTGGGAGATCTTACTGTATTTAGTTTATGTATCATTGTGGGCCAGGGATTGTATGTAATTCCATGAGGGAGGGGGACCACAGCCCTCTATGAACTAAAAACAGTGTGCACGGTGATTAGACAACGTTCATTCAGGTTGCAACACCTCCTACAAGGCACCACCACCCCTGGAGTGAGGCTTACGTGTATGGGTTCAGACTGAATCCCCTAGAGGCCAGCACATAGAGAAAAGACTTTTGGATAAATAGTCTGAGGGCCTTCATTCTGATCCAGCAAATGTACTGGACCTTCTGTCTAACTGGAGAGCCCCAATCCGTAGGGCAGGGTTGGAAAGTTTGACACTGACCAGAGCCCTTGTGGGAAATGTGGGGGGAGGTTGAGCTCTGGTAAGTGTATTCCCATGTGTGTCTGTTATTTTATTGGTTTTAATATGTTTTCTCTGTAATGCTTTCACCTTAAGAAGAAATTTTCTTTCTGGTAACTTACCTTTGGCAAACACTAGTTATAGCCTTTGAGGAGAAGGAAAAACAGGTTGCGTAGGCGGTCTGTGTTGTGGGGAATTCACAGTGTAGGAAGGGAGCTGTATAGTGTGGAAATACCCAGGCAGGAGGGAGAGAAATGTGTGTCTCCACCCAAGAGAGGTAATGGCTGGGGAGCTGGGAGCCTAGGAGTGGGTGCCCCAAGCAGCAGAAAGAGCTGCAAAAGGCAGTACAAACCTTTCAGCAGGCCCAGCAGCTGGAGAAGCAGGCCCTGCTCAGCTGGCAAACTGTACAACAGAGGAGCCTGCAAGACTTTATTCAGGAGCAGACCACCATTCAACAAGAGCTCCTCCAGAAGGCGGTGAGTCCCCCGGTAGGGGATGGCATGCGGGCACCGGGCTTGGGACTATGTAAAATGGGCCCGGCAGATGACTCCGATGCCTTTCTAGGCACTTTTGAGCGGGTAGCTATGGGGGCAGGATGGGATAGGACAACCTGGCCCCTACGGGTGGCTCTCTACCTGGTTGGCGAAGCCCAAGTGGCCTATATGGACCTGAGTGAGGAACAGACCAGGAGCTATGACATGACAAAAGCAGCTGTCCTAAACTGAGTAGGGCTGTCGCCTGAAAAATATCACCAGCACTTCCAGGTGGCGAAGTGGACAGGGGGTTTGAGGCCCCGGGCCTTCACCCAGAAATTAATGGACTTGGCCACCCAATGGTTGAGAGCTGGTGCCCAGACCGTAGAAGAGGTTATGGATGCGCTCGTCCTGGAACAGTTTTTGCAAAGCCTCCCCGAGATGACAGGGGTATGGGTGAGATGGCACCAACCGGGCACGAAGGAGGCCACGGTAAAGCTGACAGAGGAGTATGTGGAGGCAGATGCCCTCAGGAAGGAGGGGCACCCCTATAAGGAGGAGGACCATGGGAGAAAATCCAGGGAAACCCTGACCAGGAAGGGTCCGGAGAAAAAGCGAGAGACCAACCGGGGAGCTCCCACTGGGACCAGGCAAATCATCTGCTGGCAGTGCGGGCGAGTGGAACATAAAAAGCAGGACTGCCTGGATATAGGCTGCGGCTTTGTGGAATTTTGCAGGTGGACCAACTCTGGAGGGCGGAGGAAGGAGCGGAATCTGTCCACCATTCCTGTGAAGGTGGGGAGGAGACCCCAGCGGGGTCTGGTGGACTCAGCCTCGGCCTGCTCTCTTGTAAAGAGGGGGCTGGTGAAGCCACAGTGAATAATCCTGGGGGCCAAAATAAATCTGGAATGCATCTATGGGGATGAGAGGCAGCGCCCAGTGGCCCACGTACCCCTCGAGGTTCAGGGCCAGTTCCGTTGTAAATGGGTCGGGGTGGTAGAGGGCCTGACGTACCCAGTTGTGGTGGACACCAACTGGGACCCCTGCCCAGGAGGGAAGGGAGATTGGGCAAGGAGGCCCAAGGTGAGAGAAGGGAGAGACCCTTGGAGAAAGGAGGAAGAGGTCTCGGAGACAGAAAGCCCTAGACAACAGAGCCCAAGTCAGGAAGGATGGGGGATGGAAAAGGAAAAAGAAGATAGGGAGGGAGTATCCGCCCCAGGGCTCTCAGTAGAGCCAGTGGGCCCAACAAAACTCTGTGCAGGCAGACCCCTGCAAGATGAGGCCTGAATCGTGCTTGAGGGGTCTGGGGAATCGGAGGTCCTAGGTGCCCAGGAAGAAGCTGGGGCCAATCCTAAATCCCTGTCGGAGGTGAAGGAGAGAAAGAAAGGGGAGCGCACACAGGGGTGTGATTGGTGTGATGACCTCTGGGCAGAAGCAGTGCTATGGGGTGCCCCCCCCCCCAATGTACTTTCTGCGGATGGGGGATGGCTGAACCCTGCAAAGAAGCCCCAGCAGGTCACCCAAAAGAGGAAGGATTCCCCGGTAGGACCCCACCCGTTAAGGGGAAGAAGGGACCTTTACGGTTGAACCGGGTGGTTCGGAAAAAGGGGGCAGGCGTGTGATAGGGTGCTAAGCAGAAAACTGCTTAGCCAACCCTCTATCACTCCAGCTCCAATTAAGGAAGGTGAATTGGGGCTGGGTAGATCACCTGGCCCTGATTGGGGAAGCTGGAACAGCTGCTGCCTCATCAGGCTGGGGCTGGATAAGAGCCCCAGGGGAAGGAAGCCAGGGGGAGGAGCTGGAAAGAGGAAAGCTGCAGTAGAAGGAAGCAGAGAGAGAGATTGCTTGACCCCTGCCAAGGGACTGCAAGAAGGGGATTATGTGTATGGTGGAAAGGTGGTGGGAGTGCAGCCTGTAAATAAAAGCACCAGGTGAGCACTGCACCAAAAGGTCTCTGTGGGACTTTCTTAGCCCAGCGGGGGCAGGAGCCAGGAGGGCCCTGCAGGGACCCCATTACAGGTCTACACTAAAAAGTTAAGTTGACCCAGTTACATTGCTCAAAGGTGTAAAAAATCCACACCCCAAGTTATGTAGTTAAACCAATCTAACCCCCCGTGTATTAAATATATGGAGATATACCTATCTCATAGAACTGGAAGGGACCTTGAAAGGTCATCAAGTCCAGCCCCCTGCCTTCACTAGCAGGACCAAGTACTGATTTTTGCCCCAGATCCCTAAGTGGCCCCCTCAAGGATTGAACTCACAACCCTAGTTTTAGCAGGCCAATGCTCAAACCCCTGAGCTATCCCTCCCCCTCCTAGAATTTTTCTGTCTCTTGGCTAGGTGGATTAACGACAGTGATGGGAGAACCCATGTGCCACTGAAGTGATTTATATGTAGACATAGCCTTAGGGTCAGAGCTTTCAAAGCAAGGGGGAGAAATGTGAGCTTAATGGAGGAAAGCTATTCCTATACCCATAAAGTGATTAATTACGTAAGGGGGGTCTGGATGAGCTCTGCCTGACATCTAGTGATGAGCTGGGGGAAAAGACTTCGGGAACAGACCATGTTTGCAAAGACATGCCTACTCTGCTTAGGTGCGCAGCACGATTGAGTGCTTTGCCAAAATGATTCCTTTTGGCTGGTGTTGGGTTACAAGTCACCTTAGCATGCAGGGGTAATGAAATGTTGTTGTTCTTACTGTATGAGCAAAGGTCAGTAGAACTTGTACTTAGTTTTCCCTGATTGAGGGGGTTGCCCTAAACTGAACGTCACTCGCTAAGCAGCAGGTAGGGATGCCAAATTCCAATGAAAGGATGGGGACAGGTGTTCTTAGCTGGTGGTGCAGGTTCTCTCTAATGTGTCCTAGACGTCATTTGACCCTCCTCTCTCCGCTGTTTAAAGGCAGAGCTTATTAAATGCAATTGAGAGTCCCTGTTTTGTTCGGTGATCCCTAGAGCTGAAATCTGTGATGACTCTGTGCTGAGCCTTCGATGTGGTGTTGTACAGTGTTGCAGTGATAAAGCCTGCACAAGCACTGAGGTTCCCCACTCCCTGCTGAAATCACTGGGAGCAGGATTAAGTGATGGAACTCAGACGGTGATGTCACTGCAGAGAGACAGCGGTAGCAGAGGGTGGTGTCAGAGTGAGTGGCGGCAACTGTAAGCCAGTTGTGGTGGTGCAGCAGCTGAGGCGTTGCTCAATGCTTCCCCCCCCCCCCCATACCCCTGAGGTGGGAGGTGAACTCCCATGGACACACCTCTGAACTCTCCATCTTCACTGACCAAGGACAGCAGCTGTAAGTGGGGTGCAGTGGAGGGAGAGGGGAGTGGCACGTTAAAGGCACATTTGTTTGTCAGACTTTCACATCGCAAGGTGAGGAACTGAGGCCAAGGCACTGCCCAGCATATTGTTGCGTGAGGGTTTGCTCATGGTCATATGCTTTTGAATCATGGTTGTGGTGGTTTCCCAAAGTAACACTGGGTTCCCTTTGCCTTTTTATTACAAATTTCCTTTGCTATACACAGACTAAGCACTTCTGAGAAGGAAAGTGTTTTTTCTTAGAGGTGCCCAGCGAGTGGTGTTTAATGTTCCCAGATCACTGGGCGGTGGCTGGAGCCAGTTCTCTTTAGTATTTTTAAGAGGAACCCCATAATATTTAACCTGGTCCTAGTCGCTGCTGATGCCACCTGGGTTACAATTATGATAATTCTGTTCTCTTTATATGAGCATGCTTCATACTACGTAACAGTGTGGGAACTCTGGCTGTCCCCTCTCTCTCAACTCTTTTCCTGGTTCAAAAGCCTTTATGGTGCATCAGGCTACTCTGTAACTTGAAACTTTGATGGTGGATTTATTTTTCATTATGGATAATGCCAGGCAAAACCGGAGGAAGCGCTGTTCCCGCTGAGCAACTTTTTTAATGTTGTTGCTACTCATTATTTACATAGCATTAGAAAGGTACATCGTGCTTAACAGATGTGTAAAAGACCCGGTCCTTATGACAGTGTTCAAACCCGCAGGGCCAAATTGTGGCTGGCTAGCACGGCATTATGGGTAGGTGAGCATGCTCTGAAGAGACACTGTATTTCTCCACTCATGCAGGAGAGTAGGGAGAGAAAGAACAGGGTTGGGACAGAATGGAACATTGGCTCTGCTTCTTCAGTGCAGTGGCCCCTGTAGCTACATTGGTGCGGTGGGGAATATAATCTGAGAGTATATATCCAGCTCAGTTTACTTGCTCCTTGGCGCAAGTAGAGAAATTGGGAGGGAGATGGTAGCCTGTTCCTGAGTGCTTCCTCTTACTCTTGGCTCATGTCAATGGTATGACAGATCTCGAGATTAAATCACTCTTCTGTAATTATCATCTCTGTCACATTGTCCCAGAAAGAGCATAAGAAAGCAAAGTTTGAAACAAACAGCAGTGAGTAAGCAAACTCCTCGGATACCCGTAGCTCTGACATTGTTCCACTCTCTTTTGAACAGTTGCTATTCCAGATTTTCTAGCTCGTTTGGAGTGACACTCACTGAATCCTCTTGCTGATCTGGACATTAATAATACATTCTGTGCTTCCACCTCTTTCCTTGATCACTTCTGCTGCTCCACTACGTGGCCAAAATTCAGAAGCTTTCTTTTGGGTTTTTTTTCTATTCTGATTGCTCCCAATATTTATCGGACTACTACTTCTTCCTTAAACTGAGACTAATGGTGTGGCTTCAGTCATCTCTTCATACGACTTTCTGACCCAACTTCAAAGCCTTCAGGAAAGATGTAGATGTCAGGAACAGGTCTTAAAAAATCATTTTGGAGAGAAAAATGAGCAAAGACCGATGAAACCTATAGTGATCGCATCAGGAGCTTCCCCTTATTATTAATCACATCTCGAGACCCAAGCTGAGATCATGGCCCCGTATGCTCGGTGTTGTACAAACATACCCCCAAGAATGTATGGACTAAATAGACAAGACAGAGGGAGTAAAGAAGTATCATTTTCACCGTTTTACAGATGGGTAACTGAGGCAGAGAGAGACAGATGTCTGTGACAGAGCTAGGAATTAAACTTAGATCAATACCTTCACACAAGAACATTCTTTCGCCTTCCCATGTCTGTGCACAACCCCTGATGTGGTTGAATAGCACAATCTGACTATCTCTTATTGTCTCTATATATGGAATACATAGAGCACCCATCGATGTAGTTTGTAAGTGCTGTCCGATGACCTAACACAGACTAGTACCATTTCAGGCCTTTATAACCATTTCAGGCCACTGAAGTCAATGGAAACACATCACAGGCTTTGGATCTGCTCACTGAAGTAAGATGGGTGAAGTGGCAGAGTGATCAGGTAATATCTCTATGTGAATCCAATTTCCTTCCTGGGTGCATCTGAAGTGTCCAAATGTGCTAGAAGCTATGGGAAGGGAGAGGAGTCTAAGAGGCCCTACACATTTATTTTTTTTTGCCTATGGATACGTTCAGCAGAGTAGCTTGAAGTGTCATTATTCTGTACCACATCACTGCATTGAGGACATTTAATGGCTCCTCTCTACTAGAGAAAATATCCATATGAGGAGATATAAATATTTTAGTATAGATATCTTTGAGTGGAGTCACTGTAGAATGTTATCAGCCTAAATCCTTTTTTACTTCCCATTTTGAAGATACAGTATATTATGAATAATGAAACCCTTGGGTACAATTAGATGACTTCATGCAGCTAATTGTAAGGTTGCGTCCATACCCAAATGGATCTGAAGTCATGGGCCATCTATTGCTGAAAACAAATATAATTGTAGGGGAGCAGAACTATCAAATGGCTTTTCTGTTTGGAATTTAGGATTATTTTTGTTCCTCCCAGTGACATGAAAATCAGCAAGAGAGAAAAACACTAATAAATAGAAGCTTTTGGAATGTTTGATTTTCAAATTTAAATATATATATATAATGTTTTAAATCAGATGTAAATGTACAGCTGTCAAGACTATAAGCCATCTGCACAGCATTTAAACGTCATCAAATCAGAGTTTATTGGACATGCCACTATTAGAAAGAATTTCAAGCTTTCCTTTAGAAATGCAGCATTATTATGGCAATACAACAGTGGCTGCATTTGTTTCCTCCTAATTTCAACAGTAGCACCTTACTGGTTGTAAAATACTTATGGGCGGAGATTATCACGTATTATATGTTTGTACAGCACCTAGCACAATGGAGTCCAACTGGGTTGTGAACTTTAGGCATTACTGCCATATAAATGTTAAATAACAAATTAATTTAACATAATTAATTGATAACCATGCCATAAGTCCAGGGTGCAGTGTGTTTGTATGGCACTTTAACAAAAAAACCCCAAACATTTTGGAGGCTGAGACTTTGCAAGGCACTTGTCAATAAGAATATAAACATGGGCTCAGTTCTGAAATCCTTGTGTTACAGGTGCTATATTATACATAACTAATATACTCCCCCTCCTGCCCCTCAGCCTACTTCTTTGCTGAAGTGCAGGCCACAGCTCATTCCTTACATGGAGTTAAACCACCAAGAGAGAGTGTCATACAATTTCTTAAGGAACAACGTTTAATAGATAAAGATCTGCAACCAGCATTTGGAATGCTTGTGAAAACCTCTTACGCAAGTGTTATGTGTTAACTCTATAGGTATTTTCCCACAGACTTCCCCATGTTGCTGCTGTTACATAAGTTGCAGTGCAAGGGCTACTTTAGCGCGCGCACACACAGCCTTCCAATCTTCTCAGTCTCTGGAGTGTGGCATCAAAAGTGCCCATGTATCACCTAGGCTCCTTAGAGCCAGAGGAGAATGGCAGCCCCACAGTTCCGCTCCAAACACCTCAACATTTCCTTAGCAAAAGCAGCCCAAAGATCTTCATGGTCAACAGCATTTCCAACCCGAGTCAATAGTTAGCTGCCTGTCTCCTCAGCATCCAATGAGACAAGGAGTCTATAATGTGGATGCCAAATGGCACTGGCTCCGGAATGCAGCTCACACAGCAGACACGTCTTACTCCTGCATCAGTCAGCCACCAAGTTAACAGAGCTGTCTCCTGCTCCCCCTATTTTTGATGTTTTCCCCACAGAGCTCTGAACATCTTTTTATTTGAAAACTGAGTATATGTGGTATGGAAGCCACTGAACCAGAATAAACAACCCACGTTTAAAAGCTTTGAGCTGATGAGTTTCTGCAGTCACACAACACCTATTGATTAAGCTTTCTCCATTCCATCTGAAGCCAGCAGGTGATCATGCTTTTCTTGTTCTGGGCCCTACTGGTTCAGAATTCGCTCCCCCTTTAAACCTGTCTCATTTTGTCCTTCTTCGCTTTAAAAAAAATACCCACAATGGATGTGTAGTACCTACTAGACTGCTTGCCTTTAATGGAAACCATCTGCACAGATTCAAAGACAGTTAAGGAACATGCCTAGTAACCACCATATACCCTTCTAGTTGCACGTGGGCCTTTCTACCTATGTGTATGGCTCCTGCCCTGCACTCTGCATGGCACAGAGACTCAGAGGATTATGTGCAGCGGATAATGGTGGATGAGGATGGAACTAGTGGTTATCTAAAGACTGCCCAGGAGATTGGTGTTGTATGGTAGGACAGGGAAATGATGATATGGGACCATGGGGACTGCGTATGTGTGTGGAGTGGGGGCTGATTAATTCTTGTTGTTTTTTCTGTTGTTGCTGACTTATTTGATTTGATCTGGAGGAAATGACAGGCCTGTTTGCTTATGTAGTTTGTTGTTGTTCCAAAGATTGTCGAGAGCACAGAGGGTACTTTCTGGGCTTTCTTTGTATAGCTTGTAAAAATCCATAAAAATAAATTACAGGCCACTTTCATCTCTAATTTCTCTTTTTCGGTCATTCACAGTGACATGGCGGGTGAAGTCATCACTAGGAAACAGCAATGAAAGCTTGTGCTTCTGTTTAGATGCTTGGATTCCTTGTTAACCCCAAAAGGCATCCAATGTTTGTAACCACACCCTCAACCCCACCCCTCTGAACATTTCTGGTGTTCTCAGTCCCTTATCAAGCCTATGTTGTGAATTCAAAATTTCACAATTGGAATGCGTTCATATCAGCAAGAAGACATGCACACACGTTACTCACACAGCTGATAAAGCTCTCTGTCACAGTTCAGGACAACTGTGCTTGTATTCCCCACTCATAGTCCAGCAATGGCAGGGCGGGCCCAAAACATTTTGGCACCTGAGGCGGGGAGCTCAAATGATGCCCTCATGCCCCCTCGCTTGGGCCAAAACGTTGGAAGGTCTCAATTCTGCCTTCTTCCTGTTCTACTCCTCTCATAGTACTGCTCTGCTACCTACCCCAATAAAGGAGAATTTTAAGTAACACTTACATTTGCTGTTCAGCCGTTTGAAAGTTAACTTTTCTTGTCTACATAGTAAACACTGGCATTTTTATCTGTTTGAATAATCAAAGTGTGCTTTCCGTGCCTTCTTGCTTGCAAAGATTTGAACTGCTTCCTGCTGAAGGTCCACAGTCTGGGCCAGCTCATGCTCTATTGAGATGGTTGAAAGGCCAACCAGCCTCTCGTGTGTCATTGTGGAGCATAGATGTGTTTTTATTAACTTCAGCTTGGAGAAGCTGCATTCTCCACTGGCAACTGTTACAGGAAGTGTTAGAAGTATGCGCAGAGCAACAAAAGCATTTGGAAAGAGGGTGGTCATCTTGTTTGTGCACATATATTCCAGAATAGCCTTTGGAGTTGATCCTGCTGAAATGTATCTTGAAAGAGCTTTCAATTCATCACCTAAATCACTCGCATCAATATGGCGCATGCCATCATGTGTCAACACTGTCTCTAGTGCCCTGCATTGCTGGTGTAGGTCTTCTTCAGGTATAGTGAAGAGTTTTGGAATATCATACAACATCCCAAATATACTGCTGTGCTCCTTGAGCTGCATGAAACATTCTTCAACTGACTGTATTGCACAATCTAGCACCTGGTTAAAGTATTCAACTTTGAATTGTTGTTTGGGGTCTCTTATGGGATTATCCCATGCTTCATAATCAAAATGTTGTCTTCTTCGGTGACTCTTGTATTCTTGAATGGGTGGGAATATAGCTTCAGTGTGAAGTTCCTCTGCCAACTTCTGTGCACTCTTCAGAACGTTTTGAAATCCCTCATCTGGCCAGTAAGACTGTAGGTATGACTTTGCTTTGTCCAGTTGTTCCATTGCTCCAGATATATCAAGGTCAGCACCTTGGAGTTTCTTGCTTACAACATGTATTTCAAACAGTACGTCATGCCACAACACTAAGCCACACAGAAATTTGAAGTTATGTATGTTTCTGGTGATTCCAGTTCCCTCTGCCACTGTTCTCCCACAAACAGTTCCTGTCATAGCATTATCCTCCATAATGGCAACTATGGCGTCATCTATCTTCCCAATTTTGTGTTTGATAGGCTTCACCACCTCCACTTGACTTTCCTATCGTGTGGCACTCAGTGGTTTCAGTGTCAGAGAGGATGTTCCCAGATGTTGCTTTAAAATTTGCCATCGATGAGTTGATGCAGAGAAAAATACATAGATTCTTTGAATCACATTACAGAATTCAGCAGCCTCACTAGAAGCTGATGCTGCATCACTGACCACCAAGTTCAATGAATGAGAACTGCATGGGACAAAAAAAGTGTGAGGGTTTAACTCTCAGATCCGTGTCTGCACTGCTATGTTCTTTCTTCTAATGTTGACACCATTATCGTCACCCTGACTTCTCATGTCAGCTATTGCAATTCCTGTATTTTCCAGCTTTTTAAGAAGCACATTTGTCATACCAGCTCCTGTAGTATCATCAATGTCAATACATTCTAGAAAATGCTCTCTGACAGTCACCATTGCAGGGACATTTTCACTAGGTTCTGTTGTCACAAAATGCACCATTAAAGTCATTTGTTCTGTATGACTGATGACAGGTGTGCAGTCCACAATAACAGAGTAATATCTTGCTGACTTCAGATCTGCCACAATCTTCTGTTTGACTTTTGTTGCCAGTAACTGTATGATCTCCTTTTGAATTGTTTTCCCAAGGTAGTGGTGTGTGTACATTTCTTGGGTGACAACTCTTCTTAGATGCTCCTGGAGTACAGTATCAAACTCAGGCATCAGCTCCACAATTTTAAGGAAGTTTCCATTCTTTGGCACATAAAGCTCATCTGAAGTGCCACGCAGTGCTACATTTTGGGTAGTAAGCATTCTCACAATGGCAATGAGCCTTTTCAGAACATTTTGCCAGTAAAGAGACTTTGATGCAATCTTTTCTTGATGCTGATCATCTATGGTGGCCTTTAACCTTAGTCTCATCTCAAGCTCTTTCCACCTATGGAATGCTCTCTGGTGATTTCCTTCCTTCTCATGGCATGCCAGATTTCTAGCCAGATTTTTCCAATCCTTTTTTCCTGTAGAACCCAATGTGGCTGGAACATTAGACTGGAAGTTTGCAACAAAAACAGTATGCAGCATTCGGGGTGTTGGAGTACATAAGCCATGGCCTCTCCACTTTGTCACCATTGGGGATTTCATGCCAGTAATGTGTTGGATGGAAACTTCTATTTTCATGTTCTTTAGGGAACATGAAGTATTTCACTTGTGGTGGCCCATGCAGTACAAGGAAGTCCCTCAGGCTACTTCTCAAGTGGGTCCACAGTCCTGGATCATCTAGACTTAAAGAACTAAACTCAGCAGCAGCTGTTTCTTATGCCTCCACCAAACTCTTCTCTGATCTACACTTTTCTTCAGGACTGTGCATGGTTACATCCATTTGAGATGGAGATATGGATGCTGCAGTAGCTGCCAGGTCACCTGCACTCTGACTAACTGGAAGATCAGGCATTTCCTCACCACACACATCCTCACTGGGGCCGTAAGGCTCACCGTGAACATTTGTGTCTATGTATCTCAGGAGAGCTCCTTCCTGCTTAGATAGAAAAGCTTCCTTTGCTTGCTTTCTTTTTCTGAATGCTGCCCCAGAGGGGCGTTTTCTTCGTTCACTCATGACTGCTGTTCTGTGCCAGCTATAGTGGCTCTCAACACTCAATTGAAGGGGACAAATAAGCAGGCTGGTAGCAGGTTCTGAGTGAGGGAAGATATCAATGTCTTAAGGGCCTAACTGGCTCCTATTACTTCAGTTGACTGCCTGTTCTCCTCAAGTGGCTTCAGGGAAGCAGCAGGAAACAGGAAGCTCCCTGAGAAGCTGGTGTTAATCAGTCCAGGCTTCAGGGGGTGCTAGAGAGGTACATAAGAGGCTCCTCCTCCTCTCTCTCACTGCAGCTCCTGCTGCTTTCTGTCATTCCCTCTCACCTTTTCTCCTGCCTGCCTGTTATGTCTCTGGTGCCCTCCTTCCTCCAGCACAGCACTCCACCATCTCTGTGCATCTAGAGCAGAGAGAATACATATATACCAGCAGCAGACACAATTTTCTACACTCTGGGTCCTAGTGGCACCCCCCTAGTGGCACCTGAGGTGGCCGCCTCAGTTCGCCTCATGGTAAGGCCAGTCCTGCCTATGCAAAGTAGGTGTACAATGTGATCATTCTCATTTGGCAGCATTTTAAACTCATTTTTTCAGCATAAGTAATTTCACAGGGGGCAAGAAATGGGAAGAATCAGGTCTATGCTATTTCACATACATTGGAACATAGGAACTGCCACACCAGCTTAGACCAACGTTCTACCTACCGGGGCTAGCAATCTGGATTTGGCACTGGCTGCTACCAGAAATTTTAGGGTAAGGTGACTGTACATTTGTTCTACAGAGTTTAAACCAGTCTCTAATTTTGGAGACCAGGATGAGACCTATGTAGCAGATTATCCCACATCTGCCTACTTTGGGATTTGTACACATTTTTCTGCAGTATGTGGTGCTGCACAATGTCAGAGATAGTACACTAGTCTAGATGTGCCATGGGTTTAATCCGGTATAGCAAGTTCTATGTTCCTCATAATTGACAATGGTGCAAGAACACACATGGAAAAGAGATTTTTCCCTAACACATGAGGCAGAGTAGGGTTATGGCCTGAAGCTTTGGGTCTATATCCCTTATGCATTGTTATCCCCTACAATGTGATCTCTGGAAATCCTTACTTTTAATATAAATGTCAAGGGGGAAATCCTGTTGCAATGGCAGTTTTGCCATTAACTTCAGTAGGGCTAATATTTAGCCCAATCCCTTTTTGGAATACAGAATAATAAAACCAAAGCAATAATGCTATTTACAGGCTTGGCTAGAAAACAGATTTACTAAACCCATCTAATAATACCTAATATGTTTCACCCTCAAAGCACTTTACCAACATTGACTGACTAATCCCCCTGGCACCCAGGCTAGTTTCAGTAGATCAAGAAAGATTAATCACTAAGAATGGTGTTTCTTTGAGAGTGTTCCCTCTGTGTAGTGATGCTTGTTGGCTATGTCCCTTATTTCCCAGAAGCTTCATGAGAAACAGTACCTGTCTGGACTGTATCAGTGCCTCTTAAGAGGCCTTGAGGTCCCCAATAGAGCTGGGGGGACAGTTTTCCCATCCCACAAAAAATATTGAGATTTTGAAAATATTTCCCATCCTGAATCAGGACAAAAAGTCAAAAACTCAAATCCTTGTGAACTCAAAATCCAAAAATATCTTTGGATTGAGTCATTCAAAATTTTTCTCTTGGGTAGTTTTATTTCAATTTTGATCTTTTTAATTTTTTTTTATTATAAATAAACTTTCATTTTGAACTGAAAAATGGAATTTTGATTTCCAAAACTTTGAAATGGGATAGTTTGACAACTGCAAAACTTTTATCTGTTCAAACAAATTTCTAAATGGGAAATTCATCAAAACCAGGCCTTTTCTTGTAAAAAGTTTGGGGCTTGACAAATCTGCATTTTCTGACCAGGGAAAAAAAGTTTGTCAAAGATTCCAATCGGCTCTAGCCCCAGCTGCCTCAATTCCTTCCTCTAAGTCAGTGTTTCCCAAACTTGGGACACAGCTTGTGTAGGATAAGCCCCTGGCGGGCCGGTTTGTTTACCTGCCGCATCTGCAGGTTTGGCCAATCGCAGCTCCCAGTGGCCGCGGTTCGCTGCTCCTTGCCAATGGGAGCTGCTGGAAGCGGCGGCCAGTACTCTGAGAAATGGAATAGCATAAATATCCCGAACGAGCCTCCAGAAAAACCAGTTACTAGTAAATAACTTTGTTCCCTTCCATCCTCAAGGTGGCTTCTGTATATTCTTATTTCTCACTCTACATGCCAGCTAATACCTCTCCAGGTTTGCCTACAACCCATATGTTTCAAACCATTGCCGCAAATGACTGGATGCTGTAGGCCAGATCCTTAGCTCTTGTAAGTAGGCATAGTCACTGAAATCAATGGACCTGAGCCCATTTTCATGTATCAAGGAGCTGAACTACCCTGTCTTCTCTGCTAATCATGGGATGTCTCCTAGGAAGGTGAATTCTGACTTGAGTTTCTTGCATCAAATTCTTTTTTAATGGCCATTACACTGCATCCCTTTGTCCATCTTCTCTCTCTGCTTGGAGAGCAGTTGTCATTGCAACGGAGCAGCTAGTAAATAAAGCAAAGAGTACAGAGCAGCAGTGACAGCTCTCTTGGGAGACTGGAAGATTAAATACAAATGTAGTTCAGCCCTGGAAAATAATTTGAAGATGTTTTCACACTGTTCCTCAGTAACCTTGGAGATGAACAGAGGGCTCTTTTTTTCAGTCTTTTTTTTTTTTTCCCTTCGCATTTTATTTTTCCTTTCGTTTTTTTTTGTTATTCCTCAGGAGAGGAATTTACAGAACACTTAAGCTGTACTGCTTTACCTTGCAGATAATTTATGTAGATTTGTAAGTATAAGATGATGCAGGCTGAGTACGTAAGGGTATCTAATGGATAGTTTGCAAGTGAGTAGCAGAAGTATGGAATTTAGATAATGGGTTGCATTCTCACTAACGATGAGTATAATATCAGCCACTCTCATTTGGGCACTCCGTAATGTGTGTGTATGGGGGGGACAAGTAAAAGAAGAATTGTTAGCAGGCATGATCATGCTGGAGAAGGAGACAGGAGAGACCTGGATGTGGAAACAAACACAGGAGTGTTATGTTAATGCTTAGGTTTTAGATGGTGGTATATATGTCTAGTAATTGTTTAAATACAAATAAACTGCAGTTTGCAAGCTACACTTAAATACTGGGTAACTAGGTTAACTTTTCTGGCATCAAATTTTCATTGATGTCTATGAAGGAAAATTACACTGGATATTTCAGAATTTTCTTGGGGAAGGGCTCTCTGGACCATCCTTTTATTTATTAGCTTGACATGTTTCCACCCTGGTCAGGTCCAAATGATGGCATAGATAGGAACAGGTTGGCATGAGGATGTGCTTCTATGCAGCTTCACACACAAGACCAGATCCTCAGATGGTGTAAATCAGCATAGCTCCATTGACTTCAAGTCCAAGCATTGGAGCTAGCTATTTGGCTTGTTATGGTCCTGTTTAGGAATGTGAAATCACTTCACCTACATTTGTTCTCTTGTCCCCATTCTCCTCCCCATGGTACAGCCTGTCCACACACATCTACTCTGACCATTGTCAAAAAGGACCTGTAGGTTTACCTCCTGGGGGGTGTGATGATCATATCAGATCTATCAAGCTGGGTAGTTTTAGCCTGAATCAATGTTTGTATAAGTAGCCTCTAAGGAAACATCTAAAATCTCAGGTAACTCTTCTGTGTAAGTCATTTCTTAACCTATGCATCAACATCTTGTAAGGTGGCATTTTATGTGTTTACAATTAGATGTGAAAAAAGGCTAACATGAGTTTGCAAAGTTAGGCTTCTAAGTTTCTATTTATGAGCCTAAAAGACTTGCTTTTCAAAAATGCTGAGTATTTTCTTCCATCCGCTCCATTGACTTTAGTGCCCAGCACTAATCAACTTTTGAAAATGTTAGATTAAGGGTCTGCCATTTTTTATTATGAAATACCCCAGTCCCGTGCCATTTTTTGCAAAGTGGAGGTTAACTCTGATGTCTTGGACATGTCTAATTCAGGTGATATCATTCTTCCTACCTAATTTATTTGTAAGTTGAATACTGTATGCTTCCTCACTTCCTTCCAGAAAGGGGTAGAGTGCTCTTGTGCACAGTTAAAACCCTGCCACATTTCACCCCAGACGGGAGCATATTCCATGACAGGCAAATTGATTCCTAAATAGAGTTTAAGTTTGAGAAGCGCTTCGGGATCATTTGAGATATGACTCTTACTGAAGGAGAGGTAAAGAAAGGAAGTCACACAATTCCCTTGTTTAATAGTTAAATAAACCACTAACATACAAAAAATAAACACACTATTATTCTTCATCCACAAATAAATTCTCCATCAGAATCGCAAGGGCAACAAGGGACAGACAGCAATGATAAAATTGATGGCTTAATTAACCCCGCTGCCAACTCTGTCCACATATCTATTCAAGTGACACCATCACAGGACCTAATCATATTATCCATGCCATCAGGGGCTCGTTCACCTGCACATCTACCAATGTGATATATGCCATCATGTGCCAGCAATGCCCCTCTGCCATGTAAATTGGCCAAACCGGACAGTCTCTTCACAAAAGAATAAACGGACACAAATCTGACATCAGGAATCATAACCTTCAAAAACCAGTAGGAGAACACTTCAACCTCCCTAATCACTCAGTGACAGACGTTAAGGTGGCAATTTTGCAACAAAAAAGCTTCAAAAACAGACTCCAACGAGAAGCTGCTGAACTTGAATTGATATGCAAACTAGATACCATCAACTTAGGTTTGAACAGAGACTGGGAATCGCTTGGTCATTACACTAATTGAATCTATTTCCCCATGTTGAAGCAGCCTCACCATTTCGTGTCAACTGTCCGAAATGGGCCATCATGATTATCACTTCAAAAGTTTTTCTCCCCTGCTGTTAATAGCTTCTCTTAATTAATTAGCCTCTTACAGTTGGTATGGCTACTTCCACCTTCTTATGTTCTCTGTATGTATAAATATCTTCTTACTGTATGTTCCATTCTATGCATCCGAAGAAGTGGACTGTAGCCCACGAAAGCTTACGCTCAAATAAATTTGTTAGTCTCTAAGGTGCCACAAGTACTCCTGTTCTTTTTAATTAACTGCTGTAATTTATTGATTATGGGCAACCAATTTAATGGATGACCAGGGAAGTTTGCAACGTGCTATTGACATACAGAATGATTTGAAATACTGATGGAGTTTCACTATTTTCTTCAGAAGCAAGAAATGCAGAAAGGTTGGTAGGTATATCTCCAGAAAGAGGATATAAAAACTTTCATTCCCTTTTTTACTAAACATGTATTTTTTCCATCTGGAAATAGCCTTCATCTTTATGTCAATTTCTGAAGCCTAGTAAATTGCACGATTCAATATCCACATGCATCAAGTAGTCTTGGCCTCCAATACTGATATGCCCGCTGTTGTTATTTCACAGAGCAACTGTGGGTGGTACTTTCACAGACATGAACTCAGAAAAATGCTTCTCTATTAATAGGACCTTTAGGGGCTGAGTGAGTCCATATAAACACTCCTTCTGACCTTGGATCAAGCCCTTAACTCTGGAATTACTTTCACATCGTCAGCATCATGGCAATAGCTAAACAGCAGTAATAATACTTTGCACTTCTATAGCATCTTGCCAGGGCCGGCTCCGGGTTTTTTGCCGCCCCAAGCAAAAAAAATAAAATAAAAGCCAGAGTGCCGCCCCTTGAGAAGCACATGCTTGGAACGCTGGTGCCTAGAGCCGGCCCTGCATCTTGCTCATGAGTGTCTCAAAAGCACGTTACAAACAGTGATTAATTAAGCACTGCATACTCCTATGTGGAGCTGTAGGTAAATAACTTGGTAATAATAATACTTGGCACTTTATCCGTAGGCATTAAAGCACCGTACAAAAATTGAGGAAACTGAGGAACAGAAAGATGAGGCCAAGGTCATACAGCAAGTCAGTAGCAGAAAATGGAAATGAACCCAAGGACCTGATTCTCCACTGTCTTACACCTTAAACAGTCATTTACATGTGGGAAAAATGAGTGGGAAACACCACCACACTGAGGGCAAAACTAGCGCATGGTAATGCTAGAATGCACATGCACATGCTTTGACTGAGGTCCCTATTTTAACTCACTTGAACACCGCTGAAAAGAAAATGTTAAGATCAAAATCTCCAATACCAAATTTCAAATTTCATTAATATAGTCCGACTCAAATGTCTTTGTAGGACAATAGAAACAGTCCTTCCTTTCCTCTCATCAAAAAGCGGACTGTGTTTCTGTCTGCAGCTCTGTCAGCAATGGGCCTGCTCGACCTTTTTTTGCATTATTCATTGAACTCTGCTTTCCCTCGGGAGATTCTTCCACCACAGAAAGGGTATGATTTTGTTTTGGTTTCTGCCTCATGCTATGCATATCTTAGAGATGATTTTTCAGTATGACAGGCAGCTGGTCACCAGTGACAAAAACAATCATTACTTGCTTTGGACTTGTGAAAGATTAACAAGCAGTCATGCTTACCCTCATTGTTTATTTTTACAATACACGAGTCTAGACATCTAGGTTTTGATCCAACTCCCGTAAAAGTCTACGGAAAGATTCCAATTGATGTCAATAGGAGTTACATTGGGACCCTACAGAAGGAATAAAAAGACACGGTCCATGTCCAGAGAGTTTGCAGTCTAATTTTGGATGTGACACAAGGAGTAGTGGTCACAATCAATAGGGCGCAGATGTGGAGCTGATGTCCCTCATGTGCTTTAGAACATATCTTTTGTGATTTAAAAAAAACAAGTCCGCATTCTATTTTATATTTGGTGCCTGTGACTAGGGCTTTACTTTCCTGCTTTATTGCCTCTCCCTGTGCCTAACTGCCTGTTTTTCACCTATGTGGTTGATTTTCAAAACCAGGTGTGCAAATTGCATATGCATTTGAAATCTTTATTTGTTTTGGCATGTGTCAGATATTTCTGCACTCAAAGGCCATTTTTGTGCCTAACTGGGCATTTGCATGCACAAATACCTAGTTCGTCCATGTGCTTCTTTCAACTGAGTGCACAAAAATAGGCAAGTGATGAGTTGCTAATGCAAATGTACATTTCCTGATATCAGTTCTCAATTTGTTGCCTTCCCATTTCTATTTAGATACATAAATATGGATTTAGAAGCCTAACTTTTTCATCCAATTTTTTAAAAAAAACCTTTGCTTTAGCTCCTCACAAGCCCAGCTTGGACAAGAAACCCTGAAAAGATACAAGGAAATCTCTGACCTGGTAAGATGTCTAACTTAATGTTGTATAATGGAAAGGGTCAGGTGGTTTGGATGAGCAGCTTAGTCTACTGGGACTTCTGTGAACATAACAAAAAATTTTGAAGTTCATCCCCATGGAAAATGTTTATTAATCTATAGATTCATGAACACCTTGTTACATTAACTTGGAAATAATAAGGGAAGATTTATAGCACCATCTATTTAGAATATAATTAGCTAAGAGTCAAACTTTCCCAATGAGTATATTTAGAGATGTAAATGACATGATAGTTAACCAAAAAGACTTGCTTAGTGCCATAAGAGTTAAGCATGTTACCCGCAATGCAGTAATCTTGACAATGTCTGACTGTAAGAGATGCAGTAATGTACTGCATTCAGGTACAGTATTTCCATGGGCAGTAGTTTGGTAAGTAGTTTCTTTTACTTATTATCACTGGAACTAAAACTGCCACCCTCCTTTACAATGAGCAGTGTCTTGTTCTGAGTAGTCCCACTGGAATCAGTGACATAATATTAGGATGAAGGTCCTATTCAATGTGAGTAAAGGCATAGGCCCATTACTCATATCAGTGAAGTGTCCAGTGCTGTACAAAACACACAAAGTAAGGCAGCATCATCTACTGCACAGGGCACTGGCCTGAGTTGTGAGACCTACGTTCTACTACTCAGTCATCTCTGTTGCGCAATCTGAGGTGAGTGAGAGGGACAGAGAAGTGATATGTTTCCCCAGCCACCTGTTGTCCCTTTAAGTTGCAAGCTCCTTAAGGTAGAGACTCTCTTACTGTGTGTTTGCACAGAGCCTGGTACACTGAGGGCCCATTTCAGCTGTAGCCTTGAGGTATGGTAATGCAAATAAAAAGTAATAATGAATAAAAACCACCCCTTCCCTAAAGGGGGTTCAATCTAGAAGACAATACTCAGTAGAAGCTTACATAAGAACAGCCACGCTGGGTCAGACAAATGGTCCATCTAGCCCAGGATCCTGTCTCTGACAGTGGCCACTGCTTTGGAGGGAATGAGTTTGAGTAAGATAGAGGTAAGGGACCATCATTTTGTTGGTGGGCGCTGAGCAGCTGGCACTAGGGTATTTTATGTCATTATACAGTTGTAGCAATGTAAGAGGAAGGAGACATTTAGGAAAGGAAATTAGCCTTCTGACAGGTGCCTAAGCTGCCATCTGAATATATAGTAAATACTCAATCTATCCTGACATTTCAATGTATAGAGAGAAATGGGGAAATGTATGGAGTGGTGCTGGAAAGTGAAGGATAGTAATGGCCTGGGGGCATTGAAAGAGACAGCAATAAGAAAGAATGAAGAGAAATGAAAACCAGTGAAAGGATCTGAGAGACAAAGATGGATAGATTAGATTAGATTGTTCTGATAAAAAATCAATAAGCGGTTCAGATGGGAGCTTTACAAATGCTAAACAATCCACTCCAGTCATGAACTGAGAAACATCCTGATTCACTACTGTATCCGCATTATTTTTTGTAGTGGTCAGAATTGCTCTGGCTTTCAGATAACATCCCAACCAGCACTGCTATGGAACTCCAGGGAACCAAATCATAGACATACACATCTGATAAAGTTTTTTGTTTTTATCGCTGTACCAGATAACACAGGCCAGATTTGTAGGTAATTATTGTTCTCAGGTAACCTGTACCCTAGATTATAACAGCATTTAATTGTACAAGCTGTTTAACGGGTGTATCATGCTGTGTGGGCACAGTCCATAGTAAGGAGCAGGGCCGACAAGGGGCGGGGGGGGGAAGCTGGTACAAATTACCGGGGCCTGGCGGTCTGGAAGGAGGTCCGGGGCCTGGCTTTCCCGGCTCTCCCCCTCCCCCCCCCTTCCCCTCCCCCCCCCCTCGCCGGCCCTGTTTAGCCGGTCCACCCTTGCTGGGGGGCCTGAAAAAAAATTTTCACCGGGGCCCGAACCCGCTCTCGGCAGCCCTGGTAAGGAGTGGGATGCTGCCAATGCAGAAGCACCCCCCAAGAAAAAAAATGGCTTAAAGAGCCATAATTCCCTCCCCTCTCCCCTCCCCTTCCCCCTCACCCAGTAACTTGTTTCTGGTCTATTCCCCTCACTCTCACACTGGTTCAGTCCTACTAGCTGATGCAATGGGTGAGTGTGTGTGGGGGGGTGGATCTAAGGTTCCTCCCACTCCCCACCCACTACTTGCAAGGGCAGAGAAGTTTAACTTGCAATCTAGCCCCGAGTTTTACAGTTATGCTGTTTTATTAGCCAGGTTAGTTCTCGTGCTGTTGCTTGGACAATGTAGAGGTCACCGAAGATGTTATGCACCTCTTTGATGTTCTGTCCTGAGCCAGATCTGGTGCCTTTAAGTGCAGGGTGCCTATGAGGGACAGATATCTGACATCATTCAGCCGATGTGTTTCAGATCTTCCAAGGGGTCTTTTTCATCCTTATTTTGAGTCAAAGTTGAATATGATTCTTGCAGGGAAGTAGGTAGGCATTCATAGCAGATGACCATACCACCTCAGAGCATTGGGCAACCATTTGAGAGAGCAGGACCTGTTTAGATAGAAAATTGAGCTCTTCATTTCACTTCAATTAATCTTTTTGATCATTCAGAGATGCTTCCTCTGAATGGTGTCCAACTTCTTTTTAATCTTAACAGTGACGGTCCATGTTTCAGTAGCATAGGTCAGGATACTGCCCACTGAAGCATTCTATCTCCTCAGCTTCATCTCTGTACTTAGCAGGGTGTACCGTTTGCAAAAAAACCAAACCATTTTGGGTCCTTCTGGCTCATAAAACGTTTATGCCTTTGAGCAACCAGAGATGAGCTAGGCTCCCTTTCCCTTAGGACATGTCTACATAAACACTGACTGCACAAGAAGGTGGGGTGTAAATCTACAGTGCTCCAGCGTGCTGATCACTAATTGTTCATATGCACCCTGCTGATGCTCACTAAATTTTAAGTGACCTTTCAGGGCACAACAGCAGGGTCCACAAGGCCAGTTTAGTGCACAGTATACTGGAGCACTGTAGATTTGCACACTGGCTTGCCATGCAGTAAGTGTTCAAATAGACCTGTCCCCAGACTCCCCTTCGTCCTACCTTCCCCCCACTCCTTTACGTGCAAATAAGCTTAAAGTGAGTCTGAATGGTATAACTTCCATTCCAAGGAGCAGAAGTTGAAGTAAAGGGTGTATGTGAGACCAGTACTGGAATGCTGCATACAGTTTCTTGAGTCCACATTTAAAAAAAAAAAGGATGTTGAAAAATATAAGAGGGTTCAGAAAAGAGCCACAACAATGATTCCCGGTCTGGAGTCTACAACGCCTTAGTGAGAGATTTCAAGAGCTCAGTTTCTTCATCTTACCAAAAATAAAATTGTGAAGGGACTGGATTGCAGTGTATTAGTACCTTCACGTGGAGAAATTACTGACTACTAAAGAGCTCTTTAATGTAGCAGAGAAAGGCAGAACAAGAACCATTGGAAGGAAGCGGAAGCCAAACCAATTCAAAAGGGTTGGAATAAAGATATGACAAAGGTAGAACCAGAAGGTGTCTGTGGAGATCAGTGGCACGTGTAAAGGGCGGGAAGTAATCTGTGGGAGTGTAACCTCTCAAAGAGTGAGAAGCAAAAACTGGGTGCACTGCATCCTCCTTCAAATCACTCCTCAAAACTCCCTTCTATCAGGAGGCATGCAGGAAACTGCTAGCTCTTCTTGACTAGACAGGCAGTAAGTACAATTACTGCCCCAATTGCAGGCCCACCAACGGGGGGCAAAGGGGGCAATTGCCCAGGGGCCCGGGTGATTTAAAAGGGCCCAGGGGCCCCTGGCTGCCGCTGCATTATCAGCAGCAGCCAGGAGCTCCGGGCCCTCTTAAATTGCCTGGGCTGGCTGCAGGGCGCCTAGGCGTGCAAGACCACTCCGGGCCCTGCACTTTGGGGAGCCCCACAGGCTGGCATGGGCGGTCCTGGAAGTGACAGATTTGTCACTTCCACTCTGGGCCCCGCACCCACTTGGGACAGCGGCCTGTCCAATTGGCTAACAATTGGTCACCTATTTTTGTTACACGGCCTCCCCCACCCAGCCTCGTGTTTCTTCCATCCACCTTTCATGCCTTCTCTTAGGCGGTGTGTTCACTAGGAAAAGAAAAAGGGTATTCTTAATTCGAGTTAGGTCCCCCCAGTCTTTAACTTGACTTGGTCATGGTGAAAACTATAAACTGATTTGTCTTCATGAGGATTTTACATCAAGTTAGCTAACTCCAGTTAAGAATATACCTGTTCTATCCTAGTGAAGACAAGGCCCTGGGGTGTTAGTGTCGTGCATCCTGGCTACATCCCTGTCCCGTCCCTTATGCAGGAGCCAGGCAGCCCTTATGCAACCTCCACACCTGAGTGAGAGGCCCCTTTCACGGGGTATGTTCTAAAGGGGCCAGGTTCCAGGTGTAAGGCACCTTTGTTTCGATAGTGGTGTAAAAGCTACATAGTGTAACTGACTCAGCTCCAAAGAATCTTGGTCTCATCTCCCCACAGTCTCTTCCTGCATTCATTGTGACTCCAGCAGAGCGCTAAGTGTGGATTACATAGGAGCCAGTCACCCTGCTATCATATCTCAGGATTCTATTTTTACATTTAAAGCCAATTTTGTCTGCCCTGGCCTTCGGGTATCTAAAAGTAATGCTTCTCCAACTGAATTTTCAAGCTTCCTGCAGCCAATTTGAAATGTCAAAGCTTGCCCACTCCCTCCCAGGAGTTGTCTCGCACTCCCTCTCTGTGTGTGGAGAAATCTTGTTAGAATTCAAGCAGACATCAAATTCTAATGGCTGAAAGTCCTTAACAAGCTCCAAAAGACTTTGAATATGAAATGGCCTGGGAGAAGAAGGATGAAATGCCTGTCAAAGGTCAGGATGAAATCTTGATAAGACATCCTACTTCTCTGACCATCTAATTAGATTATTTGTATTCAGGTCCAAAAGATATACAGAGGCATGGCTTGTTTGAAATTCAAGGAAGACAAGAACACAGAATAATCAATGTGGATATTTGTATTCTGCAATCAATGAAAGTTGTACTTTTTAATCAGTATAACATTGATTTCTCCTTTTAAAAAAAAAAAAATAGGTGTAAGGAGACCTCAAAGAAGATGCTGTCTAATTTGTTTTGATGTTCTTTATTTTGCTACTACCCAATGAGCAAACTGCACTGGGTAAAAAAACCCCAAACTTATCATAACCCATTGTCCATCCCTTCAAATAGAAATCACAAAACTTTCTGAGATGCGTCTGTAGCCCACAGTTCAGTATATGTTACATGTCCCCCTCTGTACATGATCCACCGAGGATATACTAAAGCTATAGATTTCATCTCTGTAGATCTCTAGTTCTATCCCTGAATAAGGCAACCATTGCACATCCATCTCTATTCCTAATAAAGGATTGTTTATTGCTATTTAAAATCTGTTTACTTTTACTACACAGAATATCACTGTGCCATGGCTGTCCCCAGATTTCATGGAATCCTTGCATCCTGGTTTATTTTGTGATATCTGGGTTGCAGCTATAGGTGATGCTTCTCCAGGAAAGCCTTGGTTTTGTCCTCATCATTGAATATGCCAGATACGTTCTTTTGTTCATCCTATGAGGCTTAGAAGTAGATTTTAAAACAAGCTCACACGTATTGAACTAACTAAAGTCTTCAAATTTACCTTTCTTGCCTTGGTGTGTCCTATCAAAATTGTCTCCTCCCCCAACCTCCAGTATGGCATGGCTCCTGGAGCCTTATTACCTGACAGTGGTAGCCAAAATGGTCCTGGGCTTCTTAAAGGGTTCTGGTTTCACTGGGATTAGAGCATGCTCAGGAGGATATCAGAACACCATGGGATCAGACCCCTTGTTCCCAGGTAGTTTTTGAAGCTATGCAATGAACTGACACCTGTCACCCAAGGTGACTGATACAGAGAATACCCCTCCACCCTGGCTGATCAACAGCAAGCTTTGCGCTACAATATTGTCACAGACTTTCCTAATTGCTTATCGGAGTGTTATGAGAGAACTAGACTTGACATAACGCACAGCCATTTTGTGCCGTTAGCCACCGTAAGCTGGAAGCCAGGACACCATCTAGTGAGGAAGAATTTGGCCTTGTTTAGGCAGACAAAAACAACTGCACATCTGCAGTGTTACAGATTCATGAGAGTGAAAAGGGAGGGCGAATAGCTGACCTTGGTCTGGGTGCCTCTGTCTGGAAGTTATTTTGCTAGAGCTGCTTTGCTGGTAGGTAGAAAATATGAATTCTTTGCGGTTGCTAGAGAAGTGGTCAGCCCATTAGGAGTTACTTTGAGTTATGCTTTGTTTTGAGTTACCTGTAAAAGAGTTTAGTTAGTGTGTGCGCACTTTGGAGAAGCCTGGGAGAAGTTTGGAATTTTTATGAGCAAGGAGACATCAACCTCCCCAGCAGCTGGGAGGAAGGCCGGCCACTGGAATCCTGCGGCTGCCACTTGACACCGCTTCAGACTTTGGGTAGCTATTTCTGGGGTGCTAGACTAGTGCTCTTTTTTATGTGTACTTTGTACTCAATAAAGACAAGGAATGTTGAGTGGAATCACTTGTGCGTGTACCAATCATTTATCAGACTGAGGTGCTGTGTTCCCCACTGATTTATTTCCTGACATCGCTTGGGAAAATAGACTAGTTAACACCGCTTTGGGTTCAGATAACGCTAGGTAACAAGAGGATGTTCTCCCCTGCAGAGTGAATCCCACTGAACATCAGAGAGTCCAATTACAAACCAGGATGGGTGGAATTTAAAGGCTGTACTTACTTGGCTTTATTATTCATTTGAGTTCAGTGTGTCCCTGCTATTTATCTCTTTGGTTTAGTTTTTTTCACAAGCATGAGGGAAAGGAGTCATTTGTGAGCCAGAGCCATTGAAGGAGAGGGAGGATGAAAGAGCTGGAGCAGAAGTCATGCAAGGAAGCTAGAGCTCTGGGAAGATGAGCAAGGAGACCTAAACGAGCAACTGCCTAGATAGTACAATGGTGCCCTTTGTAGCTATGTTGCCCAGCTAAAGAGAAGATTGGTTGTCCTGTGCCAGTAGCACACAACAGGAGGAAACTGGGTGCCACCGACAGATGGGTGACAGTATTTGGACAAATAGTTTAATTGCCAACAAATGCAGTTGCAAGAAGATACAAAACTATTTGCCCTAAACTATGTGCGAATTTGGCAAATAGTTCCAACTGGAAAAAAAAATTCTTACTGGAATGTTTTTGTTTTGGTATTTCCAGAATACAACATTTTGACTTTCTTCCAAAATGACATTTCATTAGGCAGTTTAGCTAGGTTTATTTAAAATAAAAGTGGAAAAAAGTATAAAACTGCTGAAAATGGAAAAAAAAAATCCTAGAATTTTATCTCAGGTTGACCAAAACTCTTTGTTTGTTTGTTTAGCCTCCTTGACCCAGGCAGGCCAACTGCTGAACCCATGGATCAATGGGGCTCAACGTGGGTGCAGCTTTCAGCCCATGCACAAGGAATTGCAGGAATGGAACATTACACCAGTGCAACGTGCGTGTAAAATGCTACCCTGCTGATCTGGTGGCAGTTTCCATCTGCAGTGCATTATCAATAGGGAGATCCAAATCTGGAGCTTGCGATCTAAAAACCTGCTATTACTGACCCAAAAGCTGTAACAGATTCACATCATAAACCTCTGTATGGTCCCCAGCCACTAGAAGGGGACAGCCAGCCATATTGTAAGGCTGCGTCTACACTGTTTGCTCGGGCGTGACTTCCCTGCTCAGGCACACACACTTGCATTAGCTCTCATCACAGATAGCAGCAGTGGAGGCAAGTCTGAACCTTTCTGAGCCGTGCCAAGTACAAACCTATTAGGTGTGTACATGGCACAGCTCAGCTGTGCCTCCTCTGCCACTACTTGTGCTACTACAGCTACACTGCTGTTTATACTCATGCTAACACGATGAGACCTAGTGTGCGTATGCGCACACAAGCAGCGCTCTTAGAATAGACAGCCTAATTGTGAGTCACACACTCACTTTGCACTGGTGTAACTGACTGCATGTGAAGTGGCAGTGGTGCAGTAGGGACTTTTCATTATACATTTGATGGGTGACACTTACACTGCATTAACGTTGCATCTTTTTTACCACCTAGTTTATTTGTCTTTGGGAAGGAGCACATGGATCGATCTATCTTTCAAGCAATACCGTCTCTCACCTCAGTCATCTGCTTTGTCTGACACCACAGCAGCTTCTCTGCTCTGAGCAGACCAACTCCTATGTTTATTTATATCACAATTTTCTGATTTTGCAATGATCACATGTTTAAATTGCACAATAACACGGTGTGGGGGATTTCAGTATTTAAATTGATAATCCATTTGATTCACTTGCTCCACAATTTTCTCTCGCTTTGAAAATGTTTACGGTCTGATTCATTCCATTTCTGTGCATGCTTACTTGTGGTCATGGTCACGCTCCCGATTTAGTCATTTCACATTGTCACACACGTTCCATTCTTCACATCATCAGATTAGCCAACTGACTGTTTTAGTGCTTTTCTCCTTCTCCTCCTCAACACGTTATTTATCACCTTAAAGGATGTTGGTATCTGTAGTCACCCTCCCCCAAACTTCTTTTAAACTCTCATCACAGAATCATAGAAATATACAGCTAGAAGGGACCTCAAGAGGTCATCAGGTCCAGCCCCCTGCGCTAAGGCAGGAACAACTAAACCTGACCACCCCAACATGTGTTTGTCAAACCTGTTCTTAAAACCTTCAAATGATGGGTATTCCACTACCTCTCTTGTATCTGTTCTTAGAGTTAGAACACTTTCTTTCTAAGTATCTAAGCTAAATGTCCCTTGCTGCAGATTAAACCATTACTACTTGTCCTACCTTCAATGGACATGGAGAACAATTAATCACCATCTGCTTTATAACTGTATTTAACATATTTGAAGACTGTTATCAGGTGCTCAGAACGGGACACAATACTCCAGCTCAGTCCTCACCAGGGCCGAGTAGACTGGGAAAATTCCCTTCCATGTCTTACATATAACACTTATATTAATGAACCCCAGAATATTAGCCTTTTTTTGCCACGGCAATTTGCCACTATTGACTCATATTCAGTTTGTGAACCACTATAATCCCCAAATCCTTTTCAGCTGTACTTTCACATAACCAGTTATTCCCCATTTTGCAGTTGGGCATTTGATTTTTCCTTCCTAAGTGTAGTACTTTGCACTTGTCTTTACTGAATTTTATTTCGTTGATTTTTAGACCACTTCTCTAATTTTGTCAAGGTCATTTTCAATTTTAATATTGTTATCCAAAGTACTTGCAACCCCTCCCAGCTTAGTGTCATCCACACATTTTATAACTATAGTCTCTACTCCATTTTCCAAGTTATTAATGAAAATATTGAATAGAACCAGATCCAGAACTGACTCCTACAGGATCATGCTAGATGCATCCTCCCAGTTTGAGAGTGAACCATTGATAACTACTCTTTGAGTACTGTCTTTCAACCAGCTGTGCACCCACCGAATATGTAATTTCAGTTAGTCCACATTTCCTAGTTGGCTTATAAGAATGTCATGTGGGACTGTGTCAAAAATCTTACTAAAAATCAAGATAGATCCAGGGCCAGCCTTGGGGAAAATGGCACCCTGTTGTATTTTGGTGTCCCTGGCTCCCACTGCCTCTCCAGGCTCTCCACCCTTCTATCGTCCCCGGGCCCTGCTGCCCCCCTCCATTGCCCTGAGCTCCCTTCCACAGCCTCAAATCCCAGGCC
The DNA here is from genome assembly GCA_003942145.1 of Platysternon megacephalum. Taxonomy (NCBI): domain Eukaryota; kingdom Metazoa; phylum Chordata; order Testudines; family Platysternidae; genus Platysternon; species Platysternon megacephalum. The sequence goes on along the minus strand of QXTE01000354.1, from coordinate 228,700 downwards.
TGCCCCACCTCTTGACTAGACCCACTGGACCACAGTGTCCTGGGAGGTTGCCCACGTAACCCACCCATAAGTCCAGCCTTGGATATATCATGTCGTCTGCTCCTTCTTATCCACTAGACCAGAAAGTCTGTCAAAGAAGGAAACTGCGTTGGCATGATTTGGGCTTGATAAATCTATGCTGGCTATTTCTTATAAACCTATTATGCACTAGGTGCTTACAAACTGATTGTTTAATATTTTTTTCCAATATTTTCCAGGTATCAAAATTAGGCTGACTAGTATATAATTCCCTGGGACCCCTTTGTTCCTCTTTTTAAAGATAAGTATTATGTTTGCCCTTCTGCATTCCTTTGGGACCTCACTAGTCCTCCATAAGTTCTCAACGATAACTGCTAATGGTTCCAAAATTGTTTCAGCTGTTTCCTTAAGTACTATAGGATGAATTTCAAACAGGCCCTGCCAATTTCAATACATCTAAGGCCATGTCTATACTACAGAGTTAAATCAACTTAAGATACATAGATGATCATAAATCTCTTTAATAACATTGGTTGTGCACATCCACACAACACTACTTGTGTTGGCAGAGCGTGTCCACAGATTGCTCTTGCATCACAAGAGAGAGCGTTTCATTTTGGGTAGATATCCCACTGTGCAACTCACTACCCTCTGTCTCCCTCGGCTGCTCAGAGCTCTGGGAACAGATCCTGGTGCATCATGGGGACATACTCGCCATCCCGTGATCAGGAGCGCCGCCAGCTTTTTCGGCGCCCTAGGCGGCGGAAGGTCCTGCCCCCAAAATGCCGCCCCTGACAGCGGCGGCGGAAGGTCCCGCCCCCAAAATTCCACGGACGGCCAGGGCGCCAGCGCCCCCCAAATAGTAGTGCCCTAGGCGACCGCCTAGGTCGCCTAATGGGTTGCGCCGGCCCTGCCTGTGATGCAGTTATTTCTCTCTCATCAGTCAGTGGGCTTCCTACTTCATTTTGCACCATTTTTCAACTGCCCTTGTAAACTGTATGCCCACCAAAACTGCCTGACAGCATGGATCCTGAGCTGATGACCAGTCTGGTGATCAGCCTTATGAACACAACGCAGCTGGTCCTGCAGTATTTCATGAGCTGCAAAACAGAAAGTGAATCGGTGATGCGTGTCCTGCTGTCTGCCATGGAAACAAATAATTCAAGATTGGTGTTAGCATTCACGGAGCAGCTTGCCACGGCGGCCCATTGGTACAGGGCATGGGAAACAAGCACTGAATGGTGGAATTGCAGCCTGATGAGGAGGAGTGGCTGCAGAACGTTTGGATGCACAAATCCACCTTCATGGAACTCTGTTCGGAGTTCACTCCAGCACTGCGGTGCAAGGACACCAGAATGAGAGCTGCCCTCACTGTGGAAAAGCAACTGGTGATTGCTGTGTGCAAGCTGGCAATTCCAGACTGCTACCAGTCAGTCGGAAATCAGTTTGGGGTTGGAAAGTCCACTGTGAGGATTGCGGTGATGCAAGTGTGCAGGGCTATTAATTGCCTCCTGCTATGAAGGACTGTGACTCTCGATGACGTGCAGGAAATCATTGATGACTTTGTGGCAATGGGATTCCCTAACTGTGGTGGGGCGATAGAGGGAATGCATATCCCAGTTTTGGCCCATGACCATCTTGACACGGAGTACATCAACTGAAGGGGCTACTTCTCCATGGTCTTGCAGGCACTGGTTGATCACCAGGGCCGTTTCACTGACATCAATGCAGGGTAGTCAGGGAAGGGGCATGATGCACACATCTTTTGTAACACTGGACTGTATAGAAAGCTGCAGGCTGGGACTTTCTTTCCTGACCAGAAGATGCTAATGGGAGATGTGGAAATGTCCAGTCCCCTCCTCATTCTCCCCAGTTCTCAGGATATCCAACAGGTCTTTGAAGTCCCCCTCCCCCATGCCACACTCTGATCCCCTAGTTCTCCATGCTCCCCTGCTCTTAGGGGCTCCCCCTTTTTCCTGATAATCCCGAAGGAGGTGACCATGCAGGGGGTTAGAGATAATACAGGAATGAACCTTCCACCATCACCACCCACCCTAGCTACCTCCAGTGCGCTGAAGCATTTGCATTTTAACCNACCCCCCCCCCCCCCCCCCCCCCACCAATAACCCACCTTCCCTGGGACTGGCAAGAGGCACTTGAATATTGGGGATGCTCACTATTTGGGTGTGGGAGAGCTCTGCCCTTCTGGAGACCCCCATGTCACTTCCCCCTCTGCATCCCCACACCAGTGAGATTCTATGTATCCCCCCTTTCTGGGGCTCTCAGGTCACCATGCTCTCCTGCCACCACAGCTTTCTGGTGCCCTCCTGTCGCTGCACCTCCCCTTGGGCTGCTGACCCATTGCGGGAAGCCCGGAGAGGCAGCAGGGGCCAGGGCGATGAGGAAGTGGTGGAGAGGCAGCGAAGACCAAGGGCATCCAAATACAAGTTCGCCCAGGGCGCTATTTTCCCTAAGGCTGGCCCTGCCTGCAGTTCTCTTGCCTGTTTCCTGAGGGACTGCGCCAAGAGGGACTTCTCACACCGGGTGGTTCCCTCTGCCTGGCTTTCATCCGTGGGGAAATGTAGGCCGCATTCCCGGCAAGTTATGACCAGGGCCTGGTTGGAAGCCTCCAGGATCAGGATGCCTGTTTGGCAGGGCCACTCACAGGCAGAAGCAGTGGAAGAGCTAGCAATGGTGCTGGTGAAATGTTGTTTTCCTCTCAGTGTGGGTTCTTCCTTGTGGAGTACCTGCAAGTTAAGGAAAGGAAATAAAAAACAAAGAAAAACCAACAAAACCTACCTTCCTGCCTCATCCAACTTCTAGTCCATTGAGGAAGCAGGTCCTAAATACAGACTTTTTTTTAAACATTGTTAATTACTTTACCTGTGTGTGTGTGGGCGGGGGGGACTGCATCAGCCTGCACTGTTAGATCTCTTAATCTGGCACTCAAATCCCATGATTGGTTCATTAGGCTGAAAGTGGTCCAAATTAGAGATACATTACCAGTGTGATAAGATCAACTAGTTAATTACAGGCAGGCCCTTGGAGATTGAAGTAATTAGAGCACAAAAGTAAGCAGTTGAAGACAATCCTCCTCTTCCTACCTTCCAAGTCTATTAATAATGTGCTACACACAGCAAGTTTGTCTTTTAAGATGTGACAGTAAGTAAATGAGAGGAATGCAGGCACTTTCTCAACCACAACAATGATCGCATCCAGACTCAAAACTAATTGCTCCTTTTTTTCCTCTCCTCCCCAACTTCCATTTGCACAGAGAAAACTGTTATTCTTGTACAATCTGAATCAATTTGCCTCTTCAATAATACTTCATGTTATAGGGTCATCTAACCCTAGTGGTTGTGGATTGGATCTTTTGCTATATCTAGTTAAATGCTCACCAATCATATATCCATTCAGGCACTATTAACGTTCCCATAATTTAACTCCAGCTCTTCTCACGATTTTAAACACCCATTCTCAACTCATTGCAAGACACGATTTACGGCCACATATTCTCAGCTGTCATTTCATCAGACCTCATAAATTAACTAAAGGTGAGACTGGGGAAGAAATAGTGACACTCTATTCCCATCATCCTAAAATCTACCCAGGGACTGGAGTATCTGGGATTTGTGCTAAAGGAGCAATGGAGGCTGCTGGGTGCTGAACCCTTTGGAAAACCTGGGATAAAATCCTCTCCTCGTTGAAGTCTATGTGGAGTTTCTGAATGGAAAGATTCCTTTGGAGTTCAGTGGGGACAGAATTTCACCCAGGGCCTTTAGATCGCAAGTATGTGTTTTGCTATTTATGTATGGAAATTGAACAGTACTTTCCCAGCTGACTAATTGAATCACTATTGAATCAATGCCCAAGCACGCTGAGAATGTGTGCTAGGTGTCTGAAGGTGTGGACCTTAGGTACAATGTAAATTCAAGGCCCTAGATGACTTGTGGTCATTAAAGAACGTATGGCACTTTTTAGCAGAGATGGGGTATTTGCACCGATAACCTAGCCACATTCTGATTTGGCACATGTCTGACTTACCAGATTTCCCATGTAGTTTCACATGGATGTGGTACTCTTCTTGTGTACCATTCTTCGCTGTGTAAACAGCTGCCATGTTCCACCCTAGAGGTGGCTTCTTTTCGATGATCACTAAAGTGATTCCTGTACATAAGTAATTTGTAAAGTATCAGTATAGTATACAATAGCAGTATATAAATGCATACCTTATTAGGTGTCATTCTTTCTAATATTAGTTGAGAAAGGCAGGTTCTCTTTAAACAGACAATATGAGATGTTGACAGTGCTGAGGGAACTCTGGTTAGGGTGACAAATAATTTACTAGGCTCAAATCCTGATAAATGGTGAATGCTTGTTCTTTTTGACCAGAACACAGCTTTAATATAAACGGTTATGACATTTTACTGCATTAAGAGAAACATTACACGGCTATAGGTTTTATTTGACTCAAGCAGATGCTCTGTGCCATATAGAGGTTTATGCTGTATAAAGTCTAATCCTCTTTCTGGTTATGTTCCTCTGCCATGTGAGTCAGGCTAGTTTTAAAAATAATAATTAATAATACAAATTATAATTCTTAGTAAAAATGCCACTTAGATATTGGCTTTTAAAATAACATGAATATCAGTAGTAGAATGTGAAACATTGATTAATAGACAAACAAACCCTACATTCCAGAAAATCAGGATCTTTACTGGTAAGATGCAAATAGGGAGGCAAAATGAAATCTGCTATCATTTGCCACACAAGAGTACAGAGAAAAGATGGAAGGGATGGAATTCATGACAAGAAGGTATTGTTCATCTCAGAGACTCATAGACTTTAAGGCCAGAACACACCCTCATGACCATGTAATCTGGTCTTCTCCACATCGCAAGCCACAGAACCCCACCTACCCACTCCTGTAATAGACCCATAACCTCTGGCTGAGTCACTGAAGTCCTCAAATTATGATTTAAAGATACCAAGTTAGAGAGACTCCACCATTTACTCTAATTCAAACCAGCAAGGACCCACCCATGACCCACACTGCAGAGGAAGGCAAAAAACTCCCAGGGTCTCTGCCAATTTGAGCTGGGAGAAGATTCCTTCTGAACCCCAAATATGGTGATCAGATAGACCCTGAGCATGTCAGCAAGACCTCCCCAGCCAGACACCTGGGAAAGACTTCACTGTTGTAACTCAGAGCCCTCCCCATCTAGTGTGCCATCTCTGGCCACTGGAGATATTTGCTACTAGCAGTCACAGAAGGGCCACATGCCATTGTAGGCAATCTCATTAAACCATCCCTCCATAAACTTATCAAGCTCAGTCGTGAAATGAGTTAAGTTTTTTGCCCCCACTGCTCTAATCTAAGCAAACAGACTGTTGTTGGGAATGATAGCAAGCTGTGCAAAGCTTGACTTTGGAAATGGAGTTTCATCTGGCCAGCTGGTTGCTCTCTATCTATGGTATTTATATGACCCCCATTAGTGTAGTATCTAGCAATCTTTAATGTATTTATCCTCACAACACGCCCCAGGGACAGTGGAATGACTGAACAAGATACCCTTTGACAAGGTCCATCACCAAAGGCTCTTAAGCAAAGTAAGCAGTCATGGGATAAGAGGGAAGGGTCTCTCATTGGATCAGTAACTGGTTGAAAGATATGAAACAAAGGGTAGGAATAAATGGGGATTTGTACTGGGACCAGTGCTGTTCAACATATTCAAAAATGATCTGGAAAAAGGGGTAAACAGTGAGGTGGCAACGTTTGCAGACAATACAAAATTACTCAAGTTAGTTAAATCCAAAACTGACTGTGAAGAGTTGCAAAGGGAGCTCACAACCTGGGTGATGGGGCAAAAATATGGCAGATGAATTTTACTGTTGATAAATGCAAAGTAATGCACATTGGAAAATATAATCCCAACTATACATACAAAATGATGGGGTCTAAATTAGCTGTTACCACTCGAGAAAGAGATCTTGGAGTCATCATAGATACATCTGAAAACATCTACTCAATGTGCAGCAGCAGTCAAAGAAGCTAACATAATATTAGGAACCATTAGGAAAGGGATAGATAATAAGACAGAAGATGTCAATATGCCACTATACAAAAATGATTAGGGTTATGGAACAGTTTCCATATGAGGAGAGATTTAAAAGACTGGGACTGTTCATCTTAGAAAAGAGACAACTAATGGGTGATATGATAGAGGTCTATAAAATCATGAAAGATCTGGAGAAACTGAAAAGGGAAGTATTATTTACCCCCTTCCCATAAAACGAGAACCAGGGGCAAGTGGCAGGAGTGGCTAGCCATCCTGAGTACAAACCTCCCTGGACCCTGTGCTACCACGGCTGCACTACTATTTTTAGGATGCTAGCTTGATTTCACCAAATTGTTTCAGTCGAATAAAAACAATCCAATAACACCAAAACATTGTGTTTCAACATTTTCAAAATGAAAAGGTTGGATTTTTTCCATTAGAAATGAGTTTGTTTCAAAATTGGAGAGACGAGGTGGCTGATATAATCTCTTTTATTGGACCATCGTCTGTTAGTGAGAGAGACAAGCTTTTGAGCCACACAGAGCCATCTTGTATTTTGCTGGGCTGCTGGGAGTAGCTTTCCCAGATATGAAGAAGAGGTTTGTGTAGCTCAAAAGCTTGTCTCTCTCACCAACAGAAGTTGGTCCAATAAAAGAGATGATCTCATCCACCCTGTCTCTCTAATATCCTGGGACCGACACGGCTACAACAACAGTTTGTTTAAAAATATCCTTTAACTTTACCATACAAAAATAAATAATATTAACTGCTCAAGCTAAAACAAAATGTTTTGGATCAAACAAAAGGGTTAATTTGACCAAAAATAACAAGGAGTCCTTGTGGCACCGTAGAGACTAACAAATTTATTTGGGCATAAGCTTTTGTGGGCTATAACCCATTTCATCAGATGCATGGAGTGGAAAATACACTACATCCACCATAATTGAATTGGCCTCGTCAGCACTACAAAAAGTAATTTTCCCTCTGTTGATATTCACCCCTTCTTGTCAACTGTTGGGAATGGGCCACATCCATCCTAATTTAATTGGCCTCGTTAGCATTGACCCCCCACTTGGTAAGGCAACGCTCATCTTTTCATGTACTGCATATTTATACCTGCCTAGTGTATTTTCCATTCCATGCATCTGATGAAGTGGGTTATAGCCCACGAAAGCTTGTGCCCAAATAAATTTGTTAGTCTCTAAGGTGCCACAAGGACTCCTCGTTGTTTTTGCTGATTCAAACTAACACGGCTACCCCTCTGAAACCTTGACCCAAAATGTTTTTCTTTTTTTATTCAAATATTGAAGTTACTGAACATTTTTAAAAGATTTGGTTTTCAGCTCAAAATTATTTTATTTTTCTGAATTTCCAGCAAACCACAAAAATCCATTATTTGTCCAGCTCTAGTCCACACATTGATCATTTTTACATCAAGATTGGATGTTTTTCTAAAAGATCTGCTCTAGGAATTTTGGGGGGGGAAGTCTTATGGCCTGTGTTATACAGGAGGTCAGACTAGATGATCACAATGGTCCCTTCTTGCCTTAGAATCTATTCATCTATGAATACGGTTTCTAACTGTAATACTACAGAGCTCTTATTATTATTACCACAGTGCTTACGAGCCCTAGTCATGGATCCGGTCCCCCCTCATGCCAGGTGCTGGGTGAACACAGACAAAAAGATAGTCCCCCTCCCAAAGAGTTTACCATTTAATGGTTTGCTGACACACGGACACTCAGGAAAATTAATCTGAATTAAGTAAAGGTGTGAATTTAAAGTGGATTTGTTAACAGCATTAAACCTCTGTATGGATTCTCCCATTCAGAATTAAAGTGACCTCAATTCAGTTTTAGTTTACTTCACTTCCAAAGGAATGTACTGCAATTTATCTAATCCACTTTAAATTCACACCTTTCATTAATTTGGATTAATTTTCCTGAGTGTCCCCGTGTAGACAAGCCCTAAGTAAAACACTGTTATAGGCCAGGGCTGGCATAGACATAGGAGTTCAATGGAATCTGACCCCCTAATTCCCTAGCTTCCTTTTAAAATTCTAGTCTAGCTTGGTTGACCTTCCAGGGCATGTGGTATGGCTTGTATATTCCTTAAAAGGGTGAGTTCAAGGCTTATGAGCGGGTTGAGAATTCAGTTTGTAGTGGATTGGTTAATAGGAATGAATTGTATAGTGAGGATTTAGGAAGAGTTTTGTGGACTGAATTGATAGAATGTGTGTGTTTATGTATACGTTTATTTTTAATTTCTATTTCTCTGTAATGGAAAAGTGCTAGGCCCAAAGTCCGGGTACCCCATGTTCACAATACCCTTACAATAACAAAAAATATGAGGAACAAATTATTTAATCCAAACCTCCCAAAAAAGTATGCCCTCCCAAATACCTCACTTAACTGGTTTCCCATCTTTTTGTTCTGATATTATTTGTTTGTATGCCTAGAATTTTGAGTAGGCACATTCTAGCAAGTCAAAAGAATGAAATGGGCAAGTTTAGCACAGCTAGCCGTTTTTTAAAAAGCAAGTTGTGACGGGGCTGCCTGTTGGAGCCAGCTGTCATGAGATATTATATTACACTCATAACGTCACACAAGTAAAAATATGTAGGCTTACTGGTAAATTGACTAAATTCCATTGACTAAAGACCTGAAGAAGAGCTCTGTGTAGTTCAAAAGCTTGTCTCTTTCACCAGCAGAAGTTGATCCCTCACCCACCTTATTGCTCCTAAATTCCACTGGCAGTTCTCCATGCGGCATACTTCCAAGATGACGTGGCTCTTAATTTCAATACATTGGAAATAATGACTAGGTTCCTGATTTTTCAAACAGTCAAGAGCAGAAATGCCTTTGTTAATGAACAATTTTGCATATAATCTGCAGATGCAGATATCATTAATGCATATAGAAACTGGCTATTTTCATGCACAAGTGACCAATTCTGCATTGAGACTGATGTTACTTTAAAAGAGCCTAAAGAGAATTAGATGCTTATATTCCCATGGGAGTTTGGTACGTGAGTCCATTAAGTTCTTTTGAAAATTGGAGACGTAGCTGTATATTTGAATATGCAAATACTTGAGTTGCATGCACAACTGTTGCACAAAACAGTTTTACATCCTTTTCGGGCATGCCAACTTTTTCAGAAAACCAAACCCTGATTGTTTAAATGGAAGCCTTAGGAATGCTTTGATTTGATTTTTTTATCTAAGTTTCTTTCTAACAGTNGGAAATAATGACTAGGTTCCTGATTTTTCAAACAGTCAAGAGCAGAAATGCCTTTGTTAATTAACAATTTTGCATATAATCTGCAGATGCAGATATCATTAACGCATATATAAACTGGCTATTTTCATGCACAAGTGACCAATTCTGCATTGAGACTGATGTTACTTTAAAAGAGCCTAAAGAGAATTAGATGCTTATATTCCCATGGGAGTTTGGTACCTGAGTCCATTAAGTTCTTTTGAAAATTGGAGACTTAGCTGTATATTTGCATATGCAAATACTTGAGTTGCATGCACAAGTGTTGCACAAAACAGTTTTACATCCTTTTCGGGCATGCCAACTTTTTCAGAAAACCAGACCCTGATTGTTTAAATGGAAGCCTTAGGAATGCTTTGATTTGATTTTTTTTATCTAAGTTTCTTTCTAACAGCATAAATATTCAGAATTTGGGGGGTTTGGACCCTTTAAAAATATATCTAAGACAGATTACTTGTTTTTGCCTCCATTTATTTTATAATGATATTGAAACCTCAGCTCATGTATTGATTTCCTTCCTCTGCCCTCCCCTCCCACTACAAATCTGTATCCCTGTAGTCTCTTTGGCCTGGTCTACACTACGATGTTAGTTCGAATTTAGCAGCGTTATACCGAATTAACCTTGTACCCGTCCACACAACGAGGCCATTTAATTCAACTTAAAGGGCTCTTAAAATCGGTTTCTGTACTCCTCTCCGACGAGGGGAGTAGCGCTGAATTCGACATTGCCGGTTCGAAGTAGGGTTAGTGTGGACGGAATTCAAAGGTATTGGCCTCCGGGAGCTATCCCACAGTGCACCATTGTGACCGCTCTGGACAGCAATCGAAACTCGGATGCTCTGGGCAGTTGGACAGGAAAAGCCCCGCGAACTTTTGAATTTCATTTCCTGTCTGCCCAGCCTGGTGAGCACAGGTGACCACACAGAGCTGAACAGCACAGGTAGCCATGCAGGCCGAGAACCGCAAACGAGCACCAGCATGGACCACACGCGAGATACTGGATCTGATCTCTATATGGGGAGAGGATTCAGTGCTCGCAGAACTGCGTTCCAAGAGACGGAATGCAAAGATCTTTGACAAGATCTCGAAGGGGATGATGGAGAGAGGCCACAATCGGGACTCCATTCAGTGCCGTATAAAGGTGAAGGAGCTCCGACAGGCCTATCAGAAGACGAAGGAGGCCAACGGACGGTCCGGGGCAGAGCCGCAGACATGCCGCTTTTACGAGGAGCTGCATGCAATTCTCGGAGGGGCCGCCACCACTACCCCACCCCTGAGCGTGGACTCCGAGGAGGGGTTAATGTCATCGTTGCATGACGAATCTGCGGACGGGGAAGAGGAGGAGGAGGAGGAGGACGAACTTGTGGAGAGCACACAGCGCTCCATTCTCCCCGACAGCCAGGAGCTCTTTCTGACCCTGACAGAGGTGCCCTCCGAACCCTCCCAAGGCGGCATCGCAGACCCCCTGGAAGGGACCTCTGGTGAGTGAACCTTTTCAAATATCTCAAACATGGTTTAAAACAAGTATTTGTTTAATGATTAATTTGCCCTGGGGACTTGGGATGCATTCGCGGCCAGTACAGCTACTGGAAAAGTCTGTTAACGTGTCTGGGGATGGAGTTGAAATCCTCCAGGGACATCTCCATGAAGCTCTCCTGGAGGTACTCCAAAAGCTTTTCCAGAAGGTTTCTGGGCAGGGCAGCCTTATTCCGTCCTCCATGGTAGGACACTTGACCGCGCCATGCTAGCAGCAAGTAATCCGGTATCATTGCTTGACAAAGCTTGGCAGCGTATGGTCCCGGTGTTTGCTGGCATTCAAGCAACATCCGCTCTTTATCTTGCTGTGTTATCCTCAGGAGAGTGATATCGTTCAGGGTAACCTGTTTGAGATATGGGAATGTAATTAGGGGGACAGAGGTGGCCCCGTTCCTACTGGGCTGTTTGCCTGTAGCTGAAAAGAAATCTTTCCCTGCAGTTAGCCAAGCGGGCGGGGGGGAGGGGGTGGATAATGTCGCTGAGTTTTTCGCGTTTGGCTAGCAGGGGTCTTCCCTGATACCAGCCACGTGGTGGGGGGAGGGGTAACGCGATCATCCCACAGAAGTGGATGGGGGGGCTAGTTTGCGATCTGCATGGATCTTCCATGGTACCAGCCACGTGGTGGGGGGAGGGGGTCATCCCACAGAATTGAATGGGTGGGTGGGGGCAAGTTATTATGTTATCTGATGCTGCACGGTAACAGGAAAACCGCAGCACGTAAAGGGCTTTGCTTGCTATGGGAAAGGAGGGCTCTGATTTAATGCAGAAGCAGCAGGACAGTGGCTTACCATGGCTGCATACAAGCCGAATTCTGTTGCCCGGCCCTGCGTCTGCTGTGATCTCTAACACCAAAGCCGCGGGCACTCAATATAAGATGCAAAAAGCGACCTTGTACATTGCTATGTAATGTGAAAAGTGTTCACCGTGAAAGAGTATAAGCATTGTTCTATAAAATGTATCTTTTTACATACTTCTCTCCTTTTTTTCCCTCCTACTGCAGCTGCAAATTCTTCCATCCTCCCGCCCCCAGCACGAAGGCTCTCCCAGATAAGGAGGCGAAAGAGGCGCACCCGAGACGATATGTTCTCGGAAATAATGCAGTCGACCCGGGATGAGAGAGCTAATTTTAACGATTGGAAGGAGACTGTATTGAAATTCCGTCAAGAGGCCAGTGACCGTGAGGAGAAGAGGGACCAGCGGGAGGACATGAGGGACCAACGGGAGGAGAAAAGGGATGAACGTGAGGAGAGAAGGGACGAACGCGAGGAGAGGAGGGACGCCCGAGAGGAGAAGTGGCGGGATGCAACGCTGGGGCTGCTGCGTGATCAGACAGACATGCTCCGGCGTCTGGTGGAGCTCCAGGAACGGCAGCTGCCGGATTACCGGGTGCCGCTGCAGCCCCTCTATAACCGCCCTCCCCCCTCCCCAAGTCCCGTAGCCTCCTCACCCCGACGTGTAAGAACGCGGGGGGGGAAGCTCCGTGCAACCTGCCAGTCCACCCCATTAGAGAGCCCGAGCAAAAGGCTCTCATTATTTTGAATGTTGTTCCTGCCCTGTTCCTTCACTCCTACCCTCCTCCCAAACCCCACCCGGACTACCTGGTTATTTCTCTCCCTATGTTCATTACCCCCCGTTAATAAAAAGTTCTTGATTTGTAATTTGAAAACGACACTGACTTTATTTTTTTTTAAATAAAACTGGGATCGAAGGGGGAAGGGGGAAGGGTGGGTTGCTTACAGGGAATGAGTGAATCAAGTGGGCGGGTTTTCAACAGGGACAAACAAACAGAACTTTCACACAGGAGCCTGGCCAGCACTGAAACTTGTTTTCAGAGCTTCTCTGATGCGCACCGCTTCCTGGTGTGCTCTTCTAATCGCCCTGGTGTCTGGCTGCGCGTAATCAGCGGCCAGGCGGTTTGCCTCAGCCTCCCACCCCGCCATAAAGGTCTCCCCCTTGCTCTCACAGAGATTGTGGAGCACACAGCAAGCTGCAATAGCAATGGGGATGTTGGTTTGGCTGAGGTCCGAGCGAGTCAGTAACGAGCGCCAGCGACCTTTTAAACGTCCAAAGGCACACTCTACCACCATCCTGCACTTGCTCAGCCTGTAGTTGAACCGCTCCTGACTACTGTCCAGGCTGCCTGTGTATGGCTTCATGAGCCACGGCATTAAGGGGTAGGCTGGGTCCCCAAGGATAACGATGGGCATCTCAACATCCCCAATGGTAATTTTCCGGTCTGGAAAGTAAATCCCTTGTTGCAGCCGTTTAAACAGACTAGTGTTCCTGAAGACGCGGGCGTCATGAACCCTTCCCGGCCATCCCACGTTGATGTTGGTGAAACGTCCCTTGTGATCCACCATTGCTTGCAGCACCATAGAAAAGTACCCCTTGCGGTTTATGTACTGGCTGCCCTGGTGCTCCGGTGCCAAGATCGGGATATGGGTTCCATCTATCGCCCCACCACAGTTAGGGAATCCCATTGCAGCAAAGCCATCCACAATGAGCTGCACATTTCCCAGCGTCACTACCTTTTTTAGCAGCAGCTCAACGATTGCTTTGGCTACTTGCATGACAGCAGCCCCCACGGTAGATTTTCCCACTCCGAACTGATTACCGACTGACCGGTAGCTGTCCGGTGTTGCAAGCTTCCACAGGGCTATCGCCACTCGCTTCTCAACTGTGAGGGCTGCTCTCATCTTGGTGTTCTGGCGCGTCAGGGCAGGGGAAAGCAAGTCACAAAGTTCCAGGAAAGTGCCCTTACGCATGCGAAAGTTTCGCAGCCACTGGGAATCGTCCCACACCTGCAGCACTATGCGGTCCCACCAGTCAGTGCTTGTTTCCCGGGCCCAGAATCGGCGTTCCACAGCAAGAAGCTGCCCCATTGCCAACATGATCTCCAAAGCGCCGGGGCCCGTGGCGCGAGACAATTCTGTGTCCATGTCCATGTCCGCATCACTCTCGTCGCCGCGCTGCCGTAGCCGCCTCCTCCTCGCCTGGCTTTTCTGGTCCTGGTTGAGCATAAACTGCACTATAATGCGCGTGGTGTTTACAATGTTCATGACTGCAAACTTGAGCTGAGCGGGATCCATCCTTGCCGAGGTACGGCGTCCGCTCAGTTCAACAAGGAAAAAAGGCGCGAAATGGTTGTCTTCCGTTGTTTTCACGTAGGGAGGGGGAGGATGTTCCCAGAACCGCCCGCGACAATGTTTTTTGTCCCATCAGGCATTGGGATATCGACCCAGAATTCCAATGGGCGGGGGGGACTGCGGGAACTCTGGGATAGCTATGGGATAGCTACCCACAGTGCAACGCTCTGGAATTCGACGCTAGTCTTTCTGCATGGACGCGCACTGCCGAATTAATCCGCTTACTGTGGCCGCGTACAATCGAATTTAAACAATCGGTTTCATAAAATCGAATTCCGTAAATTCGGACTAATCCCGTAGTGTAGACGTACCCTTTGTAAGTACAAAATTCAGCTGCTAGATTTTTTGACTCACACCAGGTCTTGGGAATGCATCACCTCAATGGCTTCCTGTCCAATTTCATATTGATTTCAAAACTATATTTTTTGAGCATGCCAGGCTTACATGGGCATGCATCTGTGCACCTGAAGAATAAACTGGATTGTCAGCTTCCCACATGTCTGGGTGCCTAATTTTATCTAACAGTGTATTTCTCTGTCATAATTTAAAAATAAGGGACTTGGACTTTAATATTTATACACAGAAGTTGTGGAAAGCCATTTCTAATGTACAAGCTCTTTCAAGGGGAAGTGCAAAGAGTTAAAAAAGGAAAGCAAGAGTAGAGAGCTTGGTTGTGATATTTCAAAAGAAGAAAAAAGTAATATCTAGCACTTGTTTAGAAATGTAAAATTTGTATTTTAACCATGATTGAGGCAGTCAGTAGCTAGTGCACTTCCACTGATCCCGAGAAATATTAAATCCAGCCTTCAAAGTAAAAGACAGCTCACAACCACTATAAATATAGGTTGAAACCCATTTTGTTTAAAACATTTTTTTCCATTTCTTCATAACACAAACGTTTTGCGAGAGATGGCATGAAAAAAAAATTATGCTTACCTCATCCCCACTATACATTTTTAGGATGAATATTTCAACAAATCCATCAGGTGGCTTTGAATTATGACTGGGTAGGAAAAAAATTTGCTCAATTAAAAAGATCAGACTGCCTTTTGTACTTGCATAGCTCACATGCATATTGATGGCCTTCCTTTCAATCAAGGCAAGTGCCTTTGTTATATTTAAATTAAAGAAATATGGTTCAGAAATAAAAGGTTATTGTGGAGCTGAATAAAAATGTTCCATCAACTTTTTTTTTTTTAAACAGGAAACAGTGGTTTTGATTAAACAAACAAATATTGCTGAAAGTGTTTGCTTTCCTCCAAAACTTTTCATTTAATTGGAAAACCAAATGGAAAACACAAACATTTGGGGGCCAAAACCCAGAACTAGGGCTGTTGATTAATCGCAGTTAACTCATGCGATTAACTCAAAAAAAATAATCATTATTTTAAAAATTAATAGCGATTAATCGCAGTTTTAATCGCACTGTTAAACAATAGAATACCAATTGAAATATATTAAATATTTTGGATGTTTTTCTACATGTTCAAATATATTGATTTCAATTACAACACAGAATATAAAGTGTACAGTGCTCACTTTATATTATTTTTTATTACAAATATTTGCAGTGTAAAAATGATAAACAAAAGAAATAGTATTTTGCAATTCACCTCATACAAATACTGTAGTGCAACCTCTGTATTGTGAAAGTGCAACTTATAAATATAGATTTTGTTGTTGTTACATAACTGCACTCAAAAACAAACCAATGTAAAACTTTTGAGCTTACAAGTCCACGCAGTCCTACTTCTTGTTCAGCCAATCGCTAAGACAAACAAGTTTGTTTACATTTATGGGAGAAAATGCTACCCGCTTCTTATTTACAATGTCACCAGAAAGTCAGAACAGGTGTTCCCATGGCATTTTTGTTGCCAGCATTGCAAGGTATTTACGTGCCAGATATGCTGAATATTCGTAGGCCCCTTCATGCTTCAGCCACCATTCCAGAGAACATGCTTCCATGCTGATGACGCACATTAAAAAATAATGTGTTAATTAAATTTGTGACTGAACTCCTTGGGGGAGAATTGTATGTCCCCTGTTCAGTTTTACCCGGATTCTGCCATATATTTCATGTTATAGCAGTCTCGGATGATGACCCAGCATATTGTTCATTTTAAGAACACTTTAACTGCAGATTTGACACAACGCAAAGAAGGTACCAATGTGAGATTTCTAAAGATAGCTACAGCACCCATCCCAAGGTTTAAGAATCTGAAGTGCCTTCCAAAATTTGAGAGGGACGAGGTGTGGAGCATGCTTTCAGAAGTCTTAAAAGAGACTCCGATGCAGAAACTAGAGAATCCGAACTACCAAAAAAGAAAATCAACCTTCTGCTGGTGGCACCTGACTCAGATGATGAAAATGAACATCTGGGCAGTCTGCACTGCTTTGGATCATTATCGAGCAGAACCCATCATTAGCATGCACGCATGTCCCCTGGAATGGTGGTTGAAGCACAAAGGGACATATGAATTGTCATTGCATCTGGCACATAAATATCTTGCAATGCTGGCTACAACAGTGCCATGTGAACGCCTGTTCTCACTTTCAGGTGACGTTGTAAACAAGAAGTGGGCAGCATTATCTCCTGCACATGTAAAACAAACTTGTTTGTCTGAACAATTGGCTAAACAAGAAGTAAGACTGAATGGACTTGTACACTCTAAAGTTTGACATTGTTTTATTTTTGAATGCAGTTAATTTTGTGCCTAATTCTGCATTTGTAAGTTCAACTTCCCTGATAATGCAAGTACTGTAGTGCAATCTTTTTAAGTAAATTGAAAAATACTATTTCTTTTTTTTTACAGTGCAAATTTATAAATTTATATAATAAAAATAAATATAAAGTTAGCACTATGCACTTTGTATTCTGTGTTGAAATTGAAATCAATATATTTGAAAATGTGGAAAACAGCCAAAAACATTTAAATAAATGATATTCTATTATTGTTTAACAGCATGATTAATTGTGCGATTAATTGTGATTAATTTTTTTAATCCCTTGACAGCCCTACCCAGAACATTTTCATTCTTTTGATGAAAATGTTGACATTTTCTGTAGGAAGAAAGCCAAAACCATTTTCAGGCCTGCTTTAGTTATAAACAAAACTGGGTAAATGCAACAACAACAACAAAAATCCACGGCATTTCTGCAAATATTGGAGAGAACCAGTTTTATTTGCATATTCATGGAAAGCATATTTTTGAGCTTGCATTGCATATTCCTGTAGGCCTGATATAAAGCCCATTACTCTCAATGAGAAGGGTCTCACTGATTCAACAGGCTTTGGATCAGCAATTCAACACGTATACGGCCAGAATTAATTTCTTTAAACGTATGAGCGACAACATGTGGAAGTGCATTTTTTTGCTGTATTTTCCCAGCTTTGTCTCTAATTTTTTTATTTCTGAAACATATTTCTTTAGTTTAAACATAATAAGAGTACTTGTCTTCATTGAAGGATAAGGCCTCAATATTTATATCTGAGCTACACAAGTACAAAAAGCATCCTGCTCATTTTAATATGGCACACTTTTTTCACCCCAAAACCAGGGTTTCATTCAAAACCGGCTTGATGGATTTGTTGAAGTGTTCATCCCCCAAATTATCATTGGATCAGATCCTTTAAGTGGTTTGTTTTGTATGGGATGCACCACTAGGGTGACCAGATGTCCCGATTTTATAGGGACAGTCCCGATTTTTGGGTCTTTTTCTTATATAGGCTCCTATTACCCCCCACCCCCGTCCCGGTTTTTCACACTTGCTGTCTGGTCATCCTATGCACCACTGCTTGACACATTAGATGCAGAATGGTCCTGAAACTTATCATCATCAGAGCTTTGGTACAGAGGCCGCTACGTAGCAGCAGGGTCTGATTCCACACGTCACAGCTAGAACTGTACACACAACCTATGCAAATAGGGGTTGATCCTGCAAAGTTGCTGAGGGCCTAATCCAAATCTCCCTGAAGTCATTGAATGTCTTTCCACTGGCTTTGAACCAGGCCCCCAAGCACTCTGGCTTCAATCCAGCACAGCACTTCAGCACATGCTTCATTTTAAACATAGTCCCATCAATGTCAGTGGGACCACCCCATGCTTACAGTTAAGCATGTGCTTAAGTGCTTTGCTGGTTCAGGGCCAAAGCACTGGCCACCATGCAAGATCAAGCCCATTCTTCGTATCAGGGAATATGGTGATTCCTTCCAAATTGTGGGCCAATACATGCAATGCGCTCCATATATTTACTAGTGGTAAATATTACATGTAAAACTATCCCCAAGTCCCTTGTTAGAGTCCTGATACAGCGGTGATTAAATCACCCAGATAAGGAACTGACAGCTCCCCTTCGTAACTAGGAATGTGAAAGCACATGCAGTTATTTTGTGCAATTGTAACTGGCCAAAATCAAATGTAAACTCTGCATGCAACCAATAAATCTTACAGTAATTTATTTTTTCTAGGATTGATGCCCTGGCTAAGGCCTGTGAGGCCTAAAAACGTTTCATGTTTTTTGAAAATTCCTTAATCAGCTTATCTGCTACCTCTCCTTAAAAATGGCTACCTCCCCGCTTTCTTAGATTACAAGTTCTTTGGGGCAGAGACCACCTTTTTGTTCTGTGTTTGGACAGCACCTAGCACAATGGTCCTTAGTCTATGAATACTGCTCTGGGTCCCACCATGGTACAAATAATAATAATAATAAATAACGAGAGATTCAAAGCTCTTGGTTTTTCATGCCCTCTCCCTGGTTGTAAAAGTTGGACTCATCCTGTCAGGAAACAGAAACAATACATGTGACTCGTGCATACAATTCTACTAACCAACATGATTCAGCTTTGAAGCACAACTATCAAATGCTCACAGTGAATTGCTGACAAACAAACGAGAAATTTAAAAGCAAAACTCCTCCCCAAAATTATGCATATAAATAATTATTATATAAATTACATACATTTGTCTGTACAGCACCTAGGACAATGAGGCCAAACCTGGGTGTTGCCTTTTATGAACTACCTAAATGTAAATTGATACTAAAATACAAATTCTTCAGTAATCAGGCTCATGGATAACTCTAAGAAGACTGCTATCTTTTCGTGAGCATTCTGCAAACAGGAAAAAAAAGTGTATGTTTATTGAGTAAAATATTTACTGTGAATTATTTGGCCACCTCTGCTGGTAACCATGTGAAGAACATTGTCAGCGGAGTGGAAGGAAGGGAAAATACATTGAAGGAGTTCAGGAAAAAATATTACTAATTTATTATTAGTCTTGAAGGGAAGTGTTAATTATATATTATTTTTATTATTGTAGTGCCTAGGCAACCAAGTCATGGACAAGGATCCCTTTTTGTTAGGCGCTGTACAAACACTGAACCAAAAGAAAGCCCCAACAAGCTTACCATGTAAGCATTACACAAAAGACAAAAGATGCATACAGACAGGCTGACAGGAGAGTACAAAGAAACAATGAGACAATGCTGATTAGCATGATAGGCTGTGGTCACAGCACCCCAGCAGCCTTAGTGTTGTTAAGATGCCCCCTTCCCCCAACCCCACATCAGGAATTGGGTATCCCATTGAACTAGGCACTATGCAAACTCTTATAAAAATAATAGTCTATGCCCCAAGACCTAATCCAATACCCACTGTGTCAGTGGAAGTTTTCCATTGTCATCAGTGGATTCTGGATCAGACCCCTCAGGGTTTTACAATCTAGTTTACACCAGAATACAGTAAAGGGCATGGAGAGCAGGACTGACTAGTACAAGCATGTGTTAGCACAGTAAACATTAGACATCGGTCAGTGCCTGCCTATAGCCATTACACGAAAAGAGAGGATGTCATTGCAGTGGGAGTGGGGAGCACTACTTAGGAGCCCCAAGGTAGGAAGAAGGGTAAGGACTGGAGAGGCAAGTGGAATCATGGGAGGGTTTTCCTTAGGACTGGGGTCTCAAGCTACAGGGGCAGGTTGATGGAAAGGAGCCGGAAGGGAGGGAGAGAATGAGGATGAGGAGGAGGGAGAAATAAAGAAAAGTCAAGAGTTGGGAGGGAATGGGGCAAATGTGAGACGCTGATACCATTGGTTTGTCTGGATCCCTGGTGTGCACCTTGACTAGCTAAATGGAGGTGAAAGGTGTTCGCCTGCATATACACTAAAAAAAAAAGGTCAAGGTGAAGTTGGGGTTTTAACCTTAACATTGTAAACTTTTCTTAGTCTAGAGACATGCCCTTAGAAACCAGAGCCATTTTATTTAAAAATTGCAGCCAAAGATACTGTAGCTGACCTTTGGCCGGTTTAAAAAGTGAATCTCAGAGCCTGAAGAGTTAAGTCAGAATTTTCCTGATGTTTTCATTTGCTGTTAGAGAGAGAGAGACCATAAAGCACTTTGAGAAGTATAAATTCCAGGAACCATGCTTGTAGAACTGCTGCATATATGCACTTGTCAGCATTTCCCATATTTTCAAGAGGTTTATAACATGCCCTCCGAGATGGGAACTTGGCATACAGGAGCATCTAGCACAAGTGACTTCTCGCCATCACTTTGGCAGCTTTAAAGCAACTTAGAGGGGTGAGAAAGTTGCCAGATTGGGTTATAATTAAGTGGCCATAAATAATTAAAAATAATTCAAAGGTATATTATGATTCATTACAGTGCTTAAAATTTTGAAGAACATGGAAGATGCTATAGAATTGCTACATATTATTATTATTACAACATGTTTCAGCTTCAAAACACTTTATTCATATTAAGGAATTCTCACAATCCCCTTGCTCAATAAGTAAGTATTAAGTCTATTTTTTACCAAGCAACTAAAATGAGCTGATTGAGTTGAAGAAGGTGTCAAACAGGATTAGAAGTCTAGACTTCCTGGTTCTACTTCAGACCACTAGACTATCTCATTTAGGAATCACTGGAGGAGCTATGTGTGCTCAAACTATGGCCCTCAGCCTCCAACTGGATTCATGTGGTATAAGCAATATCTGGACAGTCTCTGAATGGGCATAGGGGTCCACTTACCGGGAGCTGATTGCAGGATCAAGGCCTGATAGGTCCATAGGACTTGTTCATAATCTGTTTTAACCAGTTACCTCTCTGTGATAAATTCAATTCCCAAAGGACAATCACTGTCTTGTTTCCTTTCTCAGCCCCCATGATCCTCTTCATCACCCTCCTTTTAAAAAAACAGTATAATTGAAAACCCAATTAAACTACCAGAAATTACAGGCAAGCAATTTTCCATTGGATTGACTGCAAACTCCTTAACGAAAGGAAATTCAGAATTAAATCTACATCTGTAGGGAAGGAAAAGAAGTAGGGTCCAGGAGCAAGGGGACAGGATTGGATAGTGAAAGGGGGGGGGGAATGAACTGAGAGCAAGGGAGAGGAGAGGCTGGGGAAATCTTTTGTCTAACGGATGTAGTTCTGTGTGAACTTCTCCAGAGTAAGGTCCAGGAAATACTTACACCATGAGATCTTAGAGAGATAATCTCACACACTCGGTGCAGGTTCATAACATGGGAATAAAGTGCAAGTAGTGCAGCCAGTTGTATCTCTACACCGGAGTGGGGCATAAATGTAATCTTTGAACCTCAGGGAGACAAACGCCTTGGCAAGGCTAGTGCTCACGTTGGAGCTAGTCCTTACAGGCATGGTGAAAAGGGGATGGCCTCCTAACGTGAGCAAGAAGAGAGCACATGTTGTGTCTTCTGAAAGGCTGGCAGCACCTATGCTCCCCAGAACTCACCATACCTTAGGCACAATGGGCCTGATTCTCCTTTGCACCAAAGGGATCTTAAATGAGGCCCCACTGCCTCCTGGAGCTCCTGCTAGGTCAGTCCTTCTGCACAGCTTTCCAGTGCAGGGCTGTGCCTTTAAAGCATAATTAAGCCATAGGGCCTTATCCAAAGTCCATTGAAGTCAAATGGGGCCCAGATCCTCAAAGATGTTTAGGTGCCTAACTCCCACTGATTTCAACATAAAGCAATGTGGGGGTGAATTGTGCATCTCTGCCTTGTGGAGCAGCCTGCTTTGTCTCTCTCTGTTTTTGGTCTTTGGATGTCAATGTTCTGAATTTTAAACAATAAAGTAGTGTTACGTCACAACCATCCAGACTGAGGTGCCTAACACCTTTGAGGATCTGAGCCTAGGAGCATTTTTGTTTACTTCAATGGAGAAGGTGTCAATTGGGTCTGGCTGTAATGTAATAACAGGAGAGCTCTTCCTATTGTTCCCCAAGTGCATTAGAAAAATTGTTAAACACTCAGGGGGAAATAATTTAAAAGACTGCTAGTAAATGATAGAATAAAAATTACAGGATCTCAGAAGGATAGATGAGCTGAGATCACCAAGATACATTCCAGAAAAAGACAAGGTATCTGGTCAAAGAGCTAAATAATGCTATTTATGCACATGGTCAAAAATAAATCTCTATCACATGTAAATTTCCTAGGTGCTCAGTGCCAGCAGGAGCTCATGACTTTCCTTGCCTCTGCCCCAGCTATTGAAAATATTGACCTCACATCTTTGCTTTTAATTCCAAGCTGTTTTCACAGAACTGCACTGTTCATGTGATGTATTATTTTATCCCTGCTTGTCGACTACAGCCCCTAAATCAAAGCTATGCTCAAAATGCAGTTAACTAGCTATCAAAGGAAAAAGAAAAAAATAATGGGGGGGGGACATCTAAACGTACTTACTCTGAAACAATAAGTACTGTCGGGAGAGGAATTCAAAGGAAGAGCTGACCTAGACCCAGATTCCTGGTTAAGCATAGCATGTGATTTTAAATTTATGTAGCTGAACCAGTACAAGAGGACACGCAGTTTAAACCAAGGTTTATTTTGGTTAGCTTACGTTGATTATGAACAGGTTTAAGGTCAACCTAAACAAGCCATTCATAAACTGAAGAGTGTTTGCATTGGTTTAATTATATTGGATTGAGTTGTGCGTAGACAAGGCCAAAGGAAGAACTTGAAAGATTAGTCACCACCAGAGCCAGGACTGGTGTCAAGTCTTTCAAAGACGGACGTAAGTGTTGTTGTAAGAGGATCCATCCTGTCTGAATTCCAGCTGAATCTACAGGAGACCATAGGTGGTAGAAAATTGCTGTGCAGCCAAGCAAGAAATTGAAGTGTGGGAGAATTGTTTTCCTATCCTTGTTTTAGAACAGCTTCTCTTGAAATATTTAAGCTCCCTATTTTTAAACAATGGCGGAATCCAATTGATTTTATTATCTCACATAGATAAAAGGAGGAATTTTTGGCCTCATACAACTGAAGGAGATAAGCAATAGAAATAATATTCCTCATGTGGAACACTTAACAAATGACTTCATTCTGAAGCAGATGATTGCAATAATGAGTCACATTTGAATGTAGCAATACTGATGAATGTGAGTGCTAAAAAAAAGATCAACTGGCCAGAAGTATTTCTAGATTGCAGTTATTTTGGGGTTTGGTCATTATAATAACTATGGCTAAAATAAAATACTAATATTGCAGGAGTTACTTAGGTACCAGTGGTATCTCAGCAAGTATATGAGTTCATAAAGGCTTAATTATGGTATATGGCTTCAGAGAGGCTTAATTATGGTGATTCTTGTCACCAGATGCCCCTTACTCTAACTCTCATGCTCTACAAATTCAGCTTTCCTTGTTGCTCCCCTAAACTGCAATCAGCCCCTTTTTCTCATACCTATTCCCTATGCCTGGGATCTCCCGCTTGAGTCTGTTAACTAGGTACCGCACTGTCCCCTTTCGGGCTCTTTTCTTACACTTGGCTTTCCACCACTAACGTCTTTCCCAATTTTACTGAGTCCCAGTTGTCACCGGGATGCACACAATTGCCATTCACAATTGCAAATGCAACAGCAGGATGGAGCTCAGATCCTCCTGCTTCAAAACTAAATGCTCCCACGGCTTGAATGGAAGGAGAAGTGCTGTTATCAGTACAGAGTCTATGACACACAGTTGAGTAGTTCTGATTCTATCCAGAAGAGAGCAGTGGAACACAAACACTACAGTAAGAATCACCTAAAGATCGTTGACTGGCTCTTATATGTGGTAAGCCTGGACTCATGATTTGCAAGTATCATCAATATGACTTCAAATATTTGGAGGCCAGTCCTTGAACCCAATGCTACTTAAGTTATGACCTTCACAATTAGGTGTTTTAGGAAAATCTCTAGGCTGGAATATACAATGTGTGGGGAAGGAAATATGCAACCTTGTGTTTCTATTACTGTCACCCAAGGCTTCCCCTGTTGTATTCTACATGCAACTGTTGTGGTTTATCCGTGATTCTTTGAGGCAGGGCCTGTCATTTATTTTACCATGAGGACTCAATCCCATCTGGGGCTTTTAGGTACAGCTCTAATACAAATCCATATTACTTCCACCCGTTCCTCAGATGCAAACTCCTCACATTTGGGAAAAATCAGATCTATCCATCTATTTTATGTTCTTATATAGTCCTCATTGCTGTATAATCTAAGCATCTCACAATCTTTAAAGTATTTACCCTCACAACACCCCCATGAGTTAGGCCAGTGCTATTGTCCTCTTTACAGCTAGGGAACTGAGACACAGAGAGACTAAATGACTTGCCCAAGATCACACAATAAGTCTGTGGCAGAACTGGGAACTGAAACCAACTCTTTTGGGTCCTAAGCTAGCATCCTAACTCCTGGACCATTCTCCCTCTCTAGATTTGAACTTTATGACTCATGCCTATCTCTAGTTTAAGCTGCATTTAATAGGTGTGTGAAAAAAAGGGAAGACTGAGGTTTTAATGTTCTGAGTATAAATACCCTGCAAGTCTCTGAAGGGGAAAATAATCATTCTTAAGTGTGGCAACTTTGAGCCTGATGGTTACTGAAAGGTAACTTTGAAAAGAATAAAGACTGGTACTGTGCAGAGAAGTGATAGACTGCAGGGATGCAAGGCTGAAAAATACAAGAAAAATAATCCTATGAAAGAGTCGTAATTGTTCTAAACGAGACTAGGCACTAACGATGAACACATAATACAGGAGGTAAATAATTGCAAAGTATTTAGCAGAATGATAGAATTGTAAGAATAAAGCTGGTTTGTAGCTGGCAGTTTAGAATCTGTCACAGTCAGGGGCTTTTTCAACTTTTCCCCCCTTTATTCACCTTCAGCTCTGGAAAGGAAACATTTCTTTGTTGAAAACTGTTACTATTTAACCATCACAGAAAATGTCCTGTTTTTTCCCTATTCCCATAAAGAAAAGAACCCCCAATGTTAACCACATATAATACATCCTGGCCAATGGAAGCCAGAAGGAGCCCCTAAGGAGAGAGAGACTCTGGTGTACAGGGTGGGACATTAGAGTAGGGGGCAACAGACCAGGGCTCTGTTCACTGATCCGCTGTGTGACCTTGGGCAAGTCGCATCACCTCAGTTTCCCCTCTCACCTTCTGTCTGTCTTGTCTATTTTGATTGTAAGATCTTCAGTACCTAGCACAATGGGTTCCCAGTCTCGGTTGGGTCTTCTAGGAGCTATTGAAATACAAGTAATAATAATCAAGAAAAGAAGAGTCTATACTCTTAAAAATAACCTGCCGGCACTTAAAAGTCAAAGTACCATTAGTCGTCCTCCTTCCATCTATTATAATAATATAGTATACAGCAGGGGCTTGTAACAGAAATGGTGACAGTCTCTTCACTCTGAATAGCCTGCGCTATTATAAATAGAGTCCTAACGAACAGAGAGATAACTTAGGGGATGTTTCTGCTTTAATAGCCTTTGAGTTTTATTTTTCATCCAAACCACAAATCCTTTGATTTTTCCGCTTGCACCTTTGGGGCTAAAGCTGTTGAAGAAGATAACAAAGGATGAGTGCATTTATTAACAGCAGGTGGGCAAGCTTTGTGTCTTTCTCTAGTCTGCTGCCAGTTTTGGCTGTCTAGCAAATACAAGCTAGCCCATTTCCCTGCAGGACCTTCTCCACTGATGTCTGTGTATCTCCGCTGATTCATCTGGAGATTGAGGGAGAGGTTGTGCCTCACAAGCATAGCCCCACACTGTGAAACCAGACTCCAACCTGTGCTTTGGGGAGTAGAAGGTGTAGTGGGAGCAGCCATGCACAGCTGCAGCGCGTCCAGCATGCCAAGGCCAGGATGGCTAAGAGAATGGGCAGACAGGTGGTGTGGCATTCTACAGTGCTCCTTAATGGGGCAATGTGTTCCCTCTACCCCAACTGCATGCCAAAGGTAGGTGTGTGGGGCAGGGTGTGTGCTAAGGCCCCTGGCCTGAAATAGTTGGCCACACCTAGGGTGACCAGATGAGAGGAAGAAAATATCGGGACACATTGGAGGGGAGGGGGGTCCACCGGCAGAGCAAAAAAAAAAAAAAAAAAAGCTGAGTGCTGCCGGCGGAGTGAAATATCGGGACAAACACCTAAATATCGGGATGGTCCCGATTTTATCGGGATGTCTGGTCACCCTAGCCACACCTCCTCAGGGCTGTGCAACCCCCCAGGTACATTAGCTGGTGTCATGGTCAATCACTCAATGGAAGAATAGGTTGGAACTGTGTTTTGTCCTGCTCTTCCATTAGTCTGATGATGGAGAAGACATTCCTAATGCACTCTCCCAACACTGCTTTTTCACAGATACTTTTTCACTGATACTGATACTGCTTTTTCACTGATAATAAAATAAAATAATGATAATATTTAATAACATGTTTACATGTTGCTTTTCATCCATAGTATCAAAGCACTTAACACAAGATAGTGGAGTATCATCGATCATCCAGCTGGGGAAAATAAGGCACAGATTGGTGAAATGACTTGCCAAAGGTCACAAATCAAGTCGGTGACAACATCAAAACTAGTATCCAAATCTTCTGACTCGTTGTCTCCTGGTCTAGGCACCTGACTTGAGCCAAGTTCAGGGGGGAATTATCTTGAGTTTTCCATTTTGAGTGTTGAAGTTTGGCTTTTAAAAACCATGACAACTGATAATTATTAAATATAATTATTGATTTGTATTTTCCTTTGCGGGCTGAGCAAATATTATAGCACTC
The DNA here is from genome assembly GCA_003942145.1 of Platysternon megacephalum. NCBI lineage: Eukaryota > Metazoa > Chordata > Testudines > Platysternidae > Platysternon > Platysternon megacephalum. The sequence continues at coordinate 201,606 of QXTE01000354.1, read as the reverse complement.
ACAAATATTTTCAGGTACTGATGCATCAAATCAAAATTTATAATCTAAGACCCTGATCTGGCAAATACCTCTATTCAATATGCATAATTTTACTCATGTTGAGCATCCAATTGATTGACTTCAACAGGATTACTTATGTGAATAAAGTTATTCATGTGGCTAGGTGAACGTGGTAAATACAATTTTTAACGTAAAGATTTCTAGGTGATTCTGCAAGGCACTTAATATGAGGATGTTAGTCATGTTGCTTAATGCAGTACTAGCAGGTGCTCAGATACTACGGTGCTGAAAGCAGTATAAAAGCCTATGTAGAATATAACAGAACAAACTCGAGCTGGTCAGGATTTTCCATCAATGTGTTTTTGACCAAGGTTACAACTGAAACAACAACCCCAAAATATACACCATGAAATTCCCCAGGCAACATCAGTACCAGACCCAATAGCAACACAGCTTATTTTGTGCAGGAAATCCATGAGGTGGTGGGAAAACATCCAGAGCTGCCCACACCGGCTGGCACCTTTTTGCAGTGCTTCAAGAAATCTCAGTTTCACCCCATCCCACCAATAATCATTTAGTTCTATGTCTGGTGGTTTCCTGTTACGACTCCACCCCGGTCACTAGTTGTCTCTCCTCTTCCAAAGCAATAAAGAGGCTGGTGGAACAAGAGACTAGTGACCCTAGCAAAGAGTTGACAATCTCAGGGCCTCATAGGGTCCTGCCCCCTTTGCTCTAAAGTCCTTACTTTTGCCTCTGTTGGGGATGGTAGGAGAAGCCAGGCTCACCACTCCTCGGGTTTCTGTGGTATATTGAAAACTGTGTTAAAATTATATGCTATCACTTTACGTTCTCGTTGTTTTTCCTGGTCCTGCTTGCAGGCTAAGAGACTCTGTAGGGAAGTTTGTTATAGGGGATTTCAGCGGTCAGTCTGCAAATAGGCAGCCTAAAGCAAAATGGGGTGAGCTGCGCCTCTCTGCTTTAGGGAGCAGCCTGATTTGTCTTTCTCTGTTTTTTGGTTCTTGTGGTTTAAGGTTCTGGATTGCAAGCAATAAAGTAGAGTTATGCTGCAATCTTCCAAAAAGAGTATTTTATCTCACTGCTCTGTTTGCATGCTGTGAACGTAATAGGTTCCACTCCAGAGATCCTGTGTGAAGCAGCTGAAACAGGTTCCTTGCAATCCCTTGGTGCTTCCTACCTTAACTCTCCTGGACTCACATTCTGATCCTCCCACTCTGGAGGTGCAATGTCCTGTGCAGCTTTTTGCCAATTTGTTGCAGAATGAGTCCCTTCTCAATAACCTCTCAACCTCTCTGGCAGCTACTCTTGTCCTCCGATCTGCAGCCTTTTTATCCACCTGGCTGTCAGGAGCTCAGCAATTAGCCTCAACTGAAGAGACAGTGAGGCTCTCTGTTAACCTCTTAGTGGCTGGAGTAGCAACACCTCATGATAGAACCTCTAAATCCACAAGGACTTCAATGTTACCTCTGTCCCAGCACTCACATATTGGACTGTGGGGAAACTTGCAGCACCCACATACTAAATAGATGGAATGAGCCCTACAAGCGCAGTGCTTTTCACATTTGAATTTAGATGCAAATGCCAAGCTCACCCTTCTACCTTGATGCTCCATGGAGTCACTAGCTAAAGAGAGGACTACATTATTATAAGGCCGGGTGAATTATCATACCAGGATTCAGTGCTACATTAAAGTTTTAGGCGTCTCTAAAGGCTCTGCCTACTTACCATCCCAGGAAGCATCAGGCATCCTGCATTGACTCTTCTCCAAACAGCTGAGAGAGAGAGAGAGAGGAATGGAAGTCAGATTCCCTCCTATTCCCCGTTCAGCCTTTTTAGGACTAGGCACAATGTATCCCCAAATCAAGTGATGTATGAACCAAAAAAGCAACAGTGCAGTTTGCCCTATGGTACTGTTGCATCCAGTATAATAGCATTAAAGGGCCCTTTTAGATTTCACTCTGTTTTCCTGACTGAATGTTTTGCTACAATTGCTTACTTGTGTTTCTTTTGCTCATTTAACAGGAATGACCCAAACACTCTAGTAAGAGCAATTGGTGTTCTTCAGCGGAATCACTAATCATTCGCTATTTCTAGCAGAACCCCAGACTATAAATCAGAGTGGGCTATTAGGAGTATTTGACTTGCAATGCGGAGCTGGTAAATTAAAAAAAAAAAACACCTAGGAAAAAATAACCTTGGACTTATTGGAAAATGAAACAAAATTAGAGACAAAATAAAATAGCTGAGAGCTTTTTCCCCTCCCCTGCAAGGAAAGGCTTGATTAAACCAGTGATAAAGTAATGCCTAATAATGGGAAGCCAAAGAACAGAGTATTGGATTTGCTCTACTTAGAGCACTATAGGTATTATTCAGTCAGAACATGATTTCCATGGTTGTTGGTCATGGATCTATGACTTGTCACCCCAAGACACTAATCCTTTTGCAAGAGACCAAACAATTCTTTTATTCAGTCCTGGGCCTCTCTTTCTACATTTTAGTCGCATGCATGCACAAACCCCTTTACTGGATTATTTATTATTGCAGTAGTTCCCACCGGCATCAAGCAGGGTTAGGGATATATTGTGTTAGGTGCTATCCAAACACAAGAGGAGCTTTCTCATTAAAAAAAACACCCAAAAGTAAGCAGGGCCCCCCATTCAGCAAAACACTCAAATACATGCTTAAGTTTCCGGAATTGACCTAGAATGGGAAGGAATAAATATTACCAGTATGTACTGATTGTCAAACTGGTTTGCTTAAAAGGTCACCATCCATTTTCTAGCAGTCTACAATGAACATATAAAGCATTAACTAAAAGGTGTGTACCTGTTAAGGGGCATAACATGCCAGCAGGAGTGCCTTGTATTTATTCAGCCTTTTAAAGCTACCAGTTATTCTTAAAATATTTCATTGTTCCTGTCTTTGTATGACAGTTTCTCAGACTGAGACATGGCTTGCATGAAACCATTATCACAGGCTTTATGGTTAACAACAGCATTCTCTCATGTGATACTGCAAATCAAATCTTCACTTAACTGCATCAGTGAAACAACTGATCCATCTCAGGCTTGTTAAAACTGTACACCTGAAGGGGGCTGGATGCCTCAAGGTTTACAGAACATCACCTTTAGGATATTTGTTGAAATCAAATCCGCATTGCAGTGGTGACCAGACTTTATTACCTTCCGCTGGCTATTCAGAGGTTCATGTGAAATATGGTTTCAATCCAGTGCTTGGAGGAGAAGCGTCCATGTCGCAAATGGGACATTAATTGGGAATTGGTGTGGCTGTCTCTGCAGAATGAACAAGCAGTAAAAAATAGGCACGAAACCTGAACTTCTTGACTAGGTATGCTGATGTCTGAGAAGACAGATAAGGCCCTGGGCACACATTTGCTAGAATATACTGGATATTAAGCCTCATCTTAGGATAGGGAGGGTGGTCTGGTGGGTCTGGACTGGGATCCAAGAGACCTAATTTTTCAATTCTTGGGTGACCTTGGGCAAGACAAGGTCTTCATCTATCCTATGTCTCAGCTCTCCTTCTGTAAAACTTGGATACGTTCTTACCTCACAAGGGTGCTTCGGTGATGAATACATTAACGAATGAGAGGTAATGGGGGCTGCATACGTACTGAGATAGATTTTCTTGTCCAAAAGTTTCAAAATAGAAATCACTGTTAGTTTCCATGCCTAAGATTGAGCAAATACTTTATGTTATCTTTCAGAATGAAACAGCTTTAACAACTATATACCATGAGATTTGGCTCCAATACATTGTAATTAGTGCCCTAAGGGTGATTCATTCTTTTTCCTCGACTTGCAACACTAATTAGACATTTAGCAAAAAATTCTGAGTCCTGCCTTTTTACCAGAAGAGGTACCAGCTAGCAATTCCTACATTTGTTGTATTATGCTTTTCTAATTCTTAATTGTTTAGAAAGTAAAATATTGAAATTCACTGACCTGAATTATTTCATCCTATTGCAGGTCTATTCTGGTCAAGTTCAAACTAGAACCTTCTTATTTGAATTCTTGCCTTGTTTAATTACTGTCTAAATCATGAATAGATGCTCCTGAAGATAGCCAGGGCAAAATTCTGGCCCCACTGAAATTAATGGCAAAACTCCCATTGACTTAAATGGAACCAGAATTTCACCTCAGGTCTTTGTATATTGCTGTCTCAGTATTTGATCCATCTGTTTTGGTTTTAACCCTTACTTGTTACTTTGTCCCATATATTTCCACTTAAAAATCTTCCCTCCTCCAGGAACTCTTCCTAATGGGATTCTTCGGCAGTTCTTGGAGCACATGTTTCTGGCAACAAGTTCCACTTTTCAAGCCCACAAAGTGTATACATTCTGTTATGTCAGAGTCCTTTATAAGAAAAGAAGAATTATCTTGAATGAGTGAATTGATTAACCGTAGGGAGGGTGAGATTCTATAGTTACAGCACTCAACAACAGTTACATTAAAGTGCAGATTTACCACAATCAAAATAGGAGACACAAAAGTATAAGATGGAATAGTCACCAGAATTCAATTTCATGTTCTCCTGTCTTCACTGTTGTAACTTTTATTCAAAAACGAGAAGTTTTATTTTCTTATTCTTTTTCTTTTCTCTTTCTTGATCTATGACCTATGTCTTGCAAAAAGTTCTCCAGTTCAACTATATAATCACAACAAACTGAATATTTTCTCCACTTTAGAACCAACCCTAAGATGTTTGTTATTCTCCTGCAATACAGACCAAACTTTACACTCTCATGCATCTTTCATAATGTCAATAGCAATTACAAACTAAGGTTCAGATTTTCAAAAGGATTTTGGACTTGATTTTCAAGTGTTCAATTGGGGCAAGATTTTCAAAAGTGCTGAGCACTCCCATTGTGACATCTATGGCCAGATTGTCAAAAGAACCCTGTATGTTGAGTGGTGAATTCTTTTAAAAATCTGGCTACTTCTTTTGGGAGATGAGCTCTTTTGAAAATCTGGCCAAGACTATGGGTACTGAGGACTTTTGAAAATCTGATCCCAAGGCCCCAGTTTAGCAAAATCACTCATACTCACAATGTCAATAGCACTTACGTGCAGAAGCACTCAGCTGAATTGAAGCGTAATATTTTATGAGGTACAGTTTTTCATAATACTAACACAAGTTTCATAGATGTTAAGGCCAGAAGGGACTGTCATGTTCATCTTGTCTGACCTCTTATATAACACAGGCCACATAATCTCACCCAATCATTTCTGCATCAAGCCCATAACTTCTGTTGGAGTTAGGGCACATCAGTTAGAAAGACAACCGATCTTGATTTAAAGACTTCAGCAGATGAAGACTCCACCACGTTGTTATACAGGTTGTTCCAATAGTTAATTACACTCATTCTAGTCTGAACTTGTCTAATTTCAGCTTCCAAACATGGCATCTCTTTATGCCTTATGCAGACACAGTTGTGGGAAATAAACCTTTGATTGCAAGGTAAATAACATAAATAATATCATATTTTTTTCACTTATATAGCACTTTCTACCTTAGGATCTCAAAGTGCTTAGCACACATGAATGGATTCATGCTTAATATTTATAGGGATCAGGCTGTCCCTGACTAAGTCCATGGAGGCTTGGTATTGACTTCTGAGAGAATTCACATATAGCACTTCACATTTTTCATAGCACTGTACAAACAACACATCACCCTGGGGATATAGCTAAGTAATATTATTTCCACTTCAGAGATGTTAAATGATTTAGGCCATGTCACCAAACTCTTGTGATTTTATTGTAAGCATTGGGCTATTAAGTGTTTTTCTTAAAGCCACGCTCCTGAAGACATGACGTCATGAGAATCTCTGGTTTTTGTTACNTTATTTTTCTCTCCTGCTGACAACTGATCGCTCTCCTTATAATGTGTATGGTAACATCCATTGTTTCATGTGTGTATATATATATATCTTCCTTCTGTATTTTGCACTACATGCATCCAATGAAGTGAGCTGTAGCCCACGAAAGCTTATGCTACAATAAATTTGTTAGTCTCTAAAGTGCCACAAGTACTCCTATTCTTTTTGCGGATACAGACTAACACGGCTATTATTCTTAAACCTGTCAAAAACCAGAAGGCCAATAAAAATCTAATCTAAGAAAAAAAAGATCTCAGGGTTTGAACACACTCTCATGACTCTGGAGGCTTGATTAATTATTTTTTAAGGTTTGGGTTTGGCCGTACTGCTTAGGGCCTGATTCAAAGTCCAGTAAAGTCAGTGGAAAGAGTCCCATTGACTTCAGTGAGCTTTAGATCCCTAAGTCCTAAGATGTCACATGAGACGCCCAAGGTTACAATGTGAGTCAGTCAGTGATAGACCTGGTACCCCAACTCCAAATTCTGTGCATAAAATCACCAAACCTCTCTGCTTCCAAACTTCCTATCACAGAAAGCATGAGTAGATTCATGAGTTTTGCCCAGCATTATGGGACAAAAAATCCATGAAATATATCAGCAGCTGAAAATACTATGTCTAAAGGCTGCAAAGAAAACCTAACACCTAGGATGAATACAATTCTTCCACAGTAGATAACAATGGAGAATGTAAAATCAGATTTACAACCTCTTGAGAGGCTGCTGGGAAAAAAATCACAACAACCACAAAAATAATGGTGTATCTGGTGGGTAGAAATATTGTATGTAGAATGCTTTCTTTAGATTGATGACTATAGACATTTGAGCTGGCGATTTACAATTTGTTCAGCCCCAAAAGGAAAATGAGTAACTCCAAATGCTTACACATGTGACTGAAAATGAGGTTATCATTAATAGAGTGGATCCAAAGGTCTGAACTTGAGATGTAGGTATGTAGAAATCCTCAGTTCAAAACTACTCATGAGTAACTGGAAGGACCAGCAGATCAAGTAAACATAAAGAACTACTGTTGTTTGAGATATAAAGCCTCACAATACTTGTGTAACATGTAGCGCAGCTTTATATGACTTATTGGATGCTAAATGGTTCCAGTTTGAGAGATATTCTTAGCCTCTGATCCTGTATCAAGATTCACTAACGCAGACCCCAGCACCCATCTGAGGTCCCTTTGAAGCCTTAGTGCAGTACATATTGTGCAGCTGGTAAATATGCTCCTACGGGGTAAGATTCATCAGCGTAGAACTCATAGCCCAGGGTAAGAGGGGGCTAAGGTGGCTTTAAGTCACTTTTGCTCTCTTTCAATACTAGACTGCTCCAGAGACTGGAGAGGCCTGGGGTAGAGCTTAGGCAACCCTGAGGGTCTGCTTAAGTTATGGAAGCCTCCTCAGGCTTCCCGATGGGCTGCAGCACTGGCTGGCATCTGTGTAGCACTCTGATCTGTAGCCCTGTCCTCAACATATCCTTCCTGCCCTCAGCATGCCCTGTCCACCCACCAGGGCTTGTCAGGGGGTCCTGGGAAGGCAGTCTCCACAGTGCCTGCCCCAGGGCCAATCCTCTCCTGGCCAGACACAGAATGTTTAGGGACCCTTTATGTCTCTCTGGCGCTTTGTGTACAGTGACCAGAGTGGGGGTGAAGATCTCCACCATAGTACTCTTATTTTATATACTGCTGTGGTATTCAGTGTGAGGCACTTTCTGAATACAGAAGACATAGACCCTGCCCTGAGAAGCATATAACCCATTAACGCTGCTTTCCAGAAATGTATTATGTGTGAATAGCTACTCCATTAATAAGCCAGTGGATGGAAGCACTGATAAGGGAATTGGTTGAGACTCCCTGGTATCTGCGTACTGTGGCTCATGCCCAGCCCCAACCTGCACATACATGTAACTCATTGATAGGATACTACATTGAATTCAAAGACATTATTTTTTTCTAAACACTCTTCCGAATCATGGACCTGATTAACCACTGTGTTCTTCCAGCATTTTTCGGCTATAAAGCCATTGGGATGAGTGGGTTGACAGCAGTCTGAGACTGGAATAATGCAGTGATGAATCTCGCCCATTATCTGGAATTTACAAAGCACAAACTCCACTTTTCAGGTCTATGATTTAATATATATTTAAAACATAAATAAAATTAAAATGTATTACACACACATGTCCTTGTTTTCTCCAATTCACTTGATTAAATACTGGCATAATGACATGTATATATATAAAGATAAACAGCTTAATGTTTCTATAGCAACCATCTCTCTTCAAATAGCTTTACAAACCTTACATTTGTATTGTTAATCATGTCTGTTACAGTACAGCTGAAGGGGCTGGAATGGGGCCCCATTTTGTTAGGCCCTGTACAAACACAGAGAAGCAGGCAGTCCCTCTCCTGAAGCGTTTCCAACCTAACTAGACAAGACACACCCAGGGTAGGACACACTGTGATGGGTTGTCACCTCTGGGGTGCAGTCTGTGAGCTGTTGGAACTGCTTTGCCCCCTAACAATTCAGCTGGGTTGGCCTCTCTCACTCTGCTCTGCTGATGATACCAGCCAGCCTCTCCAGGCCTTGTTATCACCCAGTGAGACAGCAGGTGGCGCCACACACCCAACTGAGTCACCTGAGTGCTTTACCTAAGCCACTCATGGACAAACAGGAGGCACCAGCCAATTTTCCAGCTCCCCAGCCTTGCACCCTTATTGAAGTATAAACCCAGAATCTTGCACTTCACAGGGATCTGTACGGTTCAAGCTCATTAAATTACCCCGCTTCCCCCTTGATGTGGGGAAGCTATGCAACAAGCCTGTGTTAACCAAGCTGAGATTTTTCCAAACACTTCACTCAAAAACACACAGGTTAAGATAAAACATAAAACAAGTTTATTAACTACAGAAAGATAGCTTATAAGTTATTATAAGTGATAGCAAACAGATCAAAGCAGATTAGCTAGCAAATAAACAAAACCGCAAACTAAGCCAAAAATACTAGATAGATAGGATTTGAATTAGCAATATCTCACCCTGACTGATGATACAAGCAGGCTTGCAGATTCTTGAGGCACAGAGTATAACACACACATACACATATCTCTGACTTGTTCGTCGCCACATTTTTTCTCTAAGGCCCCATGGGGAAGGGGCAGCATTATCTGGCTCCTCAAAGGAATTACTAAATCTTGAAAACCCTTATGAAATACGTGCTTAGCTCATTTAGTCCCAGATCCAGTAAGACACTGAAGCATGCTATTAACTTTAAGCACGTAAATAGTCCTGCTGCTTCAATGCATAGACCTCCATGGGGCTTTGTTGCGGGTCTCATGCTGCATAGGGCTGAGCACCTTCAACTCCCATTGACTTCACAAGGAGTAGGTTTAATCGTAGTGATCTCGAGGTGCTCAGATTCTCCTGGAAGGTGTGAACCTCAGAGACTGAGATAATTTGAGCTCAGTCCTTCCTTACTAAAGATACCTCACTGAAGTCAGTCGGGCTTTTCCTGTGAGTGTTTGCAGGATTGGGTTCTTTCACATTAGAATGGTCTGAAGACAGTTCCCACTGAAGAACAAGAAAGGAAGGGGAAAATTATGGGGCACTAAACCAGTTTATTAAAAATGTACTACCAATATAATTTGGAGAAACAGAGGTCTTCTTGACCAAGCTATTAAAAATTGTTTCTTGTAATAGAAGCTCCAGCTTGTTACCCCACTGTTCAGTCCCATGCTGATTCTGCACATTAATGGTTGCTATGAACCAGAGAAGCTAACAAACTCAAGGGGCAGATCCTCAGCTGGTGTGAAATGTCATAGCTCCATTGACTTCATAGTTGAGCAGGGAATAGCACTCAGGTCATTTAAGTCACATTCCAGTGCCCACTCCAGTAGCCATTCATCCTTCTCCAGCTACTATTGGGTGTGAGACTGGGAGGTTGGAACACCAACTCTATCATCTGGTGCATTGCATGTGGACCCATGTGAATTTAGTCTAAATAGCTAATTGGAATGAAGAGCCATCATGGTAGGACAGTGGATGTGAGAGCATCTGGCACTGTGTATCTCAAAACAAAGATATGATTTTTGGTTTGGTTGGGGTAGAGGTAGAAATGATTAATCACCCCATAATCATCCACCAAATTAATGCATTATCCACCTTCAAAACCCTACTTAGGACTCTTCTTTGCCATAAGGCCTACTAAAAACTTGACAATGGTCAGGCTGCTGGTGCACTGTGACCACAGCCTATCATGCTGACAGATACTGTGTCAATAGTTCCTTGTACTACCCCATTGGTGTGTTTGGATTCATCCATTGTCACTTGTCTGATACTTAGCTCTTTGGCGAAGGGACAGTCTTTCCCCCCCCCTGTGTTTATACAGTGCCTGGCGCAATGGGTCCTGGTCCATGACGGAGACTCGTAGGTACTACAATAATACAAATAACAAATAAAAATAAATAAATAAAAAACAGTGATACCCTTCCCTTCTTCTTGACCAGGGTACCACTCTAAAATCCTGGCACATGACATTAGACAAACAAACAAAAAACAGAGGCCTCTTAGACTCCTACTTTGTTATATTCTGGAATAAGAACATACAGAATAATTGTCCTTATAAGCAGCAGTTGGTAAATAATTTCAAGCTTGAGGAATGTAGAAGGAGACGGAGAGAAGAGGAACCTATAATATAATTAAATTAGAAGGTCCAATACATTATTGACTTTTTCACATTGATAATTGCCAAAAGAATTTCTGGGCATTTATATTCATCTTTGTGCAGGGCTTGAGGACAGTGGCAGCCTGGCATGGTCACAATCATATGCCAAATGCCAGGCTAGTTAAAATCCAAGCAAAATTATTTCCCCCTGAATCTGTTGTGCAATAGTGTCCATAAGGAACTGTTAAAGTGTGCACTCTATCAGAGCAGCCACATCAAAGAAGGACTCTTGTGTACACATTAGTATGTTAATGAGTAGTCAATGTGAGATATGCTTCTTAAAAGGGCAATTTGTACAACTAATTCCACCCGGATTTGTGTATTTATTTCCTGCATAAATGCATAGGTTAATGTCAAGTGGAAACAATACCCTTTAAAATTGTCTGTTAGGGATGGGGGAACTCATTTAGCCTAACCGCAAACCCACTGTTGTTTAGTTCATGTTCCACTTAAGCGAGATTGTAAAGAAAGGGGCAGACAGATTATGGGTTGATGTTTGGTCCCCGCCCATAGTGTAATAATAATACACAGTGACTACTCTTACATCTGCTCCCCACTCAGTGAATATTCACCCTTGTGACATGACAGAGGCATTGAACTTTTGTCACCTTGGCTCACATCGGGTGCCTGGGACAAGGAAGTAAAGGCCAGCAGACAAATCCTGCCTTTATTGAAGTAAATTGGTGTTTCACCATTGACTTCAATGGGGGCAGGATTTCATCAATTTGTTACCAGCACTCCTGTGTGTGTGTAATCCTTGATACCCCAGATATACAGCTTTCAGGGTGCTCTGCATTACATGGGCTGCTCGGAGAGATGGGTCTGGCCAGAGATGACCCTTTCCTGCTGATTGTGGTGGGCAAAGTGAGGGCTTTTCCTTTTTTTTAATTTAATTGATTGTGGTTCGTTGCCCTCCTAGCCTAGGTCTAAGAATTTATGAGACAGGGTGAGAAGAGAGGGGGCACCTTAGAAAACCTGTTTAACTTTGAAAAGTGGCTAATGAGTACATGATGCAGTTTTACACGATTTTCTCATATGCATTCTATAAATACATCCTTGCAGTACTCTGAGTCATCACGGCACATTGTTACATTAAGGTACATTGTTATCGGCTAAGTAATTATGTCTCCAAATGCTCCAAGGGCCACAGGTGTTCATGTAAGTTTTTATTACTCCCACAAAGGAAAAGGAATTGGCAATTAGGAGCTATGACATTCTGTACATTCCCATGGGTCAGACACTCACTGATTCAGCCAGGGATTCTAAATTCAGTTCTAGCCAGCTCTGAATCTCACTTTGGAGACTTTGGGTTCGCAATTGGGGAAGGGCATAATTCTCTGCTGCCTTACGCAGACTTTGTGCCATTGTCTACATCTGTGCAAAGTGGGTGTCAGACGCACCAAATCAATGCATTTGATGTGCACAGGTGTTCAATGACTAAACAAGGTACAAGACTGTGGGGAATTAGCTGAAAAGTTAGGGAGGACACTTACATTTAAAGCAGAGAGGTAATTAAGTGGCAAGATTTTGATCCAGGTTTTTGGTTTGGCCCCTTGTAGAGGCACCAGAGCACTGGGAGGGTGTGAAATCTGGTGTCTATGCATCAGAAGCTTAAAACTGACAGTGTACCCTTAACACATGCAATTATCATCAAGGATTTTACCTATAGGCATAGTATATATGTTCTTCTTGATATGTAACTCCCATGTTATCATTCAGTTTCCTTATGTAGTGGCTGTGATATTCTGATTAGAACAGGGACCTGGTAGTCCGGACTCTTGGATTATTTTCTCAGCTCCTCCACTAACATGCTTTGTGACCAGGTGTGCGTCACTGGCATCATAATTATTACATTTAGGTGCATAAATTTGGGTGCTTTATTTTTCAAGGTGATGAGCAGCCACAATTCGCAATGGCTTCAGCTGTGGCCTAAAGCTTCCATTCCTTTGCTGGAGATCCTCAGATAAAGGGTATAGAATTGCTAAATATAATGTCCAAGCATGATAATATGGGTTGCTAATAAGGAGAGTTCTCACTTTCTCTCTGAATGTCCAGGTCTTTGTCTCTTCCAGTTAAACCTGACAACTTTTTCTGTAATGCAGGGGGTTGCTTATGTATAATGCTGAGATTGTTAATCTATGTAAGATACCTGTTTACAAAAACAAAACAAAAACAAACAACAAGAATATAGGGTCAAAGGTAGATTGCCTTATCAAAGGCAAACTGAGCCCAAGGGTCTACATAAAAGGAGCATCTTCTCCTGCAGAGACTGTAATCCATATGGGATCACTTATCAAGCACAAGTGTTTAAGCAAACACAGTTGGAGCACTGAAAAACAATTAGAGGACATCATGGAAAGAAAAGGAGCACTAAAATAAATAAATAAAGGCCAGATACTCAGCTGATATAAATCATATTCAAAATGACCTTGAGGAGGTAACCAGTAAGGTATTATAGAAGCTGTTTTGTTGTTGGATTGGTGAATCTAATTGTTAGAAATAACCTCCAGTTTTGGGGATTGTCTGCCCCATTCTTCACAGTTTGCCCCCATTGAGCAATCTCAGTGTGCCGCCCCTGGAACTCCTGTCACAGCTTCCAAGGGACGTATGGAATACTCATCACTGGAGCTTTTTAAAAACAGGCTGGACAGTCAGGGATGGCCTAGGTTTATTTGTTCCTGCTATTGTGCAGGGGGCTGGACTTGATAACTTCTCGAGGTCCCTTCCAGCCCTACATTTCTATGATTCTATGACTGACATTTAATTAAGCTATGGTGATTTATACCAGATGAAGACTTGGCACCAAGAGTGAAGCTTCTGTCCTTAATATCAAAAACATGTTTGATCCAGTGACTATAGCATCCCCCCTCCCCCCACACACCAGGTTGTAGGAGAAACCAGAGCCGTAGTTGATTCCTGAATGTGCACCTCACAAGGGGGAGGAAACATCTCTCTTCCTCTTTCCACCACTTTAATAAATCGTGTGCAACACCACTGCTACCCTTGTTTTCTTTTTTTACCAGACATCTGCAAACTATCAGCATGAGCAATGTCAGAAAGAAGTGATTATGCATTTGCTATTCTGAAAGCGAATCCCTTCCTATAATTTGGAGAGAACTTTTTATCTACAAAAAAGAAATGTATCATAAAAAATGAAAGAATATTTTCAGACATATGGAAAGCCAAATCAATTCTTGTTAAAACCTCCCCACATGGCTTCTTCTGTATTTTTAATTTAAAGTTATTCCTGTTGTTCCCGTGTTCTAATTCACGTCATTGGCTTCTGGGCACCAACGGCTGCAACGACTATGCATAGTAATGCTTCTTAAAGCTACAGTCTAGAATAGGTTATGATTGTGATCTTGATGTTGTCTAACCCAAGATGACATTTCTTTGGTTCCACTCAATTTTCTCTCTTTTCTTTTTTTCCACAAAGAGAAAAAGCACAATCTTAAGAATGAACCAGAACCAGAATAAATAGAATTGGAAAGAGAATAAATCAGAAATAGGCTTATCACAGAATTATTTTCATACCCATCTGGTAAGGCTTCCAGAGTCATATACTGCACTTGATCTGTATGTGCTAAAGACCTCTGATTGAAACTTTGAGATATGGCTATATACACATTCACCAGACTCCGTACATTTGGCCCATACAGCAGAGTAAATGTTGTATCACTTTCTTATGTATCACATCACTAACATTTTCTTATTCTCAAATACACTTATTACAAACACAACTTTGTTTTTTGTTACCATAATGCCTGATTCATCAAAATCAGATTCAGAATAAGAATTCTATCAAAGGCAAGTGCCTCACACAAGGAATTCAAACATCTCTCTCTCTCTCTCTGATTCAAAGAGATAGATGCTGCTGGATTGCCTGCCTCTCTGTCCTCTTAAATCCTATTTTCCTTTTGCTTATTTTGCAATCTGATAAAAATACATCAACTTTCATTTGTTTCCAAGTAGAAACCTCTCTGAAATTCTCATGAGTTCTACATTACAGATGCCAAGTGTTTCATGACAAGGAAAAAAAAAATAGACATCCTTATTTGCCCAACATGTGCTCATTGTAAAGAACCACTCTGGTGCAGTGTACTGGTTTATTCCTTGTGTCATGTCCATTCCAGATGCTTCTACTTTAGAAAATTAATTGATAGGATTTTGAACATGTCCACTCCCTGCTCCTTGAAGAACCATGGCTCCTTTTGGAGAATTGCCACTAACACAACATCAGATTAATTTAAATGATGTGATGATTAGAGAGAAGTTCTGCTAAAATGGTTGAAAATAAAAGACACCAGCTAAGCCACATTATGCGCAACACAGGCATCTTAAAGAACCAGTATGTTCAGAATCCATCTCTCAGCTTCATTTTGTCTTAGTATCGACAATGAATAGAATCATAGCAGTGTAGGGCTGGAAGGGACATCGAAAAGTCATCTAATCCAGTCCCCTGCACTAAGGCTGGATTACATATTATCCAGAACACCCCTGACAGGTATTTGTCTAACCTACTCTTAAAAAACTCCAGTAATGGAGATTCCACAAACTCCCTAGGCAATTTATTCCAGTGCTTAACCACCCTGACAGGAAGTTTTTCCTAATAAATGTGCAACAGCAGTCAAAAAAGTGACCAGAATGTTGGGAATCATTAATAAAGGGATAGATAATAAGACAGAAAATAACATATTGCCTCGATATAAATCCATGGTACATGTACAGATGTGGTCACCCCATCTCAAAAAAGATATATTGGAATTTGAAAAGTTTCAGAAAAGGGCAACAAAATGATTAGGGGTATGGAACAGCTGCCATATAAGGAGAGATTAATAATAAAGGGAGTTTTCAGTTTAGAAAAGAGACACGTTAGGGGGATATGATAGAGGTCTATAAAATCATGACTGGTGTGGAGAAAATAAATAAGGAAGTGTTATTTACTCCTTCTCATAACACAATGACTAGGGGTCACCAAATGAAATTAATAGGCAGCAGGTTTAAAACAAACAAAAGGAAGTATTTCTTCACACAACGCACTGTCAACCTGTGGAACTCTTTGTCAGAGGATGATGTGAAGGCCAAGACTATAAGAGGGTTCAAAAAAGAACTAGATAAATTCATGAAGAATAGGCCCATCAGTGGCTATTAGCCTGGATGGACAGGGATGGTGTCCCGAGCCTCTGTTTGCCAGAAGTTGGGAATGGGCAATGGGATGGATCACTTGATGATTACCTGTTCTGTTCATTCCCTCTGGAGCACCTGGCATTGGTCACTGTTGGAAGAGAAGATACTGGGCAAGACGGACCTTTGACCTGATCCAGTATGGCCGTTCTTATGTTCTTATGTAATGTCCAACCTAATCCACCCTTGCTGCAATTTAAGCCCATTGCTTCTTGACCTATTCTTAGAGGTTAAAGAGAACATTTTTTCTCTCTCCTCCTTGTAACAACCTTTTATGTACTTGAAAACTGTTATCATGTCCCTCCTCATTTTTCTCTTCTCCAGACTAAACATGCCCATTTTTTTTCGTTTTTCCCTCATAGGTCATGTTTTCTAGACCTTTAATCATTTTTATTGTTCTTCTCTGGACTTTCTTCTATTTGTCCACATCTTTCCTGAAATGTGAGGCCCAGAAGTGGACACAGTACTCCAGTTGAGGCCTAATAAACACGGATTAGAGCGGAAGAATTATGTCTCATGTTTTGCTTACAACACTCCTGCTAATACATCCCAGAATATTTGCTTTTTTTGCAACGGCGTTAGACTGTTCATATTTAGCTTCTGATCCACTCTGACCCCCAGATCGCTTTCTGCAGTACTCCTTCCTAGGCAGTCATTTCCCATTTTGTATGTGTGCAACTGATTGTTCCTTCCTAGGTGGAGTACTTTGTATTTGTCCTTATTGAATTACATCCTATTTACTTCAGACCATTTCTCCAGTTTGTCCATTTTGAATATTAGCCTATCTTCCAAAGCACTTGCAACCCCTCCCAGCTTGGTATCGTACGCAAATTTCATAAGTGTACTCTCTATACCATTATCTAAATCATTGATGAAGATGTTGAACAGAACTGGACCCAGAACTGATCCCTAGGGGACCCCACCCTATCTGCCCTTCCAGCTTGACTGTGAAACACTGATAAATGCTCTCTGGGAATGGTTTTACACCTAGTTATGCACCCACCTTATAGAAGCTCTGTCTAGGTTGTATTTCTCTAGTTTGTTTATGAGAAGGTCTTGCAAGACAGTAAGATAAGACAAAAGCCTTACTAAAGTCAAGATATACCACACCTACTGCTTCCTCCCCATCAACAAGGCTTGTTACCCTGTCAAAGAAAGCTGTTAGGTTGGTTTGACATGATTTGTTCTTGACAAATCCATGCTGTTACTTATCACCTCAGTATCTTCTAGCTGCTTGCAAATCTGTATAGATCTGTCTATCAGGGTATTTCTAATGCACCAGTCACCACACTGCCAGACCCTCAGCTAGTGTGCATTGACATATCGCCATTGAAGTCAATTATACCTTGAGGAAATGGCCCAAGTGAATCTCAGTGTGATGGCTCCCATACTAAGGGTTGAACTGGGAACATCCCGAGCTAAAAACCATGAACTGCTATAGCTCACACTGGATGATGCTGTAACACAGTTTCTGTGGACTGGGAACAGCAGGTCACCTGTAATAGGCATTTACCTGTGAATTACATAAGAACTGCTGCAGATGTTAACCAATTCTGGGTCTGATCTTATGCTTGGGTAAATCAGCATAGCACCACTGACTTCAGCACAGTGAGGCTGAATTAAACCAGCTGAAGATCTCACACTATGCCTTAAATCTTCCAACCTGGACATTTCCAGATGTTCCTCTGAAAGCAATGACAGCTACAGGAATGAATGATTTGACTGTCAGTGGAAAATATAGTCTGGAAGTGAAGCAATACCTTGGGTATGATTAATATATATCATTGAAATCTAGAGTTAATTTTACATGAACATGCTATATATTTACTTTGGAAATGTTTAATACTTACTGTTCTCTTAAAGAGGCACTGCCAGTTTGAAATCTATTCAGTTAAACAAAAATGGAGAAGCCGTTCAAGTATTGTACTCACAGTTATTGCATGATTGTCTGTTATGTAACTCCTCTGAAGCATGTGCCATGGGCCACTGTCAGAGCCAGGATTCTTCTATACTGGTTGGACCACTGATCCAGTATGGAAATTCCTATGTTTTGGATGAGATCCTGGGGACCAGGGAAGATCTGTAACACAAGGAGGGGCAGATCAACAGCATGAAAGACAGTGTAGTCTTCTAGTGGATGAAGCACAAGTTTGAGGCACAGGGACCCCTGGATTAAAATCCTAGTTCTCACACTGACTCCAGACAAGTCACCTCATTTTTGTGCCTTACTTTCTGTGACCCAGGGAGCCCCTGAATGCCTACTGGTGGAAGGCTCATGGGCTTGGGAACATGACTTACGAGGAGAAGCTGAGGGAACTGGGCTTATTTAGTCTGCAGAAGGGAAGAGTGAGGGGGGATTTGATAGCAGCCTTCAACTACCTGAACAGGGGTTCCAAAGAGGATAGAGCTTGGCTGTTCTCGGTGGTGGCAGATGACAGAACAAGAAGCAATGGTCTCAAGTTGCAGTGGGGGAGGTCTAGGTTGGATATTAGGAAAAACTATTTCATTAGGAGGGTGATAAAGCACTAGAATGGGCTACCTAGGGAGGTGGTGGAATCTCCATCCTTAGAAGTTTTTAAGGCCTGGCTTGACAAAGCCCTGACTGGGATGATTTAGTTGGTGCTGGTCCTGCTTTGAGCAGGGGGTTGGACTAGATGACCTCCTGAGATCTCTTCCAACCCTAATCTTCTATGATTCTATGACACTGTAATTCATACCTGACCTGACACACTCACTACCCCCAACCCACTGTCGTCATAATACGTATCTAAAAGGTGTCTTGTAAGGTACTGTATGTAAACTGGTGACATGCTGGTCCCGAAAATCATTGCATGATGTATGTATGGGTTGTGTACAAAGCCTTATAGATATGTTCTGGAAATATGTTCTTAACATGTCTTTGGGAGGCAATACATACATCGAGACAAAGGAACGTGGATTCCCCTCTCTGACTAGTTTGGTTGTAGGCATGGGACAATGAAAGTACATTTACATATAAAGTAAACAAAGCCATAAAGCTAACAAGCAATGGAGGAGGAGCTTAGTGAGCTCACTGAGGGTCAGAGTCTGCACCCCAGGAAGCCTTCCTGGCTCTTGAGGCAGAGACAATGGATGTTGGGCAATATAAGGGGAGCAAAAGGACATGCTAGTTATCCATCACATGGGAGCCACAGGATACAGCACCCTCTGAGCCTGTGGAAGTTGGGTCCCTTAGCCTGGAGGGTTAGAGTTGCTGTTAACTCAATGTAAGTAAGGACACTGCTTAGGCAAAGACTGTAACTTGCTAAACTTAAGTTTGTCACTAGAAAGCATGCTTTGTTTTGTGTTTTTCCTAACCAGGCCTGTCTCTTTTTCTCTTGCTTAGTATCACTTACATCACTGTTCTTTGTTAATAAACATGTTCTTTTATTACAAAACCATCTCTGGGCTGTATTTTAAGGTGAAATGTGAGTCTTCAGCTAGCTTAATAGGCTGGTGCCTACACTGTCTCATTGGAGGCAGTGAACTTTTTCTGTGAGTGTCCAGTAGAGGGACTGGACACCGCAGAATGACATTTCTGGGGAACTGCACTCGACCATATGTTACCTGCAAGGAAAGGTTTAGACTGGCAGAGTCTCGAGGCATTTGCTGCTGAAGCATACAGACTAGTGTGGCAGGCAGGGGCGGCTCTAGCTTTTTTGCCGCCCCAAGCACGGCAGGCAGGCTACCTTCGGCAGCATGCCTGCGGGAGGTCCCCGGTCCCGCGGATTCGGCGTACCCGCTGCCAAATTGCCGCCGAAACCGTGGGACCGGTGGACCTCCCGCAGGCAAGCTGCCGAAGGCTGCCTGACTGCTGCCCTCGCAGGGACCGGCAGGGCACCCCCCGCAGCTTGCCGCCCCAGGCACATGCTTGGAGCGCTGGTGCCTGGAGCCGCCGCTGGTGGCAGGGGAGCTAACGTAAGTCTAATCGCCCGAAAAGCTCTCACCTGCTGAGGCATAGGGATAACACAGTGGCTTACAGTTCTGGATATCCTGAACAGAACATCACACTTCCTCAATTAATAAACCCTCAGTAGCTGTGCCTGCCTTGCTGGGAGGTTGGGATGATTAAGTATTTAATGTCTGTAATATATGTGCAATTCTGGTGAAATTAATGACATCAAATCTTCCAAGTGGCCCATCTCCAGTTTACTGCAATGGATAATTTCAACAATGGTTCAGTGCAATTTTTTTTTAATCTTGACAACTGTACACAGATCCCAACACTCGCACAGGAGCCCCAGCTATCTTGCAGCATTGGGTATGGGTGGGTGCAGGGTGGTGTGATGCTAACAGACCAGCTTTGTGAGGCTGACAGGCAAGCACAGGTCAGCTCAGCTCAGAGTCTCAGAACAATTCACTTGGGGAGAATCTCAAAGTAGTGGTAAGTGTACGAATTCACTTGTATGTTAGAATAGTTCAAAGGAATGTGAGGGTGTTGTTCTGCCTGTTTCCTGTGATTCCTATCCCTTTGCTTAGTTAGCCTTAGATCAAAAGGGTGTATTGGCCTTTAGATGAGAATTGACTTAATGTGTAAAATTGCATGAAAACTAATGAAGGATTGTCTGGATGGCTGTAACTAAATGCATTATGTATAATTGCCCATCAAATGGAGCTGGAGCCTCAGAACTGTAAATGAAGAAACATATTAAGTTCAAAGCCTGGGTCTTTCATGCAACAATGGAAAAATCTACAAACTTTGCCTGTGTGTAGTCAAAGGGAGAGCCCATGCTGGGCCGAAAACACTTGCCAGCCTGTTTTCAACTATCAGAAGGAACCCTGGGAGCAATTCTGCAGCTCTGGACTGATGAATTCTGACAGGGTGGAATTCTGAGCAAGTGGAGAGAGGTCCCCAAAGCCATTCTGGGTAACTGTGAGAGACTTATGGAAACTAGCAGACATTACATCACTGCTAGCATTTGGATTACAAACTTACATTCACCTGTCCTGTATTTTACTGGCTTTCACCTCTCAATAATTCTCTTTTTTTTCTTCTTAGCTAATACATCCTTAGTTAGTTTACTAGAGAAATTGGCTACACCATTGTCTTTGGTAAGATCAAGAGTACCCATTGACCTGGGGCAAGTGACTGGCCCCTTGGGGTTGGTAGTAACCTAATGTGTGATGAATTCTGGTTTTAATAACCTTTCATCATAAAGTCCAGTTTGTCTGGGGGTCAAAGAGGGGCTGGAGAGCTTCAGGAGACTGTCCGTGGCTCCATGGGACGCTTAATATAGTAGTCCAGGAGTACACATTTGTTACTGGCTTGGTAAAATCTAATTATAGGATATACCACCACTTTGGGGTGTCTGCTCTGTTTTCTAACAGCCTGACCTGAGACTGGCACTCTCAACAGTAAGCCACAGCAAACAGCGTGTCAGATGGTATATGGGGATTTTGGTTAAACTGTGGATTTGGTGAAAACAGAATAAGGGCTTCAGGATCAGATAGACAGGATCACATTTTTCGAGGAAATTTAGCTTCGCTTCCAATTTTGCACCTGCAATTTTGTAGTAGCAGATACTGATGTTTAAATTTCTGACTAGTGGAACTGAGGCTAGAATCATATACTTAGACAACTAACTGCTTCACCTTTAGGGGATGCAATATTGCCTGGTCAATAGAACATAACTGGGAAGCAAGAGATCTAGATTCTATTCCTGGCTCTGCAACTGACTAATTGTGTGTCCTTGGGCAAGTCACTTCACCTCTCTGTGCCTATTTCCTCTCCCTCCCTTTGTCTGTCTTGACTATTTAGCTTGCACGCTCTTTGGAAGAGAGACTCTCTCTCACTAGGTAGTTGTATAGTGTCTAACAATGTGGGCCAAGATCTTAATTTGGATCTCTATGCAGGACTATTTCTTTGGGGTGTTAATAAATGCCACTATTGGTGCTGTAGTCATTTGCTCCTGCAAAACTGCCCTCTCAGCTGATCATGGGCAAGTTTAAACCCATGACCAATAATATATTTAAATACTATCTTTGTACACTATATAGTCACAATGAAAGCTTCGGCAATGTTTGTACAGAGCTCTGAATACATAAGGAGGTCCATAAGTGTGGATCTATATCTAGATAAGTCATACACATATTCTTGGTGTTGAACATCTGTACAGATACTGTGGAGTCATTCCACCAGTTGTAAATGATAGAGTACAAAATGAAAAATCTCTTTACCAGACAAAATACCTGGCAATCACTGCAATGCTGTGCTATTTGCTGTTATATTCAGCTCAGACACTGGCCCATTTGAAGCCTAGACAGCTCAGACAGAAAAAACAAGAGACAGGATACTAAGCAATTTAAATGTTTGTTTGTTTTTCCTCCCTTCCATCCCTTACCCACCTTTCCCAAGCAGTCACTAAACCAAAGCACTTAGTAGAGAACAAAAGCCATCTCCTCTCATGGAAAACAAACAAACAAACACCTCTGACATTAGAGTACTGTAGTGCATTTTTTACTGGGCTGCATAAGAGGCATATCTGTCATTAATACCAGTGCAAATGCAGCACTCGGGTTACAAATTTTAATAGTCTATAGAGAGTGTGGCTCTTTTAAAAAAATTTACTATGGAAAAATGGTACTCAGACCTGATCCTTGTGTGTGTTTCAGAGATATAGCTGATGACTTTATGTGACAAAAATAAATGTCTACTTTTCTCACTTCTGCGTTGGCACTGCAGATATGAGCACAAGCTGGGATCTGTGGCCCTGATTCTGAAAATGTGTACATGCTTCTTATATGCACCATAAATTGTCCCATTACATCATAACGTTAAGCATGCATTAAAGCGTTTTCAGGACTGGAGCCTAAGGCAGTTCAGTTGATGACTCCCATCCCACGGGAGAAGAAGAGAGGAATGTAGTAAGGAAAAAAATAGGGCTTCTTGAAATTTTTCAAAGTTCAAAATTGGAAAAAGAAATCCATGAAAATTGACAGTATTTTTTGTTATTTCCTCTCCCCCTCCTCCCCCCAGTTTTTCAACCAGCTCTAGAAACTGAAAGGAGAGTGTAAAAAGGCATACATTACAGAAGGCCATCCTTTAGGCATAAAGAGAGGGAGCGCACCAACACTCAGGGCTTATCTACACCACTGGCCAGATTGACGGGCAGCGATCAATCCAGCGGGGGTCAATTTATTGTGTCTAATATAGATGTGATAAATCAACCACCGATGGTTCTAGTGTCGACTCCGGTACTCCACCTCAATGAGAAGCGCAAGGGGAATCGACGGGAGACCCCGTCGACACACCGCAGTGACGACACCGCGGTACGTAGATCTAAGTACGTCGACTTCAGCTATGTTATTCACATAGCTGAAGTTGCGTAACTGAGATCGATCCTCCCCCCCTCCGTAGTGTAGACCAGCCCTCAGGCTTTACTCCTTCATCCACTTATACTGTCCTTTCCCTTCAAGCACTTCCTGAAAGTAGAGTGCACTGTCATACCAGAACTCCCCCTATTGGAAGCTATCATAGCGCACTCTACTTCATAGATCAATTTTTTTTTTGGCACTTTGGTAGCACATTACAACTTTTTTTTTTTTAAATGCTCCAGTTTAACTAGATCAAATTGAATGGAACTATTTAGATCCATACAACCCTCGAATGTCGACTCACTTGGGTAAGTTTAACCTTTGTTTAAATTGCTTCCGCTTACAAAAACAGATTACTGAATGAAACTCGACCCATTTAAGCAAGGTTGAGGGGGGATTTTCTTCTCTACATTCCCTACTACTTCCTACTGTTGGGGGATAGACATCATTGACTGATAGTGAGAGCAACATGAAGACTAAGACCAACATTTGCCTTTCGTTCTTGTTGCAGGCAGGAGGCGCTATTCAAAAGGCTTTGTTTCACTAGTGAAAAGTTGTTTGCTGGTAAATACCTGAGGGGGCTGGTATTTTTTTCTCTCAGCTGCATTCCTAAGCTCCCTGTGACAGAGGGCTTTTTTTCTTTTATTCCCCTCATGGCAAAATTGGGGTAGAGGTGGAAAACACAATTTCACCAGGGGCATCGTTTCATAAAAATTGCAGGGCAGGTTGTGCAAAGTTGTATCAGCATATAGAACATTGTATGTGATTATATTATATCCTGTGGAGCTGGGGGAGGGGGTACAAGAGGGGAACATATAGACCTATGGAAAATCTGGGGGAGACAAATGTTGCCCCATAGCAAATGACACCCCTGAATTTCACGGCTGTCGAATGGTTTTCGCTCACCTTTTCAAACCGAGGGCCACATTCTGTTTCATTGCCATGCTGTGAACCTGTTCAGAAGAGGTAGAGTTTATGTTCGCAAACCAGACAGGCAGATGCCTGCGGTGTGACAGCTTGCTCTGACTGCGCTATCATACCTAGGCTTTTATTCATAAATAAAACATTTGATCAAAGGGCACCTCAGCTAGATCTTAAGCTAAATCCATATTCATGACGAGTCTGTAAACTGCAGTTCAAATACCAACCCCTTATGCGTTGCCTAGCAGGAACAGCATTTGTACTGTATGCCTTCAGTGCCATTGCATGAAAACCTTTCGAACCCGAGGAGAATCGTATGCACATCCCACGGGGGGTAGAAAGGAGGTTGGTGGAACAACCAAACTGGACAGATGGCAGGAGACACTCAAGCTTACTTCTGCATACTCCAGCTCAAGCACGGAGCAGCCCGCAGAGAGGTGCAAAAAGGCGATTCTACCCGCATGGATTCATAATCTTAGTCCCAATCTCATCCTGCAAATTCACTATTTCAATGAACATTCCTGCCAGTGATGTCACTCACTGGAAATATCCATGGAATGCAAACACAGATCTGATGCAAAATGTGTGCAGCATTCTCCCGACCCTACAGGAAATATTGCATGGATTGTGTATTTTGTTATATTGTGGCAGCACCTAGCGGTTCCATTGTGCTAAAGACTATAGACACATAACATTGGTCCCTGCCCGAAAGCACTTACAAACAAAGCATTTAATCGGCAGCGCCCACATCTTCAAAGGGTATTTAGGTACCTAAACTCTCACTGATTTCAGGAAATGTGAGTATCTGGGCCAAGCTGCCTTATCTTTGACAGAGTTGTCCCTGGGTGGTCGAAACACATCCGCTTATCACGCTGCTAGTTACTGGTGCCCTACATTACAACGAGCTCACTGAATTGCTCTTTAAAAATCTTAAGAATTCATGGGTGATGGAAATGGATTTGTTGAGCCCACCCAATGGCACACGCATTATAATCAGACATCCTCATCATCCGAAAACAATTTTCTTATTCCATTTCAATGGTATTGTGTCAGGCACTGTATCTTAAAAGGCTAAAACCTGGGGAAATACAAAACTTATACTAGCTTGGGCTATTGATAGTAGAGGATATTTTACAGTCAACCTTCACATGAACTTATTTTTTCTCTCTCTCTGGCATTTAGATTTACATTAAAAAAAACATAAAAACCCTCAATTTTTTGGTAATTATTTTACAGATTCGGTCCTATGCATAGAGTTTGTATTCCTCTACACTTCAGGGAAAACTGGATTCATACCATCTCTAATATACAAGAAGGATATGTATCTGTAGAGAGAGCAAATGAAAATGGAAGAGAAGTAGAAGACCTCAAGCATAACAAATGTCTATGGATGAGTGTATTTATAGAAGAAATACTGAGTTCAATTAATTGGTCTTCAGGGTCAGTATGAGTTTTTTCAGTGAAAGGTGATATACATATTATAATTATAATAATTGTTTTTCAGCAAAGAAATATACCAAACATAAAGTGAATTACCATCTGTGATATGTAAAGAATAAACTAATATATGCTCCATGGCATTTTTCCAGCGTTATGGGCTATCACTCAACATTTTTAGTTAGATCATTGATGTGACATCAGAAAGTCATAATGCTATCGATCTGGTGTCGGATCAATGGTCTAACAAAGTTCTAGACTGACAGGTTGAGTGGATGGATAGCTAAATTTAAACTGATACGTTTGCCTCCTTGTCAAAACAATACGCTGCCTAGCCTCAATATAACTGACTGTGCTGATTCTGAATGCTAGTAACATAGATTATATTTTTGGAAACCAACTGCATCATTCCTCTTTGTTTTTCCCCTCTTTCTTTCAGTCCTAGTCTCACAAAATATCAAAGAGGTGAAGAAGGAACATCACTTTCATCTCAGAGTGGATCTGCCATAGTCTGATAACCCAGTGGGCCAACAAGCCAGCCCAGTGCATCAAACACCACTCACTAGTCACTGGATTTATCTCTCTTTTCTTCAGGGTCTTAGTCTTGTCTCCCACATAAAACAGTTTAACATAAGTCTCCATATAAACTCTATAGCCTTTTCCCTGTCCCAGGGTCTCTTGCAGGGGTCTAACTACCCTCTACAGGTCTCACTCCTCCTCCCGCTGGGGTTAAGGCAAGTCTCTCTATTTCCTTCTGCTGGGATTTTCCTCTCAGGCCATTTCTACATTACAAACTTTGCCTGGAGCAAATTATGTTGCCACAGTGAGTATATCGCTTGTTTATGTGCACACTTGGCTCCTTGCAGGGGTGCTGCATATACACACCTGAAGTGGATGCAGAGTGCAGTGCACCATGCATAGTATCCTAGTGTGCAATTTGCCACCATCCAGTGCACAGTCTTTTGGAAAGTTTTGGCAGTGCATGGTGGGAGAGACACAAGTCACACAATCGTGACTGGGACAAGGTGTCAACTTCCCAGCATGCAGCTTTCTCCAGCCCATGATGTCATCTATACCCCATATTTTTTGCACCCTTTTAAAAAATCCCACAAGCTGAGTTCCTCCTTGAGTCCACCAACTCTGCCAGAAGCATGGACTCTGCACAGCTCTGCTGCAAGCACAGGATGCACTATCCTCCAGTATTGGCAGAGCCACAAGAAGAACTGAATCAGTGGAGAATGTGATGAGTTTGTGGAAGAGAGATTGCTGTGGGATGCAGCAAAAGCCAAATCAAGGTTGTTGGTGGCATTCACAGAGCAGCTGCAGATGGTGGAGCACTGCTTCTGTGCCTGAGAAATGAGAACTGACTGATAGGGTTGCATTTTAATGCAGTTTGGGATTATGAGCACTGGCTGCAGAACTTTTGGATGTGCAAGGCTACTTTCCTGGATCTGTGTGCCATGCTCACCTCAACCCTCCAGCACAGGGACACCAGAATGAGAGCTACACCGACAGTGTGATTGCACAGTGGAAACTTGCAACATTAACTTGTTACCAGTCAATGGGAAATCAATTTAGAGTTGGAATATCCACTGTGGGATTGTTGTCCTGTAAGTGTGCAGGGTCATTAATCATCTCTTGCTATGCAGGACTGTGACACTCAGCAACGTGCAGGATATAGTGGATGGATTTGCAGCAATGGGGTTCCTGAACTGTGGTGGAGGGAAAAATTGCATGCATATGCCTATTTTGGCTCCAGACCACCTTGCCTCAGAGTATAACAGAAAGATCTACTTTTCTGTGGTCATGCATCCATTGGTGGATCACTGGGGATGCTTCACCAACGTCAGTGTTGGCGGTCAGGGAAGGTGCACGACGCTTTCATCTTTGAGAACACACGATTGATCAGAAAGCTACAAGCAGGGACTTTCTTTCCTGACTGGTGAATTACCATGGGTGATGTTGAAATGCTAACAGTGCTCCTGGGGAACCCAGTTTAGCCCTTGCTCATGAAGCAACACACCAGCCACCTCAACTGTACCAAAGAAAGAATCAACTACCAGCTCAGCAGGTGAAGAATGAGAGTTGAATGCGCTTTTGGATGACTGGAGAAACAATGGTATTGTTCATCCCGAAGACTGGATGTCGGTCAGAAAAAATCTCAATGATTATAGCTGCCTGCTGTGTCCTGCATAATACCTGTGAAGCAAAGGGGGGGCAGTTTCTGACAGGGTGGATGTGGAGCAACTGTGTGTTGAGTTTGACCAGCCAGACACAAGGGCTATTCGAAGAGCTCAACGTGGAATTATATGGCTCAGGGAGGTATTTTAACAGTGAGCCACAGTAATGTGTTGTGGTGCACTGTGCTCTACCTGGCCCTGAGGTTTGGAGGCCTGTTAGAAACTGTGTGGTGCTTGGTGTACATCTCTGAATATAACACTGGCAATGCTCCTATTGCTTCTGTGGTGCTCACTGTGAATTTATGATTATTACACTGTCTTTGTCATCGCTCGTATGAGCTGTAACACATTGTACAGTAACAAGTAGGTGCTTTCAGCAGTGCTAGGCATCCTGCAGCATATGTTGGGAACTAATAAAGATTAATTATTTTCCAAGCAATAGAATTATATTAAGTATCAAAACCACTTCAAAAGGATGTGTAATTTAAAAGCAAATACATTAAAAACTTAATAAATTAATGGAACAGAATTGAACAAGAGGAAAAAAACCATTCATGTCCATTTGACTACTGTCAGGGGACGCGGACTCACCCCTGCGGCGCCTCCTGCTGGTCGTCCAGGGAATTAGCTCTTCCAGCATCCTCGTGCGCCCTCTGCAGGCTGGTGATCTGGCTGCCACTGGCCCGTGTCCCTCCCAGGACCCCGGTGCCCCTTTCTCTGGGTCTCCCCCCTCCCAGGGGAACCCCCACCCACTATCCCCACCTTGCCTCAGTCGTAGGCTACTGCCAGTCACCAACTAGCCCCTGCGCCCTGCGGCAGACTGCAGTGTCAGCCACTCATCATAGGCTAGGTTGGGGTTGGACCTGCTGCCCCTCTCTGGAACCCAGTGCCTCTCTGGAGCCTTGCACAAGGCCCTGCAGCCTGGGGAGTTGCCAGCCTGGAGCTCCCCAGCCCCTCTGGCCTTTCCCCAGCCCTGCCTCACTCTAGGCTTCCCAGCAGCCAGGCCCTTCTCTCTCTGAAGGCAGAGAGAGACTCCCAGTACCTGTTGGCCTTTGCTAGGCCGCAGCCTGGGGCTTTCCAGGCTAGAGCTCCCCGGCTCCTCTGCCTTTCCCCAGCCCTGCTCCACTCAGGTACCCTGTCTCTAGATCCCTGCAGCCAGGCCCATCTCTCTCCTCTTATAGGGACCAGCTGGGCCTGATTGGGGCGTGGCCCAGCTGCGGTGGCTTCCCCAATCAGTCCAGGCTTTCCTTCCCAGCCCTGTCCCAGGGCTGGCTTTAACCCCTTCTGGGCCAGAGCGGGTGACCACCCCGCTACACTACACATACAGCAACCATGGCTCTCACAGATCTGCGTATGTGGAACTGTGGTTGTCCTTGATGTCCCCCGGGGTGGAGTGATAAGGATAGGAATGCGGCCTCGGATACCATGTGGAATGTTGGGGGTGGCATAGAAAGGTGCTAAAATGGAGTTCTGCATGGATTGCAAAGGGAGGTAAGCCCGGGACTGTTGAACCTGTAGGTCAGCAAGAGACTGCAACTGTTGGGGAGTCCCTTATGTATTTCAGGCATGACCAACACACTCACAGGAACACACGGAGACTGTAGTCTTCGGTTACAAGTCACGTTTATTGTAGCAGAAGCTCAGCTATACCCTGCAGAAGCATAGCTGTAGCATCTGTTCATCTCCCCCACATCACGAGGAGTGAGCACCGAGATCCTTTTTCATTCCCCCTTTATTGTAATCATCAGCCCTCCCGCTCCCCAGGTGGGAAGTTCTGGTTTCGGTCTTGGTCCAATAATCGCCCTCCAATTTCCGTGCTAAATTTCCCGCCCTTGTTTATGTTTACCCTCGCTCATGACCATTGTTGCCATATAAGGGGTTGTTACTGAGCACTCGGGTGTCTTTAGTCAGCGAACACCTGCAGGCTTGTGGTTTTGGGGTTTTCTGTGTGTGTCTCTGCTGGCACTTAACCAGTCAGACTTGATGAAGCCTAGAGAACTCCCCACAGCAACATCTGCATTTGCTTCCTGAGAAGTCCTGTCAAATCCTGGTGCATCTCCCTCTCCTTTTCCTTTTGGGACCCCTGGACCTTTCTCCTGTCCACTCTTTCCTTTTCCGTACAGTCTGTAATTATCCTCCAGGCCCTCTGTTCACGGTCTGACATAGCACTGGCTTGCAGGATCTCACTGAACATGTCATCCCGAGTCATCTTCTTTCTCATCCTTGTATGGCTCAGGCGTTCCATGGGTGTGGAGCAGGAATCCCACATGTCCACAACAGCAGCACCCAGAGGTACTATTGTCAGGATAGTCAAAATGGAAAGTGAAAATCAAGATTCAGAACTCCCTTCCTTTGCCCCTATAATGTTTTAAACAAGACATGCTTATTGATACTTCTGCTTCAGAGGGTTGTGCATGGCACCACTCACACCACCAGCCATGGTGAGTATGGCCCACCAGGGGCAAGGGAAATGAGAGAATTGTACAGTTGCATGAAACGATGAGCATAGGGCATGAAAATATGAGTATAAGTCAATGACACTGAATACTGGCACCACTTTCCGTAGGCGGTGATAATTTTAGCTATCACACTCCTGAGGGTAACAAAGGCACCGATAGCACAGCTGATGGTGGTGTCCTGTAGCTGCCCAGTTCGGTATGCTACTAACCTATGTATTGCAGTGGTGCCTGCCGAAGATATCGCTGACTAGCATGGGAAAATGTCCTACTGTGGAGAGGTTGCCATCCCTAGAAATCTTCAGGAGAGGACTGCAGAGTACCTCTATGAATGTTTCATCTAGATCTTTCATGAGGATTCAAGGGACATCCCTATGTACATATACAAACTGGTCCGCATGCCTCCCCCAACTCTACAGGGGAATGAAAAGCAGATAACAAGTCTGCCTCTCTTTGTTACACCACTACCTCTTCTAGCATGAGTAAATTAATGAAAATTTGATAGCTGTGTCCTGCTAAGTTGGTGGGGGGAAGGGGCGGGAGGGCATCAGTAATGGGAAATACAGTTACACACTTATCCTTCACCTTCATCAGGCTCGCCCATGCTCAACTACCTGGACTGTGGTAGAGTCTCAAAGAAGTCCCGGTTCATGGCATAGTTGACACCCCCAGTTGCATGTCCCCCTTCCTCCTTCTCCTTCTCCTTTTCTTCATGATTCACACTAGGGATCTGTGTCTTAGGCTCCTCTGAGGTATCCACGGTGGTATGTGGGAGAAGTGGTGGGATCTCCGGCAAGTGTTGCATGAAGCTCTTTGTAAATGCGGTAGGTCTGCAGCTCGGCACCGAATTGACCATTGGCCTTCCTAGCCTTCTGGTATGCCTGATGCAGTTCCTTGGCTTTTATGAGGCACTGCTGCTGAGCCCTGTTGTACCCCTTCTCCTGCCTCCCCCGAGCAATCTGCTCATAGATGTTGACATTTCTACAGTTGGTTTGGAGCTGTGTCAGGATCTTTCACCTAGATAGATAGTGATGAGTTAAAGCATAAGGTCCATATATGGCTGTGACCTTTAACATACATAGATAAAGGATATGTAGAAGCAGGTTGGCATAGGGGGCTTCCTAAGTTCATACCCTTTTAAACTTAACAGGTACAGCACAAGGAAAGAACTGAAATAACTGGGTAGGACAAAAATAACAGATGTGAGAATGATCTAATGTCATTAGTATGTTTGTATAAGTCATCAATATGTAAAAACATACCAGCCTATGGAGTAAGTGTGCCCTAACATTTTGTGGGCGAGGAAACCAAGTTTGGACAAGAAGGAGGGCCTGGGTGCTCAAGCTCTATAAGAAGGGTGACCCACCATGTCAAGGGAGCTTCTGAGGTCCAAAGCTTCTAAGTTTTTCTAAGCTTCAAGTTTCAAGGATTCTTTGTTTATGAGTCTATTAGTCTGTTAGTTCTTAACTAACTGACTTAAAACTTACAGTTAAGTAAAACTCTAATTTAGCTTCGATAGCTCTTAAACTTCTCCTAAGTTCTGCACCTCCCACTCAAGAATTGAGGAACCTGGACGTGAACTCTCTTGGCATAGCAGAGGTGAGGCTGGTTCTTTGTCTCTTACCATCATGTTATCAAGGAAGGGTGTGAGTATATTAATCAAATGCTTTATAGTATTTAATATCACATGTATCTCTAGAACAATATTACTGCATTTGTAACTCTGATTATTTTACCATTTGATTACTATTTGATGATTATTCCATTTATCTCAATAAAAGTCTTTAAGGCTATATTTGTCTCAGTGAGAGTGTCCTGTCATACATCCCGAGGGTCCTTGCAAATTCTGTGCAGCCTGATTTTGGGATAAGAACCTTATCTTCTGATCAGATTAATTGGCAAGCCTATTACTTGTTCAATCTAAGTTAATAGTATGAATCTCCTAAAATTAGGCAACACCGTGGAGTTCACAATTGTGACCAGAGCAGTCAGTGTTGGCTATTGTGGTACTGGAAGACTGATATTATTCACCATAGGTAACACAGTGTCTACATTCACGCTACATCAACCTCAGTACATTGAACATGGCTCAACACCACTTGGGGAGGTAGTGTTACAGCATTGTCCTAACAGGGGGCTTACATAGGTAGGAGAAAAATTTTAGCATAGACACATGGACAACTAGGTTGATACAAGGCAGCTTACGTTGACCCGACTTTTTAGAGTAGACCAGGCCTCAGACTGGCTTCCTCACTTACTCCCATACAGGGTTGCATTCCCGGGTCATCTGCCTGGGAGCTAAGGAGAGTCGCTCTGCTTCCTTCTTGTCTCTAGTTTACTCCCTGAACCTAGCTCTGAGTCAATCTTCTACCATGTGACCCTGGGCCCTATTCCCTTCTCCTGGGAAAGTGTGCTGAGTCTGCCATTGGTTACAGTTGAGCTTCAACCCCTTTAAAGGGATGTCTTACTCTGTGACAGCACTTTGCATAGAACAACTGCATAACAGGGTTGTTATGTCATTGGAATGGGTGGAAATAAAAGTAACAAAGCAAGCCAAAGGCATACTACTCAGTCACTTAATTGCTAATATGGGCATGTACAGAATACCATTTCTCCACTCACAATGTCAAAATCTACAGAGTACCTGAATCTACTGTAGTTCAGAAACCATGAGGGATCATGTAAGATGTTTAAAACACTGATGCCTGTTGAATTTTGAGGCCACTCCTGCTGCTCTTTTGAGATCATCCAGTGCCAGACTACAGCAGCATCCTGTGACAAATGGTCCCTTTCAATTCCTCCAGTTACACGGGGGGCTCAGTTTTTAGAGGAGCAAGGACGAGCACCAGAAATTAGACTTTTCTCCAACAACGCTGAAGCTTTTCTATATGGGTGATCAGAAGCATCAAAAAACTCCACTGTGAATGATGAATTCCTGTTTGCATGAGTTCTTGTTCTACTCAGGATTACACGCTGTCCCTAGCAAAGTAAAGTACACATCTCACCATCCAATGGTAGCAAGAATTATTGGGTTCTTATGAGCTCTCTTGTTAGCTCTCTCCTCCAAATCCCACTCCTAAAAATAAAGCCATTCCGTATATATTTTTCCCAGGCAATCTCTGCTTGAGTGACATATCTGCAGAGGGCTCATGGTGAGAGGCACAGGCATGAAGCATATGGCATATGCAAGAACACTGACAGCTAGTAAGAATGTAGCTTGGCTATGATCAAGGGGAGTCTGTTCACCACAACAACAATAGTAGTAATGCTGAAAAAGCAATTAGTAAAAATATAGTGGAAATCTTGCATTAATGATCCAATTTTAGTCTGTAAAGTGAATCTGATGATATAAAGTGTAATGTCACATTTGTGGATGCAGAAGTTTACCTTCCATGTAAAGTCAACAGCAATATCAAAGACCTGAGTGGACCCCATGGATTGTCAACACTACTTGGGATGGATATTTTGGTTGGTTGGTAGGGTTAGGGGGCAGAAGGGGATGTCAGAGTTGTGTCATTCTTAGGGTGGGAGGGGAGGGGGGAAGGCATCTTGCTCACTCTGTCATCCAGGCACTTGCTCTGGCACCGCTCCGTTTGCTGCCTGCTCCACCAGCCGTCACCACGGCACCCCATCATCTTCTGCTGCCACCTGCTTCTCTGCTGTGACCTCTGCAGGTCAGTCTCTTGAGGGTCCACCCAGCTCTCAGTGATTTTCAGTTTGTAGTGGGGGAACCTCACTGCTGTAGCAGGCTGGGCAGAAATAGTGTCCCACACCAGATGATTTCAGCTCTAGTGATCTTTTAACAAAAGACAAAGATTCCTAAGGGATCCTTAATTAGTTCTATTTTTGAACAGTGGTGAGGGGCCAGTTAAACCATGCGTAGGACAAGCCCACACCTCTAGCCAGGAACACCTATCCCCAACCCACCTTTTGTTCTTCACTGGGCTCTGGCATCCAAACCCCTTTCTTAGCAAATTCAGTTCAGATGAGGGTGACCCCCTCAATCAGGCCAGGCTAAGTACAGTTCTGCTGCCCTTTCCCAAATTAATGCTGGGTGACCTCCCTCCCTTTATCCCTTGGAAAACTCTCCCTGCCCCCACCCATTATAACTCTGGATGTGCTCATTATTTGTGTGTGCCCAGTTTAGGTGTTCTTGAGGGGAAGGGGGTAGAATGTCCATAAGCTTCACAATAAAATATTTTAACGGTGACGTTGGGTAGAGCTGAAAGGATAGCCTCAAAAATCCATGACTACCATGATTCTAAGTGCCTGTGGTTGTCAGACCTATTAAGAATCGACAAATATTCCAGAGGATTCCAACCTTAATATCACTCAACAATGGGTTTTAGCAGCTCTGCATTAAAAGTAGGGCTGTTGATTAATCGCAGTTAACTCACGCGATAAACTCAAAAAAATCAATTGCAATCAAAAAAATTAACTGCAATAAATTGCAGTTTTAATTGCACTCTTAAATAATAGAATACCAATTGAAATGTATTAAATATTTTGGATGTTTTTCTACATTTTCATATGTATTGTATTCTGTGTTGTAATTGAAATCAAAGTGTATATTATTTTTGCTTACAAATATTTGCACTGAAAAAATGATAAACAAAATAAATAGTATTTTTCAATTCACTTCATACAAGTACTGTAGTGCAATCTCTTTGTTGTGAAAGTGCAATTTACAAATATATATTTTTTTGTTACATGACTGCACTCAAAATCAACACAATGTAAAACTTTAGCGCCTACAAGTCCACTCAGTCCTACTTCTTGTTCAGCTAATAGCGAAGGCAAACAAGTTTGTTTAGATTTAAGGGAGATATTGCTGCCCTCTTCTTATTTACAATGTCACCAGAAAGCGAGAACAGGCATTTGCATGGCACGTTTGTAGCCGGCATTGCAAGGTATTTACGTGCCAGATATGCTAAACATCCGTATGCCCCTTCATGCTTCGGCCACCATTCCAGAGGACATGCTTCCATGCTGATGGCGCTCATTAAGAAAATAAGCATTAATTAAATCTCTGACTGAATGGCTTGGGGGAGAGTTGTATGTTCCCTGCTCTGTTTTACCCACATTCTGCCATATATTTCCTGTTATAGCAGTCTCGGATGATGACCCAGCACATGTTGTTCATTTTAAGAACACTTTCACTGCAGATTTCACAAAATGCAAAGAAGGTACCAATGTGAGACTTCTAAAGGTAGCTACATCACTCAACCCAATGTTTAAGAATCTGAAGTGCTTCCAAAATTTGAGAGGGATGAGATGTGGAGCATGCTTTCAGAAGTCTTAAAAGAGCAGCACTCCAATGCAGAAACTACAGAACCCAAACCACCAAAAAGAAAATCAACCTTCTGCTGGTGGCATCTGACTCAGATAATGAAAATGAACATGCATCAATCCGCACTGCTTTGGATTGTTATCGACCGGATCCCATCATCGGAATGGACGCATGTCTTCTGAAATGGTGGTTGAAGCACAAAGGGACGTATGCATTGTCATCGCATCTGGCACGTAAATATCTTGCGATGCTAGCTAAAACAGTGCCATGTGAATGCCTTTTCTCACTTTCAGGTGACATTGTAAACAAGAAGTGGGCAGCATTATCTCCTGCAAATGTAAACAAAGTTGTTTCTCTGAGCGATTGGCTGAACAAGAAGTAGGACTGAGCGGACTTGCAGGCTCTAAAAATTTACATTGTTTTATTTTTGAATGCAAGTTTTTTTGTACATAATTCTACATTTGTAAGTTAAATTTTCATGATAAAGAGATTTCACTATAGTACTCATATTAGGTGAATTGAAAAATACTATTTCTTGTGGTTTTTTTTACAGTGCAAATACTTGTAATACAAAATAAATATTAAGTGAGCACTGTACACTTTGTATTCTGTGTTGTAACTGAAATCCGTATATCTGAAAATGTAGAAAACATCCACAAATATTTAAATAAATGGTATTCTGTTGTTGTTGAACAGTGCAATTAATCACGTGATTAATTTTTTTTAATCGCTTGACAGCCCTAGTTAAAAGTAATTTTAAGCAGGGATTTTTTTATGTACTGCCCAGATTCAGGATGCCAGAGAAAGTTTCTGAAACTTGTGGTCAAGGTAAATATTTAGCAAATGAAAATGCTAACTATGGACTATATAGAAGAGCCTATGAATAGAGCTGGCCAGGATCTGGTTTTTGTATTCCATGAAGTTCTTTCTCTCACTTTCGCGCTCCCAAGTTTTTGAGGTTTTGATGGAAAAACAAAAGAGAGCAGCCAAAACTCAACATGTTCAGTAGACCATTGAACTTTTATTAAAAACAAAAACTGGAAAAATTTAGTAAAAAACATGGGCATTCTCCACTGAAATTTCCATTTTCATAAAAACAAAATAAAAGTATTTGTCCATCATAACCCTCCTTCCCCCCCAAAAAAGAAGCAAAAAAAAAATTGACTAGCTCTGTAGGGATAACATAATCTGGTTGGCAAACTGAACTTTTAGAGCCAAGAAATTTCATTGATATATCATGAAGTTGAAGATTAAGGAACAAATTTCTATAATCTATTACAATATGAAAACTCACGTTAATGTTAATTATGGTTAGGAAGCAGTTAAACACTCAGAAATCAGCAAATGTAAACGTTAAGGTTGAACTGTAGGCATTATAGGACAATCTTTAATGATTTGAGCACAAACTGTTACTCATACAATAAATCATACTTTTTTCCCTATAACTTTAGCTGTAGATATTTAGCACCCTGTAGTACTGTGAATTATTTTGAGTATATCAGAATCCAAAGTAAGACAAGCTTTTATAATGTCAACAACTTTAGTCAACATTTAGAGTGAGTATATGATTATATTAATCAAAGGCATAGAAAAAGGTATTAAGATGAATAGAAAGTGGTGGAATAACATTTGCTGTGCAAATGACACAATGCTGTTGCCTGATTCAGAAGAAGGTCAGATGAAGTTAGTGGAGAATATATCTGAATATATGTGGACAAGACAAAAAAACTAACGGCTTTGTGCAAGAATCCCGGGGAACATGGAAGATTCCAGTGAATGACACAGCCATACAGCAAGTGAGAAATTATTGCTACTTCGGAAGCATCATTACAGAAAATAAAAGGTCAGATACTGTAGTCAGCACCAGAATAGCAAGAGTGAAAGAGACATCATGAAAGAATAAACATCTGATGAGAAGGGACATAAATCTGAAGACTAAATTCTGACTCTTAAAACTTATAATTGGTCTGTGTTAAATTATGGGAACATGGACATTCAAACAATCGACCATAAAGAAACGACAATCATTCAAATTATGGTGCTATACAGGAATTCTAAAAATATCATGGATAGACCACGTTCCCAACAAAAAAGTATTGGAGATGATTGGAACTCAGCAAATGTTAGAGAATTTATGAAAAGAAATAAAATGATTTTCATGGCACATTTTAAGAGCTTCAATGGGTGGTGCATGTTTATGGGCACTGGAAGGAAAAGTTGATGGCAAAAGAACACAATGCAGAAAAAAAGACGATTCTTGGATGGATGATTTGATATCCTGGGTGGATCAAAAGGACTGTTCTGAGCAGAGGACTGTACAGAATGAGCTACCATAGTTGCAAATCTCCAATCTACTCGAGCTGCCATATTAGAAGAAAGTTATTTATATGAAAAGTAATATGCTTCAAAAGCTGTGTCATGCCAGTTTTACACAAGTTTAGCTCCACTGGAGTCAACGATATTATCCCAGTATGAAACTGCAATAACATGGTGGTTAATCAGGCCTGGAATGTATAACTAGTGCTGGGGAAAATCGTATACATTTGAAACTGAGGGGGAAAAATCATATTTCAATTAAAGCTTTGTAAAAAACATGTTTTCCTACTTGTATTTGGTTACGTTTTGTTGGTCTTTGATTCTATTTGATCAAAATGTATGGACATTTGAATTTTCTATATCTATTGTTGAAATTTCAACCAAAAATGTGTGTGTGTGTGGGGGGGGCGGATTCTTGAACTTGTGAACCCTGCATGAGGGATTATTTCAGAGTGCAAAAGGCAAATATGTTTTTTCTAAGAAATCTAAGCCTTCAAGATTAGTAACCTACTTAACTCGCAACCAAGCCAACATGGCATATGTTTTTGTGTATACACAGAGACATAAGCCACATATGAGCCAGGTTTGTTTTTGCAGTAGATACAAGCACAAGCTGAACCCACATCCTTCTACACCATAACCTAGATGTCTGCCCCTATGAAAGCAAACCCAAATCTTCAATAAATGAAATTAATATATGTATACAAAAATATAGTAGACATTGTTGCATAAGTATCAAAGGATACAGAAAAATGGTATACAATATATCATTTGAGGAAATAGTATGTGCCACTATTGAAGGGTGCTCTGTAATGAAGTGGGCAGAGTTAAGGCTAAATGTAGCTCCTTTAATTTTCAAATGTCCCAACATTTAAGCCATTAAGTCTATGTCTAGACTTTGAGCTTGAAGTGTAATTTCCAGCTGGAGGAGACATACTTGAGCTAGCTCTGAACCAGCGAGCACACTAAAAATAGAAGTGAAAAAGTGGCAGTGCAAGAGATGGGAGGGGGTAGCTGCCCAAGTACGTACTTGGTATTTCAGAGAGGCTCACAATCAGGGTGCCTAGTCCCTGCCACACTCATGCAGCTGCAGCTATTCTTCTATTTTTATCATGATAGATTGATCAGAGCAAGGGCCGGCATGCCTTGTCAAGCTGGAAATTACACTTCAAGCTCAAAGTCTAGACCTACCCTTGGCGTGTACTATTAATGTTAATTTCATATATGTCGTATTTGAATTTTCCTGTTTTCAAGGTGGGGAAGGAGGAAGCACAAAATAAATAGCAAAAATCCAATACTATTAAATTTGAAGAGATTACCTGCAGAGAGCAAATGTTCAGAAGCATGTGACAACAGGAAGCTATGGTGAAAATAGTAACCAAAATTATAGCAATTGCCACAAACACATCCAATACAATATCAATTGTGTGTTTTTGTAACAAGGACTCTGGGCAAATTTCTGCCTTCAAGAGCTGGTTTCAGTTTTTGGGCAATTGCTCTTTTGTTGCTGCAATTATGATATGTATTAAGGAAGTGTATCTGCCTGCACATGCTGTATTAACATTAGGACATACCTGTGCACAGTTACCCAGCAATGCCTTTACTGATTATTTCTTTCCTTTCTTTGGAAGTGTCAATTTTCTTTGGGAATGAAATGTTTTGATACATTCTGAAATCTGTGCTGTGTCGGGGGTGCTTAAGAAGTGCCCCTTTGTTTGATACCCACCTTACAGTACTCACTTGCAAAACACC
This sequence comes from Platysternon megacephalum, assembly GCA_003942145.1. NCBI lineage: Eukaryota > Metazoa > Chordata > Testudines > Platysternidae > Platysternon > Platysternon megacephalum. The sequence goes on along the minus strand of QXTE01000354.1, from coordinate 162,095 downwards.
ATGTTAAAAAAACGTCTATATACACTGCACCCTGTTGCTTTGACATCTTGCAAATGCAGATGTGGCAACCTGATCTGACATGAAACTCGCAAACAGAAGCAGCACAGCTGACAAGATGCTTCATGGATCAATTACATTCTAGTCGACTGGCATATTCCTAGTTAACATAGTGCTTGAAGCCAGGGCCGGCGCAACCCATTAGGCGACCTAGGCGGTTGCCTAGGGTGCTGCTATTTTGGGGGCACCGGCGCCCCGGCCGCCCGTAGAAATGTGGGGGCGGGACCTTCCGCCTCCTAGGGCGCCGGAAGAGCTGGCGACGCTACTGCTCCGAAGCTGAAATCATCCTTTGTTTACTGGCTGCTTGTTCTGCTGTCAGTAGGGCTGTGCAGAACCATTAACCACCAGCATCACCAAACTGATTTAAAGCACATGTGCAATGCAAGCTGCAGAAGCTGTCTGCAGTGAGGTAATTATTCCCTCTGAGATATTACACATCTTGTATTGTCTTTATATAAACCTTGCACCCATCATCTCAACAAACTCAAAGGTGTATAAAATATGGCTTGGTAATGAGCATTCTAAATTAGATTTAACAAGAACGACAAATGTAACTTGCCAAGCATGAAGTTTGAATGTATTTTAGAGTGTAGACAATGTCATGGCATCTGAGAGCTCGTTTACAGTCCTTTGTTACAAAATAAAAGTAAGACTTTCAGAATGATTGCAAAAATAATTCACAAATATCACAGACTGCTAACTGTAACAGCTGCCTCAGTACTGCTCTATTCAGTGCTTGTTTATACAGCATGACCTGAAGCTCTAAAGGGCAACAAAGCTTGCAACAAAGTGATACAGGTCTCTTTGGCTACTGGAATGAGACAATGGGTTCTCTGGACCAGATCCTGAGCTACTGTAAATTGATTTCAATGACAAAGGTATGTATGAAACACAAACACAATGGGGACAGATTCTCAGCTGGTGTAAATTGGCATACTCCACTCCATTAACTTCCAGGGATTTCCTGGAGGCAAACAAGTACTGGAGTAGATGTTTTAAAGAGAAAGAAACTCGAATGCCTTAACTGGATTCTGGTTCAGTGTCCTAAAAAGAGAAATAGAGGAGAGTCTGGGGTACCTTCAAAAAGCAATTAGTGTTTTATATTTACTCCAGAAACATTAATATAACCAGAAGTTGTGGCCCTGACATGGCTGTCAGGTAGCATTCAGAGAACGAGTTAATGATCCTTGGTCCAATTCCTAGTGGCATGTGCCCACTGTAGAAAAATCACCTTTATCGTTAACACTAACTGTCACATGTCTCAGCAGGTAAGCCAGCTAGTGGATAGCTATGGAGGTTGGTGAGCCCTTTGCTCCTGGACATGGTGAACCCATGACAGAATTCTGGCACATTGGCAAGGCAGCATGGTAGGGAAACCTGTAGTGTTGCTGTCTACCCTGACTTGTTCTGTAGACAGGTTAGAGGACTTCACTCTCCAGGACTGACATTCCAGCACCATTTGTGAGCCAGAAATTCATTTCCAAAGAAACAAAAAATATTGTTGTTTTTTTAAATCTTGTTACTGGCTTTAGTGGGTGACTGAGCATGTCCTACATAGTTCTACCTTTAAATTACCAATACATTACCTTTTTCCATGAAAAGGAGGATAAATGAAATTCAGATTAAATTGACACTTACTATAAAGGTTATTTGCTAATGCAGCCCAGTGACAGGACAAACACTCAAAATGAGTATGTTTTGGTAGCTAGGGAGACCAATTTCAAAAGTCAGCTAAAGTCAGACAGGGTCCAATCCTCAGCTAGTGTAAATTAGCATAACTTCATTGACCTATTACCTTTTAAAATACTACTGTGTGTTTCATGGCCACTTTTAATTCATGTATTCTATGATCTGTTGTGCTTAGCTATTTCTTGTCTGAAAGCTCATGTGACTCCCTAGAACCAGCACTTAAGAGTCAAAATTGTACTCCCACAGTCCTTGGGTTGATTTACTCAAACAGAAACCCTGTTTAATCGGATGTCTGCTTTTCCATCATCATACATCTCAATCAGTTACTAAATCTAGGTGGTCAGATACTGCAGCATTGAGCATCCTAGAAATGCCTATAGATACATTTACGTTAAAGTGGAAAGCAGAGCTGGAGCTGAATAACCCTAGAAGAAACATGTATATTAGAAAGAAATTAGCTCAAGCCATTCAACAACAAAGTTTATAGAAATTTAAGGCAATCTGGGCCAACTTGAGGCAAAATGGGCCAAGTTCATTGTTAGAGGGCTTTCCCTCAACCCTCCCACTTCCTTGATTTTTGTCACACAGACAGCAAGCAGCAAAAGACCAGAAGTCCAAAGTGCAGACAATTCAATGTTTATTGGGATTAGTTTCCAAGTAAGCATATTCCGAAGCCCTTCACACCAGTCAGGCTTATCTCTATACGCCGATAGAGTCTGTTCCCCAGTGTTCCCTTCCTAGCTCTGACACCGGAGAGCATTTACCCCAGGTCCCCCTTCCCAGCTCTGATGCCACAGAGCCTTGCCTGTGTCCCTGAGATAGAACTGGTTGGAATTCATCATTTCTATTCTGCATGAAATTCCAACATTTCAATATTTTCTTTCATATCATATTTTAATGAAAAATTTGAAATTTCAAGATTTACCACCTATAACAAGGTTATATGCAAACATGAAACCTGTATAAGAGACCACCCTTGCTTGGTCACCCCATCTTGAGACAGCACCCGAAGTATCTTCAACAGTGCCAAGCAGAGTTTTAATCCCACTTTCATTAGAACATTCCTAGTGTTGGTTAATCCAATTTTTAACATCCTTTAAGGGATCACTTAAGACTAGGTCCAGCTTATTCTCTATCCATTATGCTGGGTCATTGCCAGGTTTAAGGTCTGATATGTTGTAAAACCCAGAGACAGAAGATTTATTCCACTTGAAATCCCCTCTTCTCTATGCCACTGAGCTTTCCAGTTTTCCAATAGAACTACTGCTTCTTTCTATTTATTTTGGATGTCCCCACTTTTGGGTACTAAACTTGACACCGTCAAGAGGGCCCACTTTCAGGAAGCGATGAACATACACCATCTTGCCTAAGTATCGTATGTGCAACAAAAGCTATTTTAAGTCATTTTGTGATTTACTTTTTAAAATATTGGTTATATTTCTATGTATTTTGCTCTCCTTACCATTAGCATTGCAGTAGTGCCTCAGAGACCCAGTCATGGATCAGGACCCCATTGTTTGTGATTAATCGGCCAAAATTTTCGAACTTGAATGTGTAAAGTTAGGCCTCTAAATCCATATTTAGGCACCTAAATGAAAGTGACCTGACTTCCACAGGTTCCAGGCAGCTCCGATTTTACTGGGAATTGTAGGGAACTAGAAGTGGCATCAGCTCTGAAGAGATGCTGTTACCCGAGGTTCTTTCAACACAAAGCTCTTGGTAACTTTTACTCTGTGTGAGAAGGTGTCAGGAAATAAATCAGGGGAGACACAGACGTCCGACCGATAGACAGGGCCGGCGCAACCCATTAGGCGACCTAGGTGGTCGCCTAGGGCACTACTATTTGGGGGGCACCGGCGCCTCGGTCGTCAGCGGAATTTGGGGGGCGTGACCTTCCGCCGCCGCTGTCGGGGGCGGCATTTCGGGGGCGGGACCTTCCGCCGCCTAGGGCGCCGAAAAGGCTGGCGGCGCTCCTGCCGATAGATGGCCGGCACAAACAGGACAACACGAGAGTGCTTTCACTTAAAGCTAAACTTTACTTAGACTCAAGCACTTTCACACGTCCGCAACAAGATCAGTAAAACACCCCCAACCCTTGATAATTACCGAAGCTGAGTGTGGCTCTCGAGTGACACAGCGGCAACCCATCTGCCGGTGGGGAACACAAGATGCATCCAGAGGGAGAGGCCAGTCCCGAAGAGTCCCCCCTACCTCAAGCTCTTTCCCCTTATTTATACATTAGTAATAGAATGACATGTCCCTTAAAGAAAACTTGTCAAGCAAACAGTTCCAATGGGTAAGCAAGAGGCTCCTCCTGATTATTGATTAACCAGGTGTGGGTTTTTCCAGAGTCTGCAGCCTTGAGACCCCAATAGACATTCCTGACCTACTCTTCTAAAATGTATCAGCAACTTCAACACAATTCTTATTGGGAAGGACACGGGGTCAAGCTGCCCTTTCTGTGGCACCCAAAACCCCCCTCCCCTCCTGCCTTGGTCAAGCTGCATGGCCACTTTACAACCTGCTGACTAGGTTGTCTTTAACAATAAGCCATAGTGGTTTTAGGCACTTTACTGGTTTGCCAAAGTCTCCCCGTACAAGGCCACTTAGGTAGATGCCCAAAATGGACTATGGAGCCTAATTTTAGACACTCAAGTGTGATAACTTGGCATGGTTTGATAGGCATGGGGTCAAATCTAACAGTTTATGTTCCATCCCCTGCCTTTGGTTAAGTAGATTTCCATTTTCTGAAGGATACCTTTTTGGCTCCAATAGAGTTGTCACGCTAATAGACATGTATTGAACACAATATTCCAACTGAGATGTAATCAGTCACCCACTAGCAAACACCATATTCACCTTGTCATGTGTTCTCCAGTTGGTGTGGCTGTGCCACAATTTCACCACTGAAACTGTGCTTCACTTTCCCTCCTCTTCTGCTAGGGTAGTTTTTCTGGTGCTTTAATGCATTGGCTCTCTAGCCAAAGTAAAAGTCCTCTTCTTCAAGGGAAACAAGTGTCCAGAAAGGAGCAAAACATATCCTTGGACTTCCCCAGACACTACTTTCATGGCTGTTGGTGCAGGGCAGATACCAATAGTCAATGGCCATCCTTAGGCTAGACTAGTCCTTTCTTCCACGATCCTTATTGCAGGGGGTGAAGGGAGCTTCCTCCAATCTTGTCTAGAAGTACCAGCCCAGCACTGCAATAGGAAGATTTCCTGTCTGCTGCTCTTAGACCTCCTGCCAGACATCCCACTTCCTGGGTCAGGTACTGAACAACTGATCTTTCTCTTAGATTTCAGCTTCTTCACAGGTCTTTTACTCCACAGTTCCTTCTGGTCACACCTCATCCATGATCTTTTTTCCCCACTATGCCTTTATATCCATGCCTTTTACAGCATCCCTGTCTATCTCATCTGAGTCACAAGGTTCCTGGACTAAGTCTCCCATCAGTCCCTCCAAACTACACCCCCGTAATGCCATTGTCCAAGATGACCCGGATCTGCGTCTGTGTGTGGCCAACAATCTCCCTTAAAGGTCACCCACACCCTGTTATATGTTACTATCCATTTGTATTGCATGCTCTTTTATTTTGAGGTTTTATTTCAGTTAGATGTTTTAACTGATCCTAGACAGTGGTTTATCTAGGGCTCTGTCTGTACAGTATCTACCACAGAGGATGCTACCATCAACACCACAATAACATGAATAACAGTTCTTTTTCCCTATTCCTGCATCACCATGTTAAGAAAAACCTAACTCACCATTACCATAGCATCTTTCCATGTATAGGACATTTCCCTTCTCGTTCTTAATGATCCAGTACTGCCTATTTTAAATCATTTTCTCTATCCAGCTGAAGTCATCTTCTTCATTTAATGTTCCTTTTAAAGCAATGCCATTGTCAGCTATAATCTAGATCCACTCAGAGACAATCAAAATGGCAATTACAACAAGCACAGTCAGCACGATATAACAGGGATATTGTACACAATTCAACTTGAAAAATAGAAAGAACATGTTTAATAGGCAGAAAGAATCTGGCAAATAGAAAGATTGTATGGATTAAAAAAAATAAGCATCTACTGTAAGGAAATAAACTAATTAAAAGAGCAAGCAGAACCAAAAAGGAACAAATTGCTTTGGACAGCTAAGCTAACAGTACAATCTTATTAGATGTTAGGAAAGAAATTGGTGATTTGAAGTATGGCAGTGGAGAATTAGAATTGAAAAATAGGAGGAGAACATCAATATTATACAATTACTGTTTGTCTTCGATGGGGAAGCCAGAGGCTGCTGGGAGTTAGGGGAACCAAACTTGACGAATATGAAAAGTGCACAAATGTGATTTAATTCTTATGAAAAGTTGAAGGCTCTCAGAAAAGAGAGACCGGGGCAAAAAAAAAAAAAAAAAAGTCATCAAGCTAATGGTGCTAAATAAAATGTGAGCAGAAAACAGAAGAGAAGCTGTGTTTTGCAGGAATCTATAGCCCATTATGCCCATGGACAGTGTATCACAGAAGGGAAGGTAACTATCTTTACAGCCTCAGCATAGATTACTCTTTCCAAAGGAAAGCTGAAGGAAAATTGTTTGTGGATTCATTCATCCCTGCCTCCATCTAATGGGGGTCTGCCTATTCCCCATCCCACTCAGTCTCCCTAATTCCTCCCAGCATGGAGCCTGCCCCTAAAGAGAGCCCAATGGGGCACCTTTGTGCAGTGCTCTGGGAGCAGCACACTCCCACTCCATTCTACGTGAGAAGGGGATGGTCAATACATGGAGGGGACTCTACTGTTGTGATAATTGGCCCTACAAATTTACCCTAAATGTGAGACCAATAATATCCTATAACAAGAAATGTTGATGGGAAAAGGTGCAAAAGCGAGACAGAAAGTCTGAATTAATCCAAACAAAAAGGACTCCTCGTATAACTCAAGGACTGTGTTAAGATCATGATTGGTAAATAAGAAAAGTGTGGAATCGAAAATCGGTGAACCAAAACTGCTGTGTCAGAAACTAGGCCTAATTCCTGGACAAAACAATGGGAGGACTACTCTTCCACCCATCAAAAGAAAGAGACTTTGGGGAGAAAAACTGGCTACTAGAGCGAACATTACCAACATGGCTGCCACTCCCACTGTCTCCTGGGACGCCACACCTTCCTTGTCCTAATCCTGAGAGATGTCCTGACCAGGCCAGAAAGAAGGGCCCAGATGACATCACCACCTCTATTGTCTCTGCCTGAATCCCAAACACCGCCAGGGATATAAGACTTCATCTTTCCTCACTTCTTTTCCTTCCCTACCTTATTTCTTTTCTTTCATATCCTCCTTTTTCCTTGGCCCAGCCAGCCAAGACTATGTTTTGCAACACTGCTGTTAGGCTCTGACTAGAAAAGACCAGCTAAATGCAGTGCCTTAAACAGCCCAATGCTGGTACAAAGTTTGCCAGGTCTTAAAGGGGCTGATAATACCATGTACTGTGCCTGTGTTTTTTCCATCAGTAAGATCTCAAGTGAAAGTGAACACCAGAGAGAGATGCTTCATTTTCTCTCTCTGATATTCTCTCTCTCCCCTTTTTGTGCCTGTTTGTCTTATTAGGAAAAGGGATCAGACTTTAACAATGACAGCAATAACAGCTCCAGTCCACCTCAGCTATCTTCTTCTCTGTACCCAAAAAAGGACAGTAGTTACCCATCTTTAATACCATCTAAGAGACTGTCAAACAAGGGTTTTTTCCCCACTTCTAAAATCTCTCTGTAGCTAAAAGGAAAGCGAACAAGGGATGTTGCTAAAATGAAAGCCTTATATAAGGCTTTACATTTCAAATACTCTAACTGTTTTTCCTTCTTTTCTGTATCTATTAAAAAGGTTAACAGGACATGTAATGACGTGTTTGCCATGGTACTAAACAGGCTGAGTTCTATGCAGGCCAAACTCTGAACCTTGTTTAAAACTGTTTAATGTGGGGTAGTTTTAGAGTCATGTTAACATTTTTGGGCCCCTATATTCCATCCAAATTAATACAAAACTACCCATTCAGATCCTGGGGGCACAATCTGCCCTACAAAAAATCTGAATGACATCGGAAGGGGGCACTGGGGCTAGTGGTGACCTGGCTATGGAACCATCAGCCTTCACGTCTGCTTTTCAACCTGAAGCTTAATTTGCCCTCATTTTTAGCCCTCCTTTTAAACACTCAGAGTCAAGAAAAACAATTATCTGANTTCCTTGTCCTAATCCTGAGAGATGTCCTGACCAGGCCAGAAAGAAGGGCCCAGATGACATCACCACCTCTATTGTCTCTGCCTGAATCCCAAACACCGCCAGGGATATAAGACTTCATCTTTCCTCACTTCTTTTCCTTCCCTACCTTATTTCTTTTCTTTCATATCCTCCTTTTTCCTTGGCCCAGCCAGCCAAGACTATGTTTTGCAACACTGCTGTTAGGCTCTGACTAGAAAAGACCAGCTAAATGCAGTGCCTTAAACAGCCCAATGCTGGTACAAAGTTTGCCAGGTCTTAAAGGGGCTGATAATACCATGTACTGTGCCTGTGTTTTTTCCATCAGTAAGATCTCAAGTGAAAGTGAACACCAGAGAGAGATGCTTCATTTTCTCTCTCTGATATTCTCTCTCTCCCCTTTTTGTGCCTGTTTGTCTTATTAGGAAAAGGGATCAGACTTTAACAATGACAGCAATAACAGCTCCAGTCCACCTCAGCTAACTTCTTCTCTGTACCCAAAAAAGGACAGTAGTTACCCATCTTTAATACCATCTCAGAGACTGTCAAACAAGGGGTTTTTCCCCACTTCTAAAATCTCTCTGTAGCTAAAAGGAAAGTGAACAAGGGATGTTGCTAAAATGAAAGCCTTATATAAGGCTTTACATTTCAAATACTCTAACTGTTTTTCCTTCTTTTCTGTATCTATTAAAAAGGTTAACAGGACATGTAATGACGTGTTTGCCATGGTACTAAACAGGCTGAGTTCTATGCAGGCCAAACTCTGAACCTTGTTTAAAACTGTTTAATGTGGGGTAGTTTTAGAGTCATGTTAACATTTTTGGGCCCCTATATTCCATCCAAATTAATACAAAACTACCCATTCAGATCCTGGGGGCACAATCTGCCCTACAAAAAATCTGAATGACATCGGAAGGGGGCACTGGGGCTAGTGGTGACCTGGCTATGGAACCATCAGCCTTCACGTCTGCTTTTCAACCTGAAGCTTAATTTGCCCTCATTTTTAGCCCTCCTTTTAAACACTCAGAGTCAAGAAAAACAATTATCTGACTGCATGGCTAACTTAACTAGCTCAGAACTGTGTGTACTTGTCAGGTACACATTACATAAGGCAGGGCTCCACAGAAGCCATTATCAGCTAAGCCAGCTCTATTCACTCCTTTAGTGTATTAATCTGGCTTCCCAGCCATCCCATTTATTTAACATTAAAAATGGGCCAAATTCTGCCATCATTTACATGGCTGCAAGACCCACTGACTTCAAAAGGAGCTTCACCCATGTGAGTGGACAGAGGATTTGACCTTATCTTCTAAATTATTTGAGGCCTTATGCATGTAAATATTTGAAAGATCAAGTAGTTTTATACACTTGACTAGTCCCATGGAGTCTAGGGGTGTCTACACTGAAGCGAAGGTGTGATGGTAGCATGGCTAGGCATATCCATATTAGCTTTAAATCAAGCTATCATGGATAACAATAGTAGTGAAGACCTGGCAGCCTGGGCTAGCTGCCAGAGTACAAGCCCATTGGGGCGTCTGGGTATGTACTTGGGTTGCTAACACATACTGAAACCCATACCACCATGCCTGTACTACTGTTACCCGCATTAGCTAGATAAAAGCTAGGGGATGCAGAGCCAAGACAAGAGCTGAAGGGACTGTGCTGACCTGAAGCACTACCTCTCCTGATAGAGCTAGTTGGAAAATGGAATTTCAAAATGGTGGAATTTCACCTGGAACAGAAATTTGTTTTCATTCCAAATCAGAAGAAAAATACCAAATTTCAAAGTTTACCGTGGAACAGAAATTCTGGAAAAAAAAATTGATTTGGAAACATAACAATAGTTTGATAATGTTGAATCATTTCTATTTNTCTGCCATCATTTACATGGCTGCAAGACCCACTGACTTCAAAAGGAGCTTCACCCATGTAAGTGGAGAGAGGATTTGACCTTATCTTCTAAATTATTTGAGGCCTTATACATGTAAATATTTGAAAGATCAAGTAGTTTTATACACTTGACTAATCCCATGGAGTCTAAGGGTGTCTACACTGAAGCGAAGGTGTGATGGTAGCATGGCTAGGCATCAGGGCCGGTGCAACCCATTAGGCGACCTAGGCGGTCGCCTAGGGCACTGCTATTTGCGGGGCGCCGGCGCCCCGGCAGTCCGTGGAATTTTGGGGGCAGGACCTTCTGCCGCCGCTGTTGGGGGCGGCATTTCGGGGGCAGGACCTTCTGCCGCCTAGGGCGCCGGAAAAGCTGGCGGCGCTCCTGCTAGGCATATCCATATTAGCTTTAATCTAGCTATCATGGATAATAATAGTAGTGAAGACCTGGCAGCCTGGGCTAGCTGCCAGAGTACAAGCCCGTTGGGGCGTCTGGGTATGTACTTGGGTTGCTAACACATACTGAAACCCATACCACCATGCCTGTATTACTGTTACCCGCATTAGCTAGATAAAAGCTAGGGGATGCAGAGCCAAGACAAGAACTGAAGGGACTGCGCTGACCTGAAGCACTACCTCTCCTGATAGAGCTAGTTGGAAAATGGAATTTCAAAATGGTGGAATTTCACCTGGTACAGAAATTTGTTTTCATTCCAAATCAGAAGAAAAATACCAAATTTCAAAGTTTACTGTGGAACAGAAATTCTGAAAAAAAAAATTGATTTGGAAACATAACAATAGTTTGATAATGTTGAATCATTTCTATTTACTAATGTCAAAACATTATAATAGCATATAAAATGTTAAATGTAATACATAGCATTATTAAACATACTTTTATATAAATATAAGACTAAGAAATGTCAACATCTGTAGAAGACTGAAAGTGCAGTGCATGACTACAATCATCAAAAAGGTACCAGCTACAATGTTTTGGCCATTGTTATCAGAATGACCACGTACGACTGCCTAAAATTATTCTTTATGGAAGAGTGGATAGAGAGAGAGGCCATGAACTGCCAAGGAGACAGTGGTATAACAGTACATAAGACTATCCAGGCAGTACCTTAACAGGCTCCAATAACAGCTCAAAACAGATGTGGAAGGAATCTGATCCTAGCCTAGACCCTACAATTTTATACAATAATATAAAAGTTGAGTCAAAGTGAAACAAAACACAAAAGTTGAAATGAAACGTTGACATTATCAAAGTGAAATAGATCAACATTAACAAAATGAACCCCAAAAGTGGGAACAAATTAGTGTTTTTCCTGTAGTGAATTTTGGCTAAATTGACACATTCCTGTGAAATGTTTCAGTTTTGATTAAACTACATTTTTGCAATGGAAAATTGTTCCATTAAAAAAAATTCTCAGCTTTGCCTCCTGGCAATAATCTGTGTATATATTAGTGTAGGTGAGTGGAACCTGCCCTGACCACTAGGATGGAGTAGATTGCCTCAGCAAATGTGCTGATCCCACTCTAAAGGTCAGTGAGGATAAGAATTGGGGCCATGACTTCTCCTCCTTCCTGATTCCTTTACAGAGTATTCCTCCCAAGGCAAGGAAATGGAAATGAGCAGCCTCCCAAACTCTCTAGAGCATAAGCAATGCAGGGTCTGCTAATGTGGATGGCCTTTTTGCAACTATGCAAGGGAGCGTGTATGCTCTTTAAGGGGAGTCATAACCTAGCTTTGGGAGCAACTTCTGGTATGTTTAGCCAGAAGGTACCATTTTTAATATAGTTACTTTCCCCAATTATAACTTTTCTTTAATATAAGACCCTGAGTGGACTGTTTGTTCTACCCATAAGCATCTGTATAGAGCTGGTCAAAATTTTTGGAATAAAACTTTTTTTTTTCCATTGAAAAATGGCCTCTCTCTGGGGGGGGGGGGGGGGGGAAATCACAATTTTAAAAAAAAATTTCCAATTTTTACAATGAAAAAATGAAACATTTTCAGTTTTTCCTCTTTTTCTCCCTTTGACAGCCACATCATAGAAAGAGGGAGAAAAAAAGGAGGTGCCGGGGAAGGAGAAGGGACGAAAAAAAAAAAAAAAAAAGGAAACCGTGAAAATTTTCAGTAAAAATGTTGTATACGTGTTTTTGAAGTCAGTTATTTACAGAACCTTTGAAAGGAAAATGTTTTAGAAATTTTTGAAAATATTCACAAATGTTTTTACCAGTGTTAATTCTGTGCACAGGCCTCTTACACTCAGGAGCTCTCTACCAATGGCAATGGCATGCCAGATGTGTCTGCAACACATGCACTGAATGCCCCAGGACTGGCTGTACTTGAGGGACAATTATGTCAGGCCCCCAAACGTACATGGAAGAAACCATTTGGTAGAACAAAATGGCACCCTCCACACAGCATGACCTCATACACACCATACATGAGAGGTGATGCTGTATAGAGGACACCATTTTGCATGCCAATGTACAATTTCATGCCTGAATTAAGATGTCACCGCACGCCACTGACCACTGGTAAAGTCATTTTTCATGGTCCATTAGAGGCCTAACAAAAATAGGCCAGATGTTCAGCTGGTGAAAATTGACATAACTTTGTTGAAGTTAATGGGATTAAACTTATTTACACTAGCTGAAGACCCTGGCCCAGACCAGATGTAACTGTGAAAATGGGATTTAATGAGACAATGGTAAGTGGAAAAAATATACATGATCCAACAGAGGAGATGAAAGTGAATGCACCACTGAGCATGGAGGCAGTGCTGTATGGCTTGAGGCTGACTTAAGGAAGCCAGCTCAAAATTGGAGAAGTCCAAATAACATGCACCAGAGATGAAAATCCATCAAGTTCATGTTGTTACTACAGTAACATTGATATGTATTTTTTCCCTTCAAGCAGCATCATTGAGAGGGGGAGCACAGAGTGATCCCTACAACAGTTCTTTTAAATTCCCGGCTTTTTTTCCCTTTAATGGAAGCCGAAAGGAGGCAGAAACATGCCAAAGGAAGTTCCAGCAGGGGCAATATAAAGACAATTTTAGGGAAAGGTTCCCCAACAGACCAATAACTGAATCATTCCAAAAGGAGTGAAATCTAGTTAACAAACAAGAGATCAGGTTCTAAAGGAGATAAAAGGAAAAGCCTGAAGAGTCAAACATTTCCATGGTGATACAAGAGCAGTAGAAATAACCTAATTTATCCCAGGACTTTAAAATTCCCTTTCATTGATCTGCTGGGGGTGGGGGTGGGGGGGCTCTCTTCCATCTTCCCAATCGCTCTCATTTTTCCTTATACATTTTTTGTTCCCTCTAGTGAGATCACTTGGCTTTCTCATAGACCTTTTTATTTTAAAAATGACTGGTGTATTCAAGACACTTCCTTTTCCATCCATGATTGCTATGGTATTCTAAAGGCTTGAAAACATTCGTGAATTAGGAATGCAAGTAAAAGGGATCTTGTAAAATGCAAACACTAAGGGCCAGATCCTCAGGTGGTGGAAAACAGCACCGCTCCATTTACACCCGCCGAGGTTGTGTCATAGACATCTTAGAGCTCTATCGTCAGTGGATCAGCTTCACTGGTGATGTTAATTGGATTTTAAGTTACACATTGGTAAAGCAGGTGTAATTATCTTGTTGTTTGTTATTTACATACTGAGGGGGTGGAAAGAAAGGAAACTCAATTACCAGTAGGATGTACAGTAACTCAAGGGGAACCCCGTCTCCTCCTCCTTTACATCTGCTTACATCCTCTTACTCTCCTGCAAATTACACCTTTACTATTACAAATTACTACTTGTGTCACCTTTGAATTTAGCCCACTAGAGTCCTGGATCCAAAGTCCACTGAAGTTTGAGTAATTTCACTTAAGTGACTTGACCAGACTTGCACGATGAGTGAACAGCAGACGGCAACAGAATTTTGAATCTTTTCCACCCTTGCGTGGCAAAGTTATTTCCAGTAATAGCTCTAATTAGAACTCAGGTCCTGTCAATCCATTTTAAACCTCGCATTTGTATTTCTGAGACAGCATGTGTCAGATTATCTTGTCCTTTTTCAGAAGCTTGAGGAATGCAATGTCTCTAAAGCACACTATAAATTTTAAATTTGTCTTTTTTCCTCACTGGTGCTGCCTTTTACGCTTAGCCAAATCTTCTACTGAACATAACAAATAAGAATCTGTCTGAAATATGAATATATGGTAAAAGCTTAGAAAACTCTTTATTTTGTGCATCATTTCCAAACCTTACCCAAGATTTTAGGGTTTCTTGAAATGCATTTTTGGATGTGAGCCTCAATGTGCTGTTTTTGGATTGAAAAACTACAATTTACCTATTACAGTGCTTCCTGTTTTTACATTATACCAGCTGGTCTGCAAGGATAGAAAACAAAGCCATAAAATATCACTGTAAACTGTTTCTTCCCTTTAGGGAAAGGGAGGAATATCATTATTATTAAACATGTATTTTTGCAGTAACCTCTACAAGACATCCAGTCAGTGCCCCATTGCGCTAGGCACTATATCAGGGATCGGCAACCTTTGGCATGCGGCTCGCCAGGGTAAGCACCCTGGTGGGCCGGGCCGGTTTGTTTACCTGCCACGTCCACAGGTTCGGCCGATCGCGGCTCCCACTGGCCGCGGTTTGCCGTCCCAGGCCAATGGGGGCGGCGGGAAGCGGCGCGGGCTGAGGGATGTCCTGGCCGCCGCTTCCCGCCACCCCCATGGGCCTGGGACGGCAAACTGCGGCCAGTGGGAACCGCGGTCAGCCAAACCTGTGGACGCAGAAGGTAAACAAACTGGCCCGGCCCACCGGGATGCTCACCCTGGCAAGCCGTGTCGCCGATCCCTGCACTATATAAACATATGGTAAGTGACAGTCTCTGCCCTAAAGAGCTCACAATCCAAAAGATACCAGCAAAGTGCAAACTTTTCAAGGCTGAAATTGGAGTTTGGTTCAGATCAGGATCCCAGTGTCTGAGGGCTCAATTCTGTCCCATGAGTGTGGTTTCAGTCGATTTCTAAGTTCCCAACTCTGATGGCATCTAAATCAATTAGTTTTTCTATTAAAATGAGTGACATCAACAGAAGGCCCCAAAGAAGAGCAGAATTAGTGCCAAAATCAGCTCAGCTGATCAGCAGAGTGATCAGGGAGAATGAAGACCAGTTTCGGTCCATTCCCAAACCTGTCCCAGAGAGGGACTAAGCACTCAAGTAGCCTTCTTACTCCTATACACCTTAATCCAAAGACTGGATACGCCACACAGGCACGTGCAAGGAGGATTCTCTCTAGAGCCAGTCAGGAATTTTTCCACAAAGTTTTTCATCACAAAATGCCAATTTGTTGAAATCTAAACTTTTAGAAGGAAAAACAGTCAGTTTTGATTATTTTCTCAATTTGAAAGTTGAACAAAAGGTGTAAATTGTAGAAAAGATCCAGTTAGACATTTTAAAATTTACTTTTTTTGATTTTCTGGTTCATAACAAATTTTCATTTTTGAAATTTAAGCTAATGATAGTACAGTTTAAAAATGGTTGAAATAAACAAAAAAAGTTTTGATTAACCGAAACCAACTTTTTTTTCCATGACTTTTTCAAGATTTTGACATTTTGTCCTAATTCAGAGCAGGGTAAATTTCTGAAATTTCAAAAAATGTTTCCAGGATGAGAAAACCATTTCTCAGCCAGCTCTAGTTCTTTAACTTCCTGAGTCCAGCACATACTCCATGTCACTATCTAGCCCTTAGAATATTGGGCAGGAAATCTCCCCCAACAAGTCATACCTCATAGATTTCCAGTACTCATTGTTTCTGGGCAGGTCTAAAATACCATGAGGACAGAGTCAATCCATCACTTGTCAAAGACAGTATTTCCAACATGGCTCCTGTGGCATTTTTCATATTATTCTATCCTTAGTAGCACCTTGATCCACAAGTTCAGTGCAGAACAGAAGTTATCCCCTAGAAGAGGTTGGAGGGGGTACTGGAAGGGGAAAACCACTGTTTCATTCCAATTGCTCCCAAATTATATTTGCATGAAAATTTTCCAGCCAGGTTTCCTTCCCCCCCCCCCCCCCCACCCAGTTAGCAGACAGAAGCTAACTTGATATTGTGGCATTGATTCAGCAAAGCATTTAATTACATGCTTAATTTTAAATTCATGCCCAACTTTAAGCACATGCTTAAGTCCCATTGATGTGAGCTGGTCAGAAAATAGAAAAGAAAAATGGGTTCATTTTTATTCTAATTGTCAACACAATTGCACTGCAGTACATTTTTGCAACAAGCTTTACCCACCCACTGACTTCAATAGAACTTAAGCACATGCTTTAAATTTATCACATGCTTCAGTGCTTTGTTGAATTGGGGTCTCTTATCAGTGCTTCCAGAACTCAGAGCATGGATGCACAAAGAAGAACAGATGTGAGGAGGAGAATTAACCAAGCCTTTGAACACCTCCTAAAAGGTTCAGATTGCATTTGGTCAGTGTTCTGAGCATGACATATTTATTTTATCTTAACCAGTTTACCCAGTTTCCCGATTTTTTTAAACTATCAGGGTACTTGGTTTGCTTTATTATAAACCCTGTTTATTATAGAACCCATTGACTATAAAATGCATTGAGAAACATATTAAGACTCCATAACATTAAGAGAAAAGAAAACTTATATTGTATCTGATCATTAGGTTGTTCATTTTGTTCTGGCACAGATACACCTATTTGGAGAAAGGGAGATGTTATATAGAAAGTCTTTTAATAGCTACATATTCATTCCTTCACCCCTGTCCTTATAAAATGCTGTTCATATTCTTAGCATTTGAAAGGAAATTGTTGTTTTACTAACAACAAGGAATACAGGTAAAATAAAGTTGTTTTATTTTATATGAGGGATAGCTCAGTGGTTTGAGCATTGGCCTGCTAAACCCAGGGTTGTGAGTTCAATCCTTGAGGGGGCCACTTAGGGATCTGGGGCAAAAAATTGGTCCTGCTAGTGAAGGCAGGGGGCTGGACTTGATGACCCTTTGGGGTCCCTTCTAGCTCTATGAGATAGGTATATCTCCATTTATTATTATATTATTATTTCTTAAAGAGAGCCAGGACATTTTTACTCATAATTTCTTTGTTGACAACTACAACAAATGCCAGTGAAAAGGCTGTTTGTTTTCTAAAGGAGAGACATTTCCATCTATTTGCACATCTCACAATGGTGAGTCATGCAATCACAATTCAAATCCAGCCTACAGAGATTATTAAAAATTGATTTCAGTCTAGCTAATATTGTTAAAGATGCATATAAATCATGTCTCACCTATTCTTCAAATTGATATAAAAATTTGATTAGTTGTTCATTTTCTAAAGTTTTAAAGCTAACACTGCTAGGATTGAGACAGAAACTCGTGGAATCCAAAAGCCTACATTCTGGCTGACAAAGTATTTAAATAATGATGTACTATATTCAGGCACATGCTACCCAGCGCCATTAACTCTCATAGCCTAGACTTGTTTCTGGTTTGCTTATTGACTGTGTTCCAGAGCACAACATTGGGGGTGTGGTATAGCTGCAGACATGATCCATTCATGAAGAGCTCTTTAGACCAGACAATTCCTTTCTTGAATATGTCACATTTCCCCTTTCATCAGGAGTATCTAGGTGTAAATGGTTACTTTTTCCCATTATTAAAAATGTATTGTTGCAAAACAGCTGAACTGTCCTCATGTGTTCTTCTTAAGAGCCTAAGTATTTACCTTTCTAAAAGAGTGAGTTATTATTGGACAGGTAAACTAAGGAATAGGGTGTGTATGAGTTGACAGAGACTTCCCAGCAAGTCAATGCAAAAATGCATAATCAGCAACACTGAAATGTTTTGCAAATTCTTCAGTTTTGCTGAATTGTTTCACTCAAACAAACAAAACAGAAAAAAAAAACCAAATTAAAAACAAACATTTTATTTTTTTAGCTTGAAACAACTTTTCATTTTAACATTTCCTTTAATTTTATTACAAACAATCAAGCATTTAAAAATGGTCAGTAGTGAAACATGTTTTGATGTGATGAAACATGGAATGGTTGTTCAACCCAAAATGATAATTTTGACATTTTGTTTTGGCAAACATTTTCGGAAAAAATCATTTTTGGTTTGACCCCAAAAATGTTTCTGATTTTTTCGAATGACAAGCAAACCGAAAAATCCAATATTTACACAGCTCTAGTCGGGAACCTAGAAGAAGGCTTGGACTGAACTTTTATGGTTTGCTTTTTGTTTATTTGTTAATCAAGACGAACCTCAGAAAAGGGCTGAATTCTAACCCTGTTCAGGAGATGTAGTCTGTGTTTGACACCAGAGAAGAAAGCCATCTGCTCACAGAAGTACTAATGGAAAAGAGTGTCCTTGTGTTAGAAAATGCATGTGTAAGTAATGGGACCACTACACTTTAGGATTTTGTTGAAATCCTGATAAAATATATTAAAATTCATATGAGACTGCATAGTCCTTAGAACAGGGCAAGCAATTTTAATTACTGTCGGCGTGATATGGTATCACATTATCAAATGCATCATTGCCTCCTGTAACATTATGTTACTAAAACACTGTTTTGTGTTCAATTGTAAGTGATAAGTACTATATGAATTTCTCCTGCTAATTCCATTTCATGCATCTTTAGGGTAGCAACTATGAAAAAACTGACCTATAATTTGTGGGAAATATTATCTGCGATATCCATATTGGAAATGCAGCATAAGATTACCAAAATATGTACACAGAGGCCACATTTAGTTTTTCAGGGCTTTGTTTTAGGGCTTTTATGGCCTCTATCAGCTTGTTTTCAATATACATCTTTCCTGAATCAGCTGCTAAAAATTTGGATTCTGATTTCACAGGTTTTACACTGGTATAACTCGGCTGAGTTCATCAGAGCCACTCTTGATTTATATCAGTGAGACCGAGTTCAGAATCAGGCATAGGTTATTCAATCTAAACTTCAGTCCTACATTTTCAAAAGTAATGAGTGATATTGGGTGCCTTAATTTTGGGGTGCTCAACATGAGATACCTGAAAGGGGTATGATTTTCAGAAAGTGCTGAGCACCCCCCTTCTGAGAATCAAGCGTCTCAAGTTGGGGACAGAACATTATTAGTTGCTTTTGAAAACCTTGGCCATACCACCTTCCACAAATGCTGACTTTTGTTCCCCTGTCAAAGTTTCGGACTTTCACCTTTAGAGAGAGAGAGAGAGAGTGTATGTGTATGTGTATGTGTATAAAAAGTGCTGGATTGACAGACGTGGAGACTAAAGTCCTCTCTGTGGGTTCAAACTTGCTCCCATGCAAGTCGGTGGAAGAACTCCCATTGACTCTTATGGTGCAAGATTGACAGAATAAGTAAAACATAGGTAGAAAAATGCAGCACTGGAAGAAGCAGTGTAAGCTTCCTTATGCTTCCTCAAGAATGTGCCTTCACCCTCAACAACCATACAAAGAAAAACACCCAGAAGTGGCAATACTTCAGCCTGGATCACATTTGTGAATATTTGAGAAAATACCAGTTTTTGCAGAGTACCTTTCAAAAAGCAAATATTACTTGTATTGTGTTGTGTTTTGAACCTTTCCCCAGATGAATGCTTGAGAAAATTGTATACTTGATCGTCCCTTGGCTGACTGCAATTATAAAGGCCTTTTCTGGCTTCTGAAAGTTTCTAGATAGCACAATAGGACTGCAATTACTCCTTAGCTGCAGAAATGTTCTCTTGCTAAAGAATGAGTCTAATTATCCTCCTGTTTCCAGTTCGTCCTCCTTGGCATGGTGTTTGAAAGGCTTGTTTAAGAACATTGCCTTGTAATCATACACGATCAATTTTGGTCTATCTTTAGAACTCTGCTTAGCACAGAGATTAGTATTAGTGAAAGACTGACAGGATGCAATATGGTTCGGATATCTGGAATGATGCACATTGCTCAACAGAAAAAGGATCAACAGAAAAAAAATGAAAGGCCTAGTCATTCAATCATGCCAGGAGAAGAGTAAATATTTAAAGAATCATGGACTCATTCAAACCAGAAGGAAAAAGTTTGGGTCACTGGAAAAAGGAGAACAATCCAATATTAACTATTCTTGGTTTTATACAGATTAGGATGGACAAAAATCAGAGGAGGGTGGGGGAATCAGAGCTGAAGGAAAACAGTTTTTCCATCCATGAACATTTGAGATTTCACAAGTTTTCCCATTCCACATGGGGATGAAATCAAGACCTTTCAAATGTTTTCACTAAGAACAGAGGGACACTCTAGTCCAATGATTAGTTGAGATGAGGGACACCAATATTTGCGCTCCTGCTCTGAATCAGGCAGAGCAGGGGAGTGAACTTATATGACCCACATTGCACGTGAGTTCACAAACCACCTGACTATTTGGTGCAGGCGGGGGCTGGTAATCACTCTCTCACCAAAAATTCCATTCTGGATCTGAGAAACCATTCCAACAAAAGTTTAGGCAAAATCCATCTGTTTCTGCCAAAAAGTTTCAGTTTCAACAAATCTCTTAACAAAAAATAAAATAAAATAAAAGTCAGACATACCAAGATATTTTAAAGTGAGAAGACTGCTTTAGGTTAGATAGTAGATCAGGGGTAGGCAACCTATGGCACGCGTGCCGAAGTCGGCACGTGAGCTGATTTTCAGTGGCACTCACACTGCCCGGGTCCTGGCCACCGGTCCGGGGGGCTCTGCAT
The DNA here is from genome assembly GCA_003942145.1 of Platysternon megacephalum. Taxonomy (NCBI): domain Eukaryota; kingdom Metazoa; phylum Chordata; order Testudines; family Platysternidae; genus Platysternon; species Platysternon megacephalum. The sequence goes on along the minus strand of QXTE01000354.1, from coordinate 141,463 downwards.
TTTAATTTAATTTTAAATGAAGCTTCTTAAATATTTTAAAAACCTTATTTACTTTACATACAATAGTTTAGTTATATATTATTGACTCATAGAAAGATCTTCTAAAAACATTAAAATGTTACTGGCACGCGAAACCTTAAATCAGAGTGAATAAATGAAGACTCGGCACACCACTTCTGAAAGGTTGCCGACCCCTGTAGTAGATACTTTAAACACAGCTTCAAGCAAGAGGTACTGCATAAGCTATTCCACCCCACGTGCAACCCTTGAAGGCACTGGTCCTCTGAGATATCCCACTGAATCATAATTCTTCCTTGCTCCAGAGGGATAGTATACTAGCAATAAGATAATACATCCCTCCTGTGGTGACCAGAGAATATATCATGCGGGTGGACCCAAGACTCCAGCTATACCTCAGCCCCAGGGCATGCAGTGCTTGCCTGGTCCCATGCAAGATCAGATAGCACGCATAGGTTGTAAAGGGTGGGTTCTTGCTCCCTTTCTCATGTGTGCAGGCCAAGTCCCAATCCAGTCCTTTATAATGTGGGCACCTTTTATTGAAAACACAGGTAAAAAAGTTATCTGGTAGTGGTCAACCCCACAAATCTTTGTACATTCTTTATTCTCTGTTCCAGCAAAATGTTATCATAGCAAACACTGTGTTTTTGTTATCACTAGGAAATTTCTCTTTCTTTCATGTACTCAACTTGCACTCATTTGGAACACCAGGAAGGAGTTACTAATAGATTCTGTTCCTCATCCTTCAAGGCATCTCATCATTAGCTGCCCCCTACTCCCTTCCCTGTTGCTTAAACTTTGCCAGTTCAGCCAACCTGGTCACTGCCTGATCCTTTTCTTCAAATGAATAAATACCTTTTCTCATGCAGCTAATAACACGTGATTTGAGCTAGTAACTCTAGAGCAGTGGTGGGCAACCTGTGAGCCACACGTGGCCCGTCAGGGTAATCCGCTGGCGGGCTGCCAGACCGTTTGTTTACATTTGCACAGCCGCCCGCAGCTCCCAGTGGCTGCAATTTGACGTTCCCGGCCAATGGGAGCTGCGGCCACAGGTTGCCCACCACTGCTCTAGAGCATTCACATATTCTCCTCATTCACAGTGTAATAAGCAACATGGCTTGAGATGGGAGTGGTGGGTAGAGTATGAGACCTTCTGCCTTGATCTTTGAGGGGGGTGAAGAAGGAATCTGTGGGCTCCATGGACCAAACAAATTCTAGTTCCAAAGGGGTGTCTGTTGACTGCTGCTTTCTTAAAGTGTATGCTAGGGATTGGACCAGGGATGTCAGGAGGGGAAAAAAAAAAACAACACTCACCACACATGAGCGGCTACTCTTTGAGCTAAAGAGGAAACGTCCTACAACTGTCCTCTGAAACAATTCATATTCTCTGTGGATTGTCACAGAGCCCTTATATATCTGCTTCCCCCTTCCCATGGAATGGTCAATTAAAAAGTCCTTGAATCCAAACCCAGGGACTGTATCATCCTGTACACAGGAATAATCCAAGTAAAGGACCATTTCCCCCAGTGTCTCAGCTATGTATTTTTCTTTAATTACTTTGTCATGTCATATTTTTGGGGTTGTATAAACAACCAGTTTGAACCCAAAAAACTGCATTCACTCTTATTGTACAGCTGCATTGTCTACAAAAAGAAAGGTTTTGACTAAACTTTTGTAGGGAAGGTTGATGTTCTTTCCCCCCCCAAGATTTTCATCCTCCTCAACAGCACAGAGACTCTCAGATTGGGGTGAGACCGCTCAACAGGGTCCTGGAAACATCTATGTACCTCTTGGTCTCCCTGAGCTCCTCCAGTTCAGCCACTCTGGTCACAAAAGCCCATAGGCTGTCTCTGAGGGCCATGACCTCCTTGCATCGAATGCACACACATGCTACCTGCCTACATGGAAGGTAATTATACATGCTGTATTTGGTGCAATACACTGGATAACCTCCGTTATGCTGCTGGACTTCTGCCTGCATTGTTTCTACTCTTGCACAGGTTTGTTCGCTTGTTTGTTCTCTCTTTATCTACTGCCACTCAGATGCAGCTCTGGAATGCATTGTACCTCGCAGACACTCTTTGAATCGTAATTCTTCCTTGCTGGTGGTGGCGAGAGTAGAAATTTGCCTTTCATCTATATCAGCAGTAAATAATTACAGCTGTTATGTGGTGGGATTGGAGCAAAGGCTAATGGGAATGTGTGGGCGACCACACCTTTGAAATTCAGGCTACTCATCAGTCTGCCTCATTTTCCTCATCTGTTGAAAGTTGACAAGAATGGACCCAATCCTGAGCTGGTGTAAAGGTTTCAAATCAATGTAGCTACACCAGTTTACACCAGCTGAGGATCTGGCCCAGTGACTATTTCCTTAGAGAACCTCACTAGGTAATTTGGAGGATTCATGAGGTATGGTTCATATACCACTTTGAAGATAGTCACTAAGCATTCTTACAGCAAACTCATTTTGTTAGTTGAGATAAACTAGCCGCTAGTTTGCCCTGGCTCAGTGAAACTCTATACTTGTTTTATACTCAAGAATGTCTATCATTTTCCTCAGACAAGTAAAAACGTCACAAGTTCGGAATATGATGGCATTAGCAGAACATCAGTGGTATAAGTTTATAAACATTCCTGTAGCCCAATAGAAATCTTTTTTATTACCTAATTATCTGTGACAAAGTGAAAAAAGGAATTTGACTTCCCCAAGACTTGTGTATCATCAGTTCACAGTATGAATAATACTGTAATACTATATAATACAATTATCCCCAACATATTATTAAAATACCTTTGGATATCCCTGGGAACCAACACAGCATGGACAAATGACCAGAGCACAAAGTAAATAATTTATATTGGAAACTGAGTTTTAAAATGTTATATCTTATTCCTCCATTAAGAATATGGGATGAAATTCAGGCTCCATTGAAGTCACTAGCAAAACCCCCACAGACTTCAATAGGGACAGGATTTAATCCATTGTACTTGCGGGGGCAGATTTTCAAAAGTGGCTGAGGAATTTTGGAGCACAACTCATACTGAAAGTCAGTGGGACTTGTGCTCCTAAACTATTTAGGTACTTTCGATAATCTCACCCTACATTATTTTTAAAGGATGTTATTGTTATTTATAGGCAAGTGGTAGCAGATGTCAGGGTCTTGCAGGTCAGTTTCTTGATGAAGGAGAAATCAGTGATGTAAATCTGTGTCTTTCCTTAGTGTAACCTGTTTCATTTGCATTATGCACCCTAATCTTTGAACAGAGGAGGTCAACTCATGCAAACCCTGATTTAAAAAACTCTGAGTCTAAATACTACTGCCTGGTTCACAGGAAACAACTTTGCCCCAAGAATTGACTCTAGTTGGAGAGATTAAATCAAAGAGAAGAAATCTTACTGCTTGCAACAACTTCCCCAAAAAGTTTGTGCATCACAAAACTAACAGGACAGTGCTTGCAAGCCAAGAAAAATAACTTCCTGCTATAATACTTTCAGACTGTTTGTGGTCAGGTACTTGCTGTCTCAGTGTCTAATGATATGTTCCCCTTTTCTTCCCAGAAGGGTTCTTTTAATTAATGTAGCCCAGTGTCGAAAACCATCCAAAACTATTCACTAAGCAAAAGTTGTTTTGTTTTTAAACTAAGAATCTATGGTTCTTCTCATTTAAAATGCATTGTCACTTAGAATAGTGACTCAGTAAGAATGACATTGTGGTGTCCTATATTATTATTCTCTCAGTTATGTCCAGATCATAGTTTCTGAAATTGTTCTAACTAGTAGTGCTTTAGAATCACACTCTGTTCTGAAAATCAAGCCCTTTTGTTCTGCCTTTTGTAGCATCTCCAGAAATAAAGAATCTGAAATTAGGACTGTGCTGGCAATTTTACTCATGACGGGTAACTCAACGGGGAGGGTGTGTTACAGGTCTTCTTCTCTGCCCATACACAGGGAGAGTATGATTTGTTACAGTGCCAGGGCTTTATCCCAAGCTGCACCACTTCATGCTTTTAGCTCTTGAGGTCTCTGGTTCATTCCCTGATGTGTTGGCCAAGATAGCAGCCATCATACATGCACAAAGCAGCAAAGTTCAGTCTTTGATGGACTCTGTTTTGCTAACAGTAATTATCTACTTATATGGCCCCAGGACCATTGTATCTGGGCACTAGCACTTATGGATTTGTCCTCACAACACCTCCCTGGGAAGAATGAGAAAACGTCTTTTTAAAGACGGGAAACTGAGGCACAGATTTTAAGTGACGTACCGAACATTACACAGGAAGTCTGTGGCAGCATTCAGAACAGATCACAAGTCTCCTGAGTCCAAAGTCCAATATGGGAACTACAACACGGTCTTTCCACATAAATAGGTACTACTCCTAGACACATAGGGGGGAAAAATACATTGTACTAAAAGATGGCTTTGTACAAAAAGTCTCCTTTTTGACCATTAACTAACAGAAAGCTTTCTAGTCTTGAAACGCATGAAAAGTCTGTGAACATGGGTGCTTTAACGTAGTGACGTCTCAGAGCCACAGAGTTTAAGGCCACTAGTTCATCTAGTCTGACATCCTGTATATAACAGACCACCAACACCATCTAGTCCATAGAAAACTGCCACCGGCAGAGAACAGCAGGGGCCAAAGTGCACCAGTGCCCAATGTGCCTGCAATGGCAGGAAAATGATTAAATGAGAGATACCCAGATAATCCTGGCAAGTGACCTGCATCCACATGCTGCAGAGGAAGACAACCCTCCCCCCACCCCTCCAAGGTCACTGCCAGTCTGACCTGGGGGGAAATTCCTTCCTGACCCCAAATATGGTGATCAGTTAGACCCTGGGCCTGTGAACAAGAACCTGCCAGCCAAGCACCTGAGAGAGAGAATACTCGGTGTCACTTCAGAGCCCTGGCCAGCTCCACCCAAGGTCCCATCCCTAGCCCTCTCTGATGCTTCAGAGGAAGGAGATAAAAAGTGTGGGAAGTGTTGTTATGCATACAGCAAAATGGACAATTTTTGACTTTTTATCCACTTTTTAATAAGGATACAGGGTAACATTTTTGAAAATGCCTAACTGATTTAAGACTCCAAGTCCATTGCATAAATATATATTTTTATACTAGCACCAAAATAAATATTACTTAGGCAAATACATATTATTTAAATACACATTTTATGCTAGCACATTTATAAAATGGTCATTATTCAGGCAAACAGATTATTTAAATGTACAATTTGTCTGAGAGTGCAGGAATTATACAGCCAAATGAACTGTCCCCTCACTGTTAATTGAAATAGATTAAGGTACAATCACAGGTTATCCCATGTTGAATGAAAGAAGACATTTTTACAATCAAAATATACAAAAGCCTTCATGTTTTATTGTGTGTCATTGGCTGATTTATTTATGTATTTACACAGCTGTACAAATCACATGTGAAGCTCAGCTGTAACTTTTTTTAGGCTTCTAAATTCAGTTAGGTGCTTTTGAAAATGTTACCCACGCTGCCTAATTGTCCTCTAACACTGGTGTAAATCAAGAATAACACCAATTAAGTAGATGGTGGGAAAAAAACAAAAAACATACATCTCATGTGAGAAAGGGGGTTTCAAAGAGGATGGATCTAGACTGTTCTCAGTGGTACCAGAGGACAGAACAAGGAGTAATGGTCTCAAGTTGCAGTGGGGGAGGTTTAGATTGGATATTAGGAAAAAACTTTTTCACTAGGAGGGTGGTGAAGCACTGGAATGGGTTACCTAGGGAGGTGGTGGAATCTCCTTCTTTAGAGGTTAAGGTCAGGCTTGACAAAGCCCTGGCTGGGATGATTTAGTTGGGATTAGGTCCTGCTTTGAGCAGGGGGTTGGACTAGATGACCTCCTGAGGTCCCTTCCAACCCTAATATTCTATGATTCTATGATACAAACAAAAAGTCCTTGAAAACTTTCACTCCCCACCCCGAAAAAAGCTTGTCAGCAAAACTACTTTCCCAAACCTCAAAATAGCTTCTGCATTCAATTCATATGCGTATCAAAAGCGTTTAGCAGCTTATCCAAACTTCTTGTCTTACAATGTTTGGCTTGTTTTCATTATAGAATTAGGAGTCCCCATAAGTCTGTTTTGTGTTAACTTATTAATATAAGGATGGCTGGAAGATAATTTATCAGCCAAACTTTTCTCAATCTCAGAAAAATTTCAGGTTGATTTTGGGGATGAAATTTTGGAGAGGTTCTTTATCTTAAAACAAGTGGGTTGTCCTCTCCTATGCCAATCAAAGATTGCAGAGAATGAGAACATTAAGCTTTAGCGAAAGTGAAGTTTTCACTTTCTATTGTGAAGAAGGATAAATAGTGATACATTTCACTTTCTTTCCCACCCCTACATATTCTCCTTGGGACAAACCCCTAGATCTGTCTGCTTCTGGCTAGCAGCCTCTGTGGTTAGTTTAAGATCAGTGGTTATCTGAAATACATTCTTCACCTTTGTTTGCAAGGAGGAGGAGGAAAATCTGCAATGCAATTAAAAACACACACACCTCTTCTTCCTTCACTCGCAATCTTCTCTCCTCGAGTCACTAATTGTGTTTCCTCACTTCTTTCTAGGGTGACCAGACAGCAAGTGTGAAAAATCGGGACAGGTAGTGGTGGGGTAATAGGAGCCTATATAACAAAAGGACCCAAAAATCGGGACTGTCCCTATAAAATCGGGACATCTGGTCACCCTACTTCTTTCCTACATTTCTGCCCTTTTTCTACCTGCTCCCCACCGCAAACATTACTTAATACCCAATGCATTTGGGACAAATTACCCAGTCAAATATACTCATTATGGAGATTCCCACTCTGATAATTTCCAAGAGTCCTGAATTTAATCAATTCAACTGGCCATGTTTATTGGAGCAATTTAGTGGACCTTTCTAAGGGACAAAATGATTTTAGATTCCACTGGCATCAAACTGATCTTACTTCAAGTGCTTTAGATTCTTCAGGGCTAAAGGTCATCTACGTGGATCTTACTTTGAATAATGAGTAGGGATGCTTTAAAGGGGTCAGGTTAATCTCTGTTGTGAATTATTATTTATATAGACTCTAAAGAGTACTATGTGCTTTATAGACAAGTATGCAGAGAAAGTCCCTGCCTTGTGCAGCTTACGTCCTCAGGCCCTGATTCTGCAAACGCATCACCTAGGAGCCCCAGTCCTAGACCAGGATCCTGTAGTGCTAGGAGCTGTACATACACAGAACAAAGACAGACCCTGTCCCAAAGAGCTTACAATTTAAGGCAAGAGACAACAGATGGATACAGACAGACTGATGGGAGTGTACAAGGAAACAATGAGACAATATCGGTCAGCATGATAGGGACATGAGTAGGGGTCTACCAAATTCACGGCCATGAAAATCGTGTCACAGGCCACGGAATCTGATCTCCCCCATGAAAGCTGGTCTTTTGTGTACATTTACCCTATACTATAGGGTAAACGTATACAAAAAGTACAGAGTTTCTCTAACTGTGGGTCCTCCTGACCCAAAAGCGGATTGCAAGCCTGTTGTAGAGGGGTCACGGTACTACCACCCTTACCTCTGCATTTCCTTCAGAGCTGGGTGGCTGGAGAGCAGCAGCTGCTGAATGGGCGCTGTGATGGGGTTCAACTCACCACCGCTGGTGCCCCCTGCCGGTCGCTCCAGGAATTACTCTGGACTGCTGCGGAGCGCCCTCGACACATGGTAGCTCACCCGTTGTCTCTGTTCTGCTGCCCTGGGACCCACGTTGCTCCCTGCTCAGCGGCGTCCTCTTCAGGACTGTCTTCATCCGCTTCAGGACACTGCCCTCCGGCAGTGCCCACTACTCTGGTCTCACCCCCTTCCGGGGGGCCATTGTTAACAGCAGTACTTCAGTTTGTCCCTGCCTCGGTGGCCAACCACAACCCTAGAGTCTAGCCCCTCATCTCAGGAGCCGGTTGCGGCCTGTCTCGGCCCCTCTCCTTGGTGGCCAGGGGCAATGCAAGGAGAGAAGGGGAGGGACCCAGGCCCACCCGCTACTCTGGGTCCCAACCCAGGGACCTTCTAGCAGTGCTTCTATATTGTGATGCCAACTTTTCCCAACCTAGCTAAAAAATTCCCAAATCTGGTGAAAAATTCCCAGATAAAGTTTTTTACAGTGCTTCTATATCCTGGGAAATTTCCCAAAACCTGGGAATTTGTGAGTAAAATGTTTCAACATGGGAAATTGGGAATTTTCATTCAAAACAGTTTACTCAAAAATTCCCAGATTTTGGGAAATTTCCCAGGATATAGAAGCTCTGCCCACTAGCAGCAGCCTCCCTTTGTCCTCCTTCTCTCCCCTCTCGTCTGCCTAGTTTCCCTGGGCCACTTCCCCTGTGGCCCTATGCACCTTCACGACCCCTTCTAGCAAGGGCCGCAGCCTGGCAGGTATCTGGGCTGGAGCTCCGCTCTGCTCCCCCAAGCCTGCCCAGCACTGCTCTGTCCAAGGTGCTGCTCCTTAGCTCAGGAGCCAGCCCTTCTCCCTCACTAGTCAGGGAGTGACTGACTTCCCCTTTGCTAGGCAGCCTTTATGTAGGACCTAGCCTGGCCCTGATTGGCTGCCTCTTCCCTGCCCTTATTGGCTCTCCCCAGGCCTTGGCTGATTAGCTGCTGGTCTGCAGCCTCTTGGGCATGGTTCAGCCCTTTTCCTTCAGGGGTGGGGCACCGCCCCCCCACAGGCACCCAGCTCTGAAAGCAGTGACACCTCGAGCAGCAACACAGAAGTAAGGGTGACAATACCGTACTATGCAACCCTGACTTCACCTCTGCTACTGGTGGTGGTGCTGACTTCAGAGATGGGCACTCAGTCAACAGCCACTGCTCTCCAGCAAGGGTTCTGGAACAATCTGTATAGTGGGGGTGCTGAGAGCCTTTGAACCAAACTGTAAACCCTGGATATGATGGAAACCACTTCAAGCCAGGGGGTACAGCGGAACCCCCAGCGCCCCTAGTTCCAGCACCTATGCTCGTCACCTGCCCAGCTCTGAAGGCGGTGCAGAAGTAACTGTGGCAATACAGCAACCCCCCTACAATAGGCTTGCAACCCCCTTTTGGGTTGGGACACCCCGTTTGAGAAACGCTGTAGAGAAATCACACATTTTTCAAAGGTTGGACATAGCGTAAATAGCCAGTTTTGTGGCTGTGTAACACAGCCACAACATTTTCCATTTGTACCATGACCCACCCATGAAAAATGTATGACTTCTTCACGATTTAAGTAGACCCCCTACACATGAGTAAGCTTGTCCATGTGAGCATTCCCATTGAACTCAGTGGGACAACTCACATGGGTAAAGTTAAGCATGTCTGTAAGTCTCTGGAGAATCTGGCCCCCAAGTGTAACACTCCACCCCCTCTTTTATTATATTACTATATGAATGTAAAGTACAGCAACCTGCACAAGCTAAGGGGAAACAGCTGAAAAGATATATTTTATTTGGACAGCCCTATGCTATTACCAATCTACTTATGAAGATATCAAAATAGTAAATATAACAGTTTGAGAGAAATAACAATTATAACAGAGCCAGTCCTTCCGCTTGAGAGCATTTGCACGAACCACTGTGACACTTTAATCACTAAATTGGATGTCAGGCCGCTCTGAATATGCATGTAATCTAATTACTGAAATCCTTCACCTTCCATCCCTCTATCCCCATTTCTTCTGCCATTTATAGTTTTGTTTGTCAATCAAGCACAACGTTTAGATTGTGAGGACCATTCCAGTCAATGGTAGCTTTGCTATTGAGTCCAATGGGAGTAGCCTTTCTCCTTGAGTCTTTCAGGACAGGACTATCACCTATGGGCTTTTGAGAGACACCCCAAAGTAGGGCAAGGTGCAGATGTTATGCTGAACTCCTGCATGGATTGAATCTAGGACCTCTGGATCTTCACGCATGCCTGAGCTGAAAGACCCAACTCGGCTAGCCAAGGGCAAGCTCTTCTACCTCTATCTGTGACCCAGTCGCCACTAGAGAGTGCTAGATCACCGCACAAGGTGCGTTAGAGAGACCAGCATTAGCCCATGGGGAGAGTCAGAGAAACTGCCTCAAACCAACATAATATTTTCAGTACTGCTCTTTACTCACAATGTATTGCTCCCCTAGCATCCCATTTCCTTTCCCAGAATACTGCTCCCTGCGCTCAGGAGAAGCAAAGACCCCCAGAGCACAGATGTTGCTTTTGGGAATGGCCTTCGTGCAGCCATGACTGTTGGCACAGGGCAGCAGAAAATGTGTAACCCTCCAGAAGCAAGAAGGAAGCAAGGGAGAAATTGTGACTCAGAGCAGTATCTCTAATTAATTCAAGGAAGTCCTCTAGCCTGTTATACAGGAGGTCTGACTTACAGCTTCCTCCTCTGAGGTACGTGAAACCCAGGACATCCAAACCATTTCATCTGGGATAGACACCTCCAAAAAAAGGGATGATCCTGGGAAAACCTAGACAGGTGGCAACCCTAGTGAGAATAAATGATCACAATGGTCCATTCTGGCTTTATAACCTATAAAGCTGAGGCATGGTTTTTTGTTAATGGAGATATACCTATCTCATAGAGCTGGAAGGGACCCCAAAGGGTCATCGAGTCCAGCCCCCTGCCTTTACTAGCAGGACCAATTTTGCCCCAGATCCCTAAGTGGCCCCCTCAAGGATTGAACTCACAACCCTGGGCTTAGCAGGCCAATGCTCAAACCACTGAGCTATCCCTCCTGGAGCTAAAAGAACGAGGAGTCCTTGTGGCACCTTAGAGACTAACAAATTTATTTGGGCATACGTTTTCGTGGGCTGGAACCCACTTCATCAGATGCATGGAGTGAAAAATACAGGAGCAGGTATAAATACATGAAAGGATGGGGGTTGCTTTACCAAGTGTGAGGTCAGTCTAACGAGATAAATCAGTTAACAGCAGGATACCAAGGGAGGAAAAACAACTTTTGAAGCGGTAAGAGAGTGGCCCATTACAGACAGTTGAAAAGAAGCTGTGAGTAACAGTAGGGAGAAATTAGTATTGGGGAAATTAAGTTTAGGTTTTGTAATGACCCAACCACTCCCAGTCTTTATTCAGGTCTAATCTGATGGTGTCCAATTAGCAAATTACTTCCAGTTCTGCAGCTTCACGTTGGAGTCTGCTTGTGAAGGTTTTTTTGTTGAAGAATTGCCACTTTTCGGTCTGTTATAGAGTGATTACAGAGGTTGAAGTGTTCTCCTACTGGTTTTTTAATCTTATGATTCCTGATGTCAGATTTGTGTCCATTTATTCTTTTGCATAGAGATTGTCCGGTTTGGCCAATATACATGGCAGAGGGGCATTGCTGGCACATGATGGCATATATCACATTGGTAGATGTGCAGGTGAACAAGCCCCCATGGTGTGGCTGATGTGGCTAGGTCCGATGATGGCGTCCCTTGAATAGATATGTAGCCAGAGTTGGCACCAGGGTTTGTAGCAGGGTTTGGTTCCTGAGTTGGTGTTTTTGTTGTGTGGTGTGTAGCTCCTGGAGCTGTTTAACCCAGACAATACCCTTTCTGCTTTGTGCCGACAGCCATAATCTGGCCATCTATGAACCTTTGAAAATGTGAAGAATTGCATGAGAAGGACTATTTACTACAAGGCAGAGGAACCCAGTTCCATCCACTCGGGGAGTGGGAGGGTGTTCTTATAGAATCATAAATGCAAAATATTCACACAGAAAAGGTCACAAAGCTTTGCTGTGCAAAATAATATTTTTCCACAAACCTTTTTCCATCAAACTTGTGCATGCATCAAGGTCAAGTGAGTTACCCTCAGAGGAGCTCATAAAACTGGAATGTTAATTATGGTGCTTAATGGGCATCTTCAGTTTTGGCAGAAAGCCTGTTTTAAAGTAGAAGATATTAATATCATCTAAACAAAAAAGAATATCTGCTAATTGCTGCAGCTGAAATTCAGATTAAACCTTTCAGCCATCAGAGATAAGCAAATAAAATATTTCCTTTTAATTTGTGAAAGAAAAAAATAAATAACTGATTTCCCTCTATATAGCTTTGACATTTGTGCTAGTCCCGAGTCCATCTCTCTTCTTCTTTTCTTCCTCTCTTTACTATTCCGGCTTTGACTTTTCAGCCTTGAGCCAGCCATACCCAGCAGACCACTCACATATTTATAGCCTGACAAATTGATTCATTCATGGCTCTGAAATACTGCCTGCCAGGCATTATAGCTGATTGATAAAGAAGGGTAGCTGAGTTAGGGTGATGTGTAGCAATGCATAACCTGCTGCTAACACAGGGTTTACATGCGAAAATACATTATTTCCCTTTGTGTGAGAGACGAAGGGGCACACATTATTTTACATATGTTACCTAAGCCTGATCCTGTTGCTCTTTTGTCTTTTGTGATCTGTCTGTTACTTGGGAAATAAAACCTCTGCTTGTTTGAATTGCCTGTGTTTCATTTAGCACCTAAATAGCTTTAAAAATATGGGCCTTAGTCTCTCTTTTCCTCAGTTCCTCATCTGTAAAATGGGGCTTATCACACTCCTTTATTTCATAGGGGTGTTGTGAGGAAAAATGAATGAAAGGTTGTGAGGTGCTTCAATACTATGGCAGTAAGGCCATATAAGTACATTAGATATCGATCTGCACAATGCCTAGCAAAATCTGCGAAGATACAGACCTATTGTTAAGTTAGTCACACCGGGTACATCTACACTGCAAAAAAACAAAAACAAAATGCAACTGCAAGTCTCGGTGTCCAGCCCACCTGACTCAAGCTCGCGCTATGGGGCTAAAAAGAGCAGTCTAGATGCTCCCACCCAGGCTGGAGCCCAGGCTCTAAAACCCAGCAAGGGGGTGGGTTTTAGATCCGGAGTGGGAATGTCTACACTGCTATTTTTAGCTCCATAGCACAAGCATGAGCCAGTTGACCCAGGGTCTGGTGGGGGGAGTCAGTCTAGATGGACCCACAGAGACAGAAACAAAGGGAACGCTAGCCCTACAGCAGCAACTTCACTGTACATAACGAATAATAAATAAAATAAAATAATAATAATAATAATAATAATGTAGACTGACTCCAGCACTCAGTAAAGTTGCACTGCAGTATTCTACAAATAATGCCACCTACTGACTAAACATTATAATGCAGTTTAAACTTTCCATCACATCTCCCCCTTTCAAATGGTTGTGATTCTAGTAAATCAGGTGTCAGCTCTTCCCAAATGTGGAGGCATCAGCTGAGCAAATTCATAGCTGGAGACCAGAGCAGTTGACCTATGTGTTAATATGCTTCAAGAGAGGTGTTAGACTTGTAAGGATGTCTTTAGTGTTTAGACTCTGTAAAATGCTTGTAAATTGCTTCATACATTAGTCTTATTTGTAATGTCTGTATTCCATGCTACACGGTAACATTTGCTTGTTTTATCATTGTAAAAATGCCCGCTATGAACTTGTGAACTCAGATGGGAAGGACTATCAAAATTAAGTAGACCATCATAGGACAAAAGCTTTGTTAATTTCCCCATCCACCCATGGAGGAGTACATGCAGAATCCCATCGGTCTGAATGCTGGAAGAGGGAAGTAAAAATAGCGAACATGAAGATTTTTCATCTCTTTGTTGTTTGGACTCTCACAGGGGCTGGCGAAGAAACAAAAAGCAAGAGATCTCCAGGGTCAACCTTAGTTAAGTCCTAAGAAGACATTCAATGCTGACAGATTATGACACCTCTGTCATGTTTTGAATCACAGACAAACTCATTTCTGTATATATGCTGGCTTACTTTAACTTGTAAATAACCCTCTTATTTCTTTTCCCTAGTTAATAAACTTTAGTTAGTTTTATTACAGGATTGGCTACAGGCATTTTCTTTGGTGTGAGATCTAAGTTACAAATTGATCAGGGGTAAGTGACTGGTCTCTTGGGACTGGAAGCAACCTGGATATTTTGTGATTTTTGGTGTAAGTGACCATGTATCATTAAGGCCCGCTTGCCTGGATGACAAGATAGACTGGAGAGTCTAAAGGGACTGTCCGTGACTCCATGGTAAGACTGTTACAGTGATCTAGGAGTTCATATTTGTTACTAGGTTGGTGAAATCTAATTATAGAACATACCATCAGTTTGGGGTGTCTGCCCTGCTTTTGACAGTCTACCCTGAGGTTGGTACTCTCAGCTGTGAGGCACTGCAGATAGTGTGATAATTTTCTCTCTGCATTTTAAACAATTTTAAAGCTATAACACTATTTTCTGTCAAAGCATCAAATTTCAATATGGGTCCATCTATTACTCATCCCCCTAGGTTTAACTATATGTTTAACTTTATTCTTAACTATATTTTTATGTTTATTTATTTATTATAATTTAAGTATACATTTAAACTATATTTTTAACTTTTTAAGAGCAGGTTAGACAAACACCTGTCAGGGATGGTCTAGATAATACTTTGTCCTGCCATGAATGCAGAGGACTGGACTAGATGACCTCTCGAGATCCCTTCCTGTCCTATGATTCTATATGGCTGGAAAGGGTAATGGCTTGGTGACTGGACTCTCTTATTTGTAATTGCTGTCTCTGGCAGATTTGGAATAGGTGAATCTTCTTTTCCTAGTCCTGCAATCTGTAGAATTTGCTCAGTTGATTGTTCAGTTTCTGTAACTGACAGAAGATGTCAATGGTTTCTGTTGAACTCCCCACTCTCTCTCTCAGTGGCATATAATCTAAGAGATGCATTCTTTTTCTTTACAACAGCTGGAATTCTCCATCCTTTTCCTCCATTCAGTTTGACACACACATGGTCACCAGATTCCAGATCAGACAATTGTCTAACTGAGTGATGACAATTATAAAAGTGTTCATAAGCTCTCTTTGCCTTTTGATATGATTTGGGTACTTTTCTCGGGTCTGGCCATTTTGGGAGTAGAGCCTTTTCCAGGGTTGGAACTGTAGTGCTTAATCCAAGTCTTTTCCACTGATAAGTGGTATAAGGGGTTTGTGGTCAGTTATCAGTTTAAAGGAAACCAACCCACACATATCTGGGGAAGTTCTCACAAGCCTATACATCTGTCAGGCTCTTCTTTTCAATCTGAGCATACCATTTTCCTGCTTCAGTAAATGTACAAGAGCAGAATGCAACTGGCTTCTGCTCAGATCCATGTAGCTGCAACACCCAAGGCCATAGTTACTCCCATCAACACTGATCATTGTGAGTTTGTTTACATCATAGAACTTTAAAACTGGAGCAGTTGAGACAATTTCTTTTACACTTTTGAAGGCAGTTTCTTGATCTGCCCCCTCCCTCCTGAGCCAGGATGTATTGGGCCTTACTAGTTCATTCAGTGGTTTTGTCACTGAAGAAAGGTCTTGCAGGTATCATCCAAGATAATTTACCATCCCTAATATGCATCTCAGTAGTGGTACATTTGTTGGTGCATTCAATTCTCTAATTGCTTTTACTTTCCCAGGGGTAGAACTAATTCCATATTTCTTTATGATCTGTCCCAAAAAATCAATCTGCTGAAGGCAGAAAATACACTTTTCTGTATTTAGCCTGAGACTGCACTCATTCGTTAAAGTGAGAACTTCATTGAGGGTTTTGCCATGTTCTTCCATTGATGGCCCATATAATGAAATGTCTATAAAAACAAAAACCTCCATTTATGTTCTTTAGCAGTTCTGCCATCTTTCTTTGAAAAACTTCAGGAGCACTGGTATTCCCAGAAGGTAACCTTTGAAAGCAAAACCTCCCAAATAGTATAATTAATGTATTCAGTTTAGCACTCTCTTTGGCTAAAGGGATTTGCCAGAAACCATTTGAGACATCTTAACTTGGAGAATACAGTAGCTCCTGGAACTTTAGGGGGAAGGTCTTCTAGTGCTAGGAGGATATGTGTTTCTCTCACTACTGCTGCATTAAGTCTTTTAAGATCCACACCGTTTTGAATTTTTCCATTGTTTTTTGACAGGGACCAGTGGTGCACATCATGCAGTTGTCTCAGTGATTTTCTCAATGATACTATTCTTTTCCATTCTCTTTAATGCAGTTTCTACTTTATGATGCAAGAGGACAGCGGTTCTGTGGAGTATATGTCCAGCATATGGTTCAGAATTGCCTCTTAAGATTATTTCTGCTGGATGTCCTTTTAAAAGCCCAACTACTCCATCCATTTTTCCACCTTTCTCACTAGGCCCATCCTGGTAACCACACTGTGACTGAGTAGATTAGAGGATCGAGGCTGGCAATCACATGCACATTAAAATTAAAGTTTTTGTCTTTGTATATTGTTTCTGTGGAAAACTGTCCAATACAATTCAATATTGCTCCAGGGCTATTTAGGACAATATCTTCTGGTTTCATCTGTGGGAGGGGGTGAAGGTACATCTCCACCTAAATCTATTTTAAAATTAAACAGTCTTTCCATAAATATTCAATTCCATCTTCCAGGTTGGCTCTGCTTGACTACACCTGATTGATCTCTGAAAAAAATGGCTTGCCTCTTAGTGGTCACTTCCCATAATGCCTTTGTGCAGCAGACACAGCAATATGACCGATTTTTTACACATTTAAGGCATTTGGCTCCTTTAAGCTGGGCAATCAACACTTGGACTGTGATCTTTCCTCCATTTTATGTATCTAGTCTGAAGTGTTCTATTCTGCCTGAGGCTTATACCACATTGCCTGTGAGGATTAATCATGATTGCTTTCTGCAGCAATGTTTATCTCCTATTTTGATTCTGTAAGTCTTAGAATCATAGAAGATTAGGGTTGAAAGAGACCTCAGAAGGTCATCTAGTCCAACCCCCTGCTCAAAGCAGGAAGAACCCCAACTAAATCATCCCAGCCAGGGCTTTGTCAAGCCGAGCCTTAAAAACCTCTAAGGATAGAGATTTCACCACCTCCCTAGGTGACCCATTCCTGTGCTTCACCACCCTCCTAGTGAAAAAGTTTTTCCTAATATCCAACCTAAACCTCCCCCACTGCAACTTGAGACCATTACTCTTTGTTCTGTCATCTGGTACCACTGAGAACAGTCTAGATCCATCCTTTTTGGAACCCCCTTTCAGGTAGTTGAAGGCTGCTATCAAATCCCCCTTCAATCTTCTCTTAAAATAAGCCTAGTTCCCTCAGCCTTTCCTCATAAGTCATGTGCCCCAACCCCCTAATCATTTTTGTTGCCCTCCACTAGACTCTCTCCAATTTGTCGACATCCTTTCTATAGTGGGCGGCCCCCAAACTGGATGCAATACTCCAGATGTAGCCTCACCAGTGCCGAATAGAGAGGAATAATCACTTTCCTTGATCTGCTGGCAATAATCCTACTAATGTAACCCAATATGCTGTTAGCCTTCTTGGCAACAAGGACACACTGACTCATATCCAGCTTCTCATCTACTATAATCCCCAGGTCCTTTTCTGCAGAACTGCTGCTTAGCGAGTCGGTCCCCAGCCTGTAGCAGTGCGTGGGATTCTCCCATCCTAAGTGCAGGACTCTGCATCTGTCCTTGTTGAACCTCATCAGATTTCTTTTGGCCCAATCCTCCAATTTGTCTAGGTCACTCTGGACCCTATCCCTACCCTCCAACATATCTACCTCTGCCCCCAGTTTAGTGTCATCCACGAACTTGCTGAGGGTACAATCCACCCCATCATCCAGATCATTAATGAAAATGTTGAACAAAACTGGCACCAGGACAGACCCCTGGAGCATTCCGCTTGATATCGGCTGCCAAGTACACACGAGCCATTGATCACTACCCGTTGAACCCGATCATATATCCAGCTTTCTGTCCACCTTATAGTCCATTCATCCAATCCATACTTCTTTAACTTGCTGGCAAGAATACTGTGGAAGACCGTATCAAAATCTTTACTAAAGTCAAGGTATATCATGTCCACCGCTTTCCCCATATCCAGAGATCTCATCACAGAAGGCAATCAGGTTGGTCAGACATGACTTGCCCTTGGTGTTCCTGATCACCTTCCTCTCCTCCAAGTGCTTCAAAATGGATTCCTTGAGGACCTGCTCCATGATTTTTCCGGGGACTGAGGTGAGGCTGACCAGTCTGTAGTTCCCCAAATTTTCCTTCTTTCCTTTTTAAAAGATAGGCACTATATTTGCCTGTTTCCAGTCGTCCTGGACCTCCCCCGATCACCATGAGTTTTTAAAGTTAATGGCCATTGGCTCTGTAATCACATCAGCCAACTCCCTCAGGACCTTTAGATGCATTGCATCCGGCCCCATGGACTTGTGTGTGTCCATCTTTTCTAAATAGTCCTTAACCTGTTCTTTCACCACTGAGGGCTGCTCACATACTCCCCGTGCTGTGTTGCCCAGTGCAGCAGTCTGGGAGCTGCCCTTGTCTGTGAAGATTGAGGCAAAAAAAAGCATTGAGTACTTCAGCTTTTTCCACATCATCTGTCATCTGCCTACCCCATTCAGTAAGGGTCCCACACTTTCCCTGATCTTCTTGTTGATAACATACCTGTAGAAACCCTTCTTGTTACCCTTCACATCCCTTGCTAGCTGCAACTCCAGTTCTGCTCTGGACTTCCTGATTACATGCCTTCATGCTCAAGCAATATTTTTATACTCTTCTCTAGTTATCTGTCCAAGTTTCCACTTCTTGTAAGCTTCCTTTTTGTGTTTAAGCTCACCAAAGATTTCGCTGTTAAATCAAGCTGGTCGCCTGCCATATTTGCTAGTCATTCCTCCAGGTTTCTTTCTGATGGCCACTGATTTCAATTTTGTTTTTTAATCATTTCCGATTGCTGTGCTATTTATATTCCTATGTGAAGGAGTAATCTCTTTTTACTTGAAGTTCTCTAATCTTCCAATCACTACTCTCTCTCTCTCTCTTTATGTGTTTTTACTTTTTGTCTTTAAAAATCAGTTTTTTGCCATGTCATACAAGCCTCTTATGAAAGATTCCACAGATTTCCCACATTTTTTGATATTGTGGCAGACACACACAATCAAAACATCACATTACAATGAGGTATTGTGACATTTCCAGGTCCTACTTCTGTCTTCTACTCTCTCCACACAGACTGTTCAGAGACCTTCAGCTGTTAAACATCACCACATAGTTTATTTACCCCACCTTTACTGCTCCGCACATCACAGTATTGACAACATTGGTTGCTCCTTAGTGTTCTGCCAAGGAGAGGAGAGAACAGAAATCTCTCCACCCAGACACCTTTCTTGGTTCTAGTCCCACCAGCTTGCCTCTCTTGCCCCAGCATTTCCTTCCTGTGCCTTCTTCTACCTTCTGTGTTAATGGATTAATTAGCTCTTTAGTCCTCCCTGCTCCATACTAATTAGGCACAGTCAGGTCCCACCTTAGAAAGGGTGGACAGGGGCACCAGTGAGCCTGGGGGAGCCATGCCCCCCCTGCCCCTATTAACAAGTGGGAAGGCCATGTCCATGCACTTTTTAACATGGGCATAGTTTGGAAGGTAGGGGGCCATGTTGCCCCCCCCAAACTGCAAGCCTCAGGCAGGCGCGGAGCAGCATGAGCGGGGGCTGCATTTCGCAGCAGGGGAGCGGATAAGGTGATCGGCTCCCCCGCTGTGAAGCACAGCCCCTGCCAGTGGCACCAGCCTCATGATGAGGGGGCTGAAGTGGGCCTTAGCCCTCCCCGCCAAGAAGCCTGGTCTCTCTCAGTGGCCCCACCCGAGCTCCTCCTCTTGCCGTGAGTTCCCACCCCCTGGCCAGGCCACAGTCAGAGCCAGGCAGTGGTAAGAGGCACCCAGGGAGCCTGGGCTGCTGTTGGGAGGAGGAGCTGAGGCCACAGAGAGGGGCGGGGCCTCATGGCCCCCCACTTCTAATGTGGTCCTGGCACTCCAGGATGTGGGGGTGGAATTAGTTGGTGTTTAAATGATCAGCGTGCTGGTTCAGCTGTTGATTCCCAGCACTCTGTCACAGGTATAAAATGATGATCAAACTTGGCCAGCACCACAGTATAATTGTTCTTGTGGTTCTCTTCTCCAGATACAAAGGATTTAGATATGTTCAGCTTCCCTGCCCATGTCATAGGCTAGGGAACTACCCTGCCCCTCCCAACTCTCCTTGTGAACTTTAATTGCAATGCAAAATCATGCAAACTGTTCCTTCCAATCAGGCCGGTCTGACAGTCTGCAAACAAGACACTTTGGCATTTGGATGAAATTCTGCAATTTCTATTGTTTTTCTTCTGACACTGTGTCAGGTTAGGCACAGAAAGACAAAGGCCAAATGGACGCCAATAGCAACAAGTTTATTGTAAAAATAACATAGACCGTCTCCAGCGCTCGGTACAGATGTGCTACAGTAGTCTTCACACAGCACCACCTAGTGACTAAGCATTGTTATGCAGTTTAAGCTTTCTGTCACACTTATCCTGAAGTGCTTACAATTATATTTTATATTATGTTCTCAGGGTTCCTGATCAGGAACAGGGGCTTCGTGTGAGGCTCTGCACAGACAGAGGTCGGCATTGTCCCTGCCCCAAAAAGTTGCTCTAACCCAAAAGGCTGTCACACCCCCTCAGTAGCGGCGCCAGCTTTGCCGGCGCCCTAGGCGGCGGCAGGTCCCGCCCCCGAAATCCCACCCCCAACAGCGGCGGCGGAAGGTCCCGCCCCCAAAATAGCGCCGGCCCTGCACCCCCTGCAGTTAGGACAAGAAGTAATCAGATTAATTTGCAGCCAGGGAGATTAAGGTTACATATTAGGAAATACTTGCAAACTATAAGGGTAGTTAAGCAGTGGCATATGTTACCTACGGACGTTGTGGAATCCCTGCTATTCAAGGTTTCTAAGAACAGGTTAGACAAACACCTGTATAAGAGAGTCTAGGTATACTTGCTCCTGCCTCAGCATGAGGGGCTGGGCTCGATGATCTCTTGGGGTCCCTTCTAGCCATACACCCCTATGTTTCCATTATTGTATGTGCACAATGGGAATGTTTTAAAAGATAAACTTTGAACCTTAATTCGAGCATTTCCTAACTTGTGAGTGTTTGACTTTGCAACCTTAACATTCATTTCACACACAGACACACTTGCTAGTATTACTTATGTAAAAGATATTAAATATTTAATGAATATGCTAGCACAAGAATTATAAGATCAGACAAAGCCCTGCAATGTTAATGAAAATAGACTGACTGAAGTATAATTTCAAGTGATCCTCTGTGGATGTAAATTTCCATTTTTGTAATCGAACCTGTGAACTCCTTCATGTTTCCTTGTACTTCATCTCCTCAAGGTTATATATTTATTTTGGCACAAAGCAACACATGTTACATGGGAAGATCAGTTGTGAATAATGCAAAGACTAAGAACCATGTGGGAACTGCATATTTCCAAGCTTTACTTATGCTTTCCTGGCAAAACTGTACAAGACACATTGTGCCTCATTCTTGCAAGTAATGGTGCTGTTATCTGAATCACACATGTATCTGTGTTTTCTATATGTGGTCACCTGGTGATTATCATCATCATAGAGCAAGACTCTATTTTCCTGTCATGTTTGTAGAGAACTCCTCATGCACTTTGCTAAGGGATTGTGTATTTTAATGTGGAATTTATTTCAAGAGGCACAGTATAAGAAACAAGAAGTTGATATTGTTTAAATAAATTATCACAGGGCCAATTTTTTCCCTTCTCCTTTATTAAAAAAGTAAGTTTGCACCGATGTGAGCAGGAGGCAAACTTAGGCCAGATAGAAGATTCTGTTGTCGATTGCTCATAACTTCACTCATAACTTGAACCATATGACCCACATTTTTCATGCCAGGTGTCTGCCTTAGACTGCATTGATTTGTGAAATTCCAGCCAAAATGTTGCAATCATTTCCAAGATTGAGGCCAGGGGAAAAATACATTGTTTTGCCCATGTTAAAATATTCTCATGATTTTTTTCTTCAGAGGGGACTAGTGTTCCCAAACTTTGAAGCAGGAACTTGACAGGGGATTGGGATGAGAATTCCATGGAGTGGGAGACTGTGATTGGCTGAATGAAAAGAACAGGATTGGGATGAGGAGCCAGGGGTGAGGAAGAAACAGAACTGGGAGGCGATGAGGCAGAAGAGGTTAAATTTGGGAGTGAGAGGGGACAGGCAGAAACTAGATCATACTCCCCTCTAGAGCCTTGAAAGAAACCTAAGATTCCTGAGTTTCATCATTCTTCTGTGGCCAGCAGATATCTGTGAAACCCACGGGCAGTGCCCCATCCTTCTCCAATGCTTGTCCAAATTAAGGATGACAGTCCACTACTGCTGTCAGTTACTCTATTAGCTCAAGTGACAGAGGTCTGTGTGGTGGGTCTAAAGGTTCCAACCCTGGCCCACTCTCAGACTGTTAATGGTGAGGGTAATTAACCACTGGAACAATTTACCAAGGGTCACAATGTATTCTCCATCACCGGCCATTTTAAAATCAAAACTGGATATTTTTCTATAAAGTATGCTCTAGGAATTATTTTGGGAAAGTTGTACAGCCTGTGTAATGCAGGAGGTCAGACAAGCTCATCACAATGGTCCTCTCTGGCCTTGGAATCTATGGATCTTCTCCACAGTGCCTAGGTCCACCAGGGAACACTGAGAGCATGGGAAAGAAGGTCTCCCTGCTGTCAACACCTTCTCTTGCTTCCTCTGGGATGGTGCACCTGTACCACTACTTGTTAATGGGAGAAGCAAACATATAGCACTATCTAGCCCTTGGAGAGGAAAAGGAAAATAAGGTAGCTTGCACTAATTAACCCTTCAGTTAAGAGTTTTATGAAATAATTTCTGCATCCTCCATCTCTTGCAATAATCTTCCTCAATTCAAATTACTGTAATCGGAACTCAAAGAAGATCTGGTTAGAATTTTTAACCATTTATTAATAAAGAAAATTTCAAACACCACATCCAGATGTTTTCATACAAGTAGCCAAGACTTTCTATTCTGATTATTATTTGTAGGCCTCCTGCTTCCTAGGTTTTCTGAATGTTTGTGTTACTTATAAATGTGTTGGCACAGTAGGAGTGTGGTTTATTAGTGCTGAAGACCGAGTCCACACATACACTGCCAGCTGTGAGTGTGCAGAGCACAGTTGACTGCCCATCAAGCTTGTATACTCTTCCTTCTGAAACCAGCCTGATTTTGTTGTTCCAACTGTTTAGAACCACAATTCCTTTGTCAATTGACTGAAGAGAAACTATGTCTAACATTTGATCCTTGTTTTCTTAAGAAGAAAGAGCAAAAATTCCTGGTGCTGAAGGACTTTTTTTTTTGACTTCTCAAGAAAACAAATGTTTTAATACCCTTTTTAAACTATTTTCCCCCATCTTGCCATTGGAAAAGAAAAAGAGGAAAAATGGATGGAAACAGGGAATGAAAGAAGGTGAAAGCACACAAGCAAAAATTAAGAATTAAATTTTTTCACCAAGACATTTTGTGGGACAATTAAGAAAGTATTTTTTAATTCACATGAAAAACAATTGACATTTTCTGACCAGCTTTTTCTATGTCCCAATTTTCCTTTCATTAAAGGAGGAATAATGTTTACCTGCTTCTGTATATGACAAAATTCCCATTGATGTAAATAGAACTGGGATTTCTCCCAAGGTATTAATTTACAATTTTTGTCTCGATACCACAAGAATGATCACAGCCTAGATGGAAGGAGCTAAAAGGTAGGTAATGCCTCCAAAACCCCTCATCCCAGGACAATCGTATGTCAAAACATGAATACCTGGGCATGGCAGGTGTGGGCGGGGGGCAGAGGAGGAGATTTGACCAACAGTTTATTATTTGCATGGATTATATCCAACTGGACACATTCAATAATTACAAGAGAGCAATTAACTACCAATACCAATGGTCACCATGAAATCCTCCACACTGTTACTTATCAAGTGTTACATTAAAGTGTGTCACATTTTCTCTAAACTTGATTTTTGTTGGTAGCTATGATAACTGACAACCTGAGCCCTGCCACACAGGGCTGAAGCCCTCAGCCTCGGCTCCAGGCAGTGGGGCTTGGGCTTCAGCCCTGGGGCACAGCAAGTCTAAGCCAGCCCTGGCTACCCCCATTAAAATGGGGTCGGGACCCACTTTAAGGTCCCGACCCACAGTTTGAGAACCGCTGCTCTAGAGCATCTCCCATTGCTTATTCTGGGCCTGAACTTAATGTTCATAGAAGTCAATGAGAGGACTTACATTGATTTCAGAGGACATAGGATCGGGGCCTTTAATAGCACTCAGTGCTTTATCAACAGCCAATATTAGACGTATAAACAAACAACTCACAGGTTAGATCCTCAGCCGATAAAGCCTATTTATGCCACTCTGACAGTGCAAAGGAAGCTTGAAACTGCCCTAACTAGGCAGTGAGAGAATCCTTTTGTGACTTTAAAGGTAGGGTCACCAGATGTCCCGATTTTATAGGGACAGTCCCGATTTTTGGAGCTTGTTCTTATATAGGCACCTATTACCCCCCGCCCCCCATCCTGATTTTTCAGACTTGCTGTCTGGTCACCCTACTTAAAGCCATTACAAAATGCAAATATGAGAACACCCCTGATCAGCATGTCTGCAGGGATGGAACCTGGAATCTAAATCACGGGCCTTTACTGTTCAATCTCAATTATCTTGGAGATGGTAGCAAGTCATTAACCTCTGTATATGAATTATCCATTAGACTCGGACAGTTAACTTTAACGCTTTGTCCCATCCTGATAGATAATTCATATACAGAGATTTGGGCTACACAAAGACACCAGTTTGTGTATTATTTTAGGATCCTCTGTATATACCCAGCGGGGCAGGATTGTCCCCTTTGTGCATACAATTCTGGCTGGAATTTTGGCGATACATAACAACAGACATTTTTTTCTGTTTTATTTGCATTTATTACAACAGTGGTGTGCAAACTGGAGGGCACAAGAGGTCCCGGGAGGAGGGGGGGGGGGCATGAAGAAACTGGGATCCTGTGGGTCCCACAGGACCTGCTGCCATAAGAGCAGAATAAAAATAGAGTAGGTATTGTGCAGGATTAAAATATATATATATATACTCCTCCTGCATTGCAAACAATATGAATGCCCTGGCCAGTAGTTACTGCTCTCCAGCCGCCCAGCTCTGAAGGCAGCGCCACCACCAGCAGCAGTGTAGAAGTAAGGGATTATTTCAGATTACAAGTAATGGGGGGAGAGTGCAACAAATTCCATGAATACTAAGGGAGGAACAACTGGAAAAAACACCACTCTATTGCCATATAAACTTTTTGGGGTAACTGGAGACCATATCTGAGTGGGAGATTCTCAAAGTTAGTGGAGTACTAAGAGATCCAATGCTGGATTCCCCTTATGCTAAAACCAAAACCCAAAAGCTAAAAATGTTTCAGTGGAAACCCAAACAAGGATACTTCCAGTGAACATAAGGTGTGAGAACATAATTAAAAACTGGAATATAATTAATTTACAAAGGGGGTGTGAATTAAACCTTTATGGGAACTTTAATTTTGGCATTTCCTAACTTTTGAGTACTTGATTTATATAAAATTTATGCAATCATCAGCCCTCATATTTTAGTTTCATTTGCTATATTCATTTGCAGACCATGAAGCAGAATCCCCTTTACTCTCCTTATTCAAATAGTCCTCTTGAAGTTCATGAAATCAATTGGACCACTAGCAAGAGCGATACAAGCAAGACTGGCCCCTTTTGTGTTGCTTTAAGAGTCAAATGCCTTTTCTCGTCAACATTCAAGAAGGGCCTACACATTAGAAAAATAGCCATAGACATTCATAAGAACAAAAAAAACAACAACTGTCATTTCTTTAAATGTTCTGGAAGGTTTTCAGTTTGTCTACACTGGATGCCAGGACAAAACCAACAGCAACTGCATTTTTTCCATTGGAGAAACTTTAAATGAGACATTTTTCTACAGGAAGCCAGGCTTTATGTAGGAATCAATCGACATGTCAAGATCTAAATTGTATTTTTGAAGTGGCATTATGCTGTGCTTAAGAATGTTAGCCTTTGAGGTGATCAGAATACAAATATACCCCTAGTGTTTGGACGATCAGAATACCCTAGTTTCCAAACTAAATTTTACATGTTATTTTAGTTTAAATGGACATTGTTATTTGAATGGGGTAAAAAAATCAGATCCATGGTTTCTGACAAGTGCTCTGAATAGTTTTTACAAAAGGTCAAACAGAGGCTCTTCAGAAAAAAAAAAACTCAGTCTATCAGTATTTTTTTTTTTAAACTGTCATTTTTTGCATTCAGTTCATCACAGTAACAAGGGAGAATGAGAAGGCTAAAAAAAAGCCTTAGTAACCCAAACAACGTAGAAGGTCAATGCTTGGTCACATGCCTAAACCAGGCCTAAAACAAAGAAATACTAATACTCTTCTCAAGGTGTCTGTGAGCTTTGTCTTCGAGACAGTCATTTAGACTCTGTTGAAATGACACAGAGAATGAAAGCATGCAGTTCCATGACTCCACCTGGCATGCAAAGCAGGAGCAATGGTAAAATAAAATAAAATAAAGATATAATGAAAGGAATTCCATAAAGATGGCAAAAAGTCAGATGTCATAGTTTACCGAAACTCCTTCCAGCACTACAGGAATGGAGTCTGTAACGTAGTGAGCCATGTTGTTCATGATTGCTTAGACCCAGCCAGCACTTGGAAAAAACTACTATGACACTAGGCAACAGGCTGTATTAGTCTAGGAGCCAAAGAGCCAGAAAGAACTTCAGATCTGTTTGTGTCCAGCAACAAGACTAAAGAATCACCTATATATTAATTACAACCAAATGAAGTCTTGTGAGGGGCACTGCAAAGTCAAGAGCACAGGGCTCTTCTAACTATACGCGCACCAATGCTGAATACAGAGAAACAATTCATGATCTTTCTGATCCTACACCTCCTATTGCTATTTTTTTTAACTGTATGTTTCAATTTAGCAATAGCTATTTCTTCTAGCAGCATGACATTCAGAGATTCAAGGATTGCCAGGCAAGAAGAGACTAATATGATTCTGTAGGGGCATATCTACAGTACAATCAGAGGACAAGACATTCCTGAACTAGCTTTCATCCAAGCCAATTCTGATAACAGCAGTGAAGCTGCACCAGACATGCCCTATGACTTTTCCCGCTTACACTAGTCATGTGATGCAGCCAGTGACTACTTCACTGTGTCCAACAATTTGTGGTCGAGCTATAGAATGTCTCTTAGAAAGGTATTCAATATCGATTCAAAGACTCCAAGTGAGGGAGATTTTACCACATCTCTTGGTGAACCGTTCCAGTGGCTAATTACCCTACACCTTACAATTTTGGGGATTATTTGATTCACCGGGTAGTTTAGTATCTTTTCGGCAATCACGTCCAGATTGTCTCAACAATATACCACTTTTATTTTTGTTACAAGTGAACCACCTCATATTTATCTGAATTAAACTAAGCAGAATGAGGTTTTCTAGGTTCTCCAATTTATCTAGCTTCCGTTGTCTGTTAATTCTCTTTCATATTGTTAACCATCTCCTTGTGTTAGCAAATCTGACCAAAATACTTTGTTACCCCTTCTTCTAGGTGACTTATGAAGATGTGAAATAATATAGGCCCCACACATTGATACCCCACTCAAGGCATTCTCCCCCCCGCAATTATAGAGGCTTCAGATTAGACTCCTAAATAAGTGACTCAGCCAGAGCGGAGTATAGCTGTGTAGCAATGTTGTCATTCCAGTGCTCGCCCTTGTGGCCAGATGTAGAGATAGAGAAACTCTGCCTCAGCTTCCCCCACAGTCCTTTGATCTACTCTGGCCATAGAAATTACCCATCCCCCCATCCAGCCCATTTTACAGAGTCCAGCCCCTTCCAGACTCCAGAGTCCCACTACAAAGTTCAATAGAAATGTATAAACAACTAAATCTTTAGCCTGGCTGGGCTCAGCTGGGCAGGGGTTCTCAAACTGGGGGTCGGGACCCATCAGGGGGTTGCAAGGTTATTATATGGGGAGGGTCACGAGCTGTCAGCCTCCACCCCAAACCCCGCTTTGCCTACAGCATTTATAATTGTGTTAAATATATAAAAACGTGTTTTTAATTTATAAGGGGGGGGTCATACTCAGAGGCTTGCTATGTGAAAGGGGTCACCAGTACAAAAGTTTGAGAACCACTGCTCTAGCCTGTGCCTCAATCAAACTGACAGTCCATGTTGTAGCACACACGTCCCCTTACTCAACAGTTCAGCTCAGCAGAACCCAACTCCACTCAGGCTTCCGTGTCACCCCTGGAGAAACCAACCCACACCTCTCCTCCCAACTATTGCGCTTCCGCCTTTTAAAATCCTGCACCCAGGCTTAACAGCCAATAGAGGTGCACCTAGGGAGGGGCTAACTGAGCCTCTGGCTGCAAGTTAACCCCTTCCAGACCAGTACAGGGTTTATACATACCTTGTCACAAGCTGGTTGAAAATTTACCATCAAACTTTTTTCACCAACAAGAAGAATGGTCTTCCCCCCGCCCCCACCTTGGAAAATTTTGTGCTTTAATTTTTTTTTCTGTTTTTTCAATGGAAACTCAAAACCCAAATTTTATTTGTTTTCATTATTTGTGTGTGTGCGTGTGTGTCTGTGTGTGTGTAAACCTGATTTTTGTTTTGTTTGTTTTTAATCAAGAAACTGGAAAATTTCATGGGGGGTAGGGTGGTAGGAGGAAATGAATACATTTCATTTCAAAAAATTAATGGAAAATATTTTCTGTTTTCTGACCAGCTCTAGTGGAGGGTGCCCAGCAGCCTCTACTGAAGTCAATGAAGTTAATTGGGGGTAAAACCTGAGTAAAGTAGTAGTGAATCAGGCCTTCTTTGTATATGAATCCTCCAACCTGTTAGGTACCCATCCCCGAGTTTACTCAAATGGTGTTATTCCAATTGCTCTATGAGAGTCCCATGTGGAAATAGGTTGCATCAGACATCTGCCACCTAAACTAATTAAGTGCCTCCAAAGTATAACTTTGAGATGGGATTTCATCAGAAAAACTAAAAAATGGGATTTGTGTGTGTGTGTGTGAAAAAGAGAGAAAGAACCCAATTTCAATTCAGCAGTAAAAAGTGCCTCCGTTTTATTAGTCACCCTTGTATGACAGCTACCATTGAAGCATATGTGACAGGGCCTCCCGGGTGATGTACATAAACATGGCAAGCAGAGAAGACCAGAAGAAAAGCAGAACGATTTCTTTGTGGAATTCAGAGCCTCTCTTAGTCTATTAAGCTCACTTTCCACTGAGCTGCTGTTGCGGAGAAATTCACTCTGCGAATGGCAGATAAGTGAACTTCACTGACTCTTTTTCTATAAAACTCTGTGTTTGAATGCGCCTGTGGGTGCATAAATAGATGGAGATAGATAGCTTCAAATTGGAAGGTGGTCTTGTGCTGCAGCTCTCTCTCTCTCTGATGTTAGGCTGGGATGAGCAGTGGAAATGCCACCACCAGAGATGTTCAACACAGAGTAAAAAAGGTACTCTGTGATAGGGACAATACTGCATATTGGAGGGCATGGGAGTGGACTAGAATAACCTGCTTAATCTTTCTCTTTCTGCCTCAGTGTTTGATTCTCCAGTCCCTGCAGAGGCAAAACACCCTGTTGATTTCAATACACAGCCTCTCCTGAGTAAGGACTATAGCTTTGGGCTGTCGTTATAGGGTATAATCATCAACTGCTCCATTCTTTCACAGAGGTCAGGGAGGGGTGAGCTGGGAAAGGTGGATTTAAGACACCTTTGCACACTGCATATTCAGAGGCCTGTCCAGTGCAAGCTACAGAAACTTCTCTAATTTACCTTCCACTTTCCAGTGTGCCCTATGGGCTCTGTGAAGTAGGGAACAGCCATAACCCAGTGAGCTCTGGCCATACCCCTTCTTTACTTGGTTCACCACTCTCCCTCCCTCCCTGACCCAGCACACCTCTCTACTCCGTAGCCTGAGAGGGATTCTAGTGCAGGTCAGGAAGACCCCATGCACAGATGGTGTTCTCTGGGGCCCCTTTGTGTTCCCTTTACATCATCCGTATGGGATAAAAAGACCTTTTTGTAACAGGGAATCTGTCCCATGTAATATAGGATAATAAAACCTTCCCCCACCTTTGCATTTCAATTTTAGCAAAATATTAAAGCTTGGAAAAGAGGAACCATGAAGAAAAAAAACATAGAGATTTATGTATTTTAGCTTCAATAAGTCCTAATAACAAAATCAGCCTTTGCTCTTCTGCCTTCTATGCCAATGGCTCTCAACATTTCCAGAACACTGTACTCCTTTCAGGAGGCTGATTTGTCTTACGTACCCCAAGTTTCACCTACCTTAGAAACTACTTGCTTACAAAATCAGACATTAAAAAACAAAAGTGTCTCAGCACACCTATGATTGAAAAATTGCGTATTTTCTCATTTTTACCATATAATTATAAAATAAATTGTGATGTTCCCCCCCCCCAGGTTGAGAAACACTAATTTGTTTATACTGCTCTATGTACTATGTCATTCTTTGTAAAAACAATTAGTTTGTATTGACTTTGCTTGTGCTTTTTATGTAGCCTGCTGTAAAACTAGGCAAATATCTAGCTGAGTACATGTACCCCCGGAAGACCTTTGCGTACCCCTATGGGTTCACGTACCCCTGGGTGAGAACCTCTGTTCTGTGCAACAGCTGGGATTGAACTGTGCATTCCAACCCAGGTTCCGATGCTCTTCGTGACAGTGACTGGATGGCACGTTTTAGGAGCTTGCACCAAAACCCATGCTCCTGGAAAGGTACTGATCGTGCCTTCTATCAGCCTACTTCATACAAGAGGTCAGAAAGCTGTTTTTCTATCAGGAAAGAATTACAAACGACTATCTCAAAAAACATCCATGACTGATATCGTCTCTCTCATTCAAAGCAAACTGCATTAAGAAGCGTGAGAGAAAAAAAATCAGATTAAAACAAAACAAAGAAGCTGAACAGAGTTAGCTGCTGAAATCTCATTGAATTTAAACTGTTGACACTTTGAAAATCTTAACCAGCGTATCTAACCTGAAACTGCAGAAGCTGGTCTAGGCACGTGTTCTCTTGGGCTTAGTTGCAGCGAAGAAGTAAACTGTAAGATCTCGAGAGAGTGCATCCTTTCTCCCTTCCCCTGCCCTTTTTCTATATGAGCCCTTGGCACAGGCTGCATCTCAGAGAGACAGGATGTAATGGTCCTCACTCGGGGTCTGGTTAGGGAGCGTAGCCCTGTGGTCACAGCTGCAACCTCTGACTGCAAAGGGGGTTGTGGAGAGGGAAGCCCAGGCACTCCCACTCCACCGGACTCCAACCTAGGGACCTTTGGGCTACCAGTACGGGGGGTTACTCACCTGGAATAAAAGACTCCAGTTCATGTCCTTGCTCCCCATCAGGCAGAGTAGGGACATGAACCTGGTGTTCCCACATCCCATATGTGTGCCCAAAATCCTGGGCTATTGGCTGTTATGGGGCTGCTCTTTTGTGATTTGAGCAGAGATATTCCATCCTGGACCTGAGAAACATTCCCAACAAAAGTTTAATCAAAACCA
The DNA here is from genome assembly GCA_003942145.1 of Platysternon megacephalum. NCBI lineage: Eukaryota > Metazoa > Chordata > Testudines > Platysternidae > Platysternon > Platysternon megacephalum. Next base: position 109,867 of record QXTE01000354.1, on the reverse strand, counting down.
GTACATTCCTGTGAAAAATGTTAGGTCAAAATATTTCCAATCAGCTCCATTTACTATCATGCTATGCACCCCTAAAGGTAGCTTACTCTAGTGTCTTTGGAGGAAAGGGGCACCAGTCGGTCACCAATTTTTATTTTCTCATCCCAGTCATTCATTATTGCAATCGCTCCTTTGGCTATACAGTTTAGTTCATTTAGTATCTTATTCCCAAGTTATAATTATTAATGATACCATTACCGCACAGTGATCACTGCCATAGGTGCTTTCCAAACACTGAGGAAGAACAGTCCCTGCTCTGAGGTGCCCCCAGTTTAAGGATGAACACGAAGACAGAGGGTAGGGAAAAGGGAATGGGAAAGAACACTAGGCAAATTGTATACAAGCCAACTTAATTCGCAGGAAGAAGCATGGCAGAAGTGAGTCTTAAGGGGGACATAAATGTGGGTAGGATGGGGGCTTTGCGGATGAGCTCAGTGAGGCCATGCCATGCATAAGGAGGCCACATTGAAGGCACACAGGTGATTGTGTGAGAAGCTGGCAAATCGGCAGAGCAGATGGGAATGGCAGCAGGAGCAATACGAAGCTGGACAAGGCCACAAGGGAAGACAGGAAGGGAGGGTATGGCAAGCATTTAAGGTACTGACAAGAAGCTTATAGAACTGTCTGCTCTTTCTTCAACCTTTATGCACATGCTTTAACAGTTTAATTGTCAACCCGAAACTAGCTCCGTCTATCATTAAAGAGACAGGACTCCTATTTCCTTATCACCCCTCTGGACTTTATTTTTACTCATGAATCACTGACAGACTGAAGCTGTCACACCTACACACAGGGGTTTGTGCCTCGCTAAATCAGTCAGGACTCTGTACTAGAAAAACAACATCATCCGCATAGTCAAGGTCTGAAAGCAAGAGATCAACAATCTTAATGCCTATGGATCTGACATAATTCTGCATTATGAAATCTATTGCCCGACAAAAGAGTGCAGGGGCCAAGACCCAGTCCTACCTGACACCAGATATTGATTTAAAAGCTGCCGACATCCGATTCCCAAGACATACATGGGCAGTGGTTCCATTATGCAGCTCACCAATCAAGTCCAGCAGAGTGGTTGGGACACCTACACCCTTTAAAGCCTTCCATTGCGCAACTTGGTCAACTGAATCAAATGCAGCCTTGAGATTGCCATACGCTATGTGCAGGGGTTTCCCTGAACACATGGTGTATCTCTGACAACAAGCGGAGGGCCAAAATGGCATCTAATGTGGACCTTTTCCTCGTAAAGCCTAACTGTTGAGGGAGACACTTCCAATGTAGCTGGGACTCCAAACATGCCAGCAAAACATGTGCAAACACGCATGGTCCCTTGCCCTTATAAAGTGAGATCACAATACCATCCTTCCAGGTGGTTGGCAAGGTTCCAGTTCTCTACACCAGACAAAAGATGGCCGGGCGTGATTCTGCTACAGGGTCATTAGCACATTTTAGCAGCTCTGGGGGAATGCCATCAGTGCCAGCTGTGTGTCCATTTCTCGTTTGTAGATGGCGTGCTTCACTTCATCCAACATTGGTGTGTCAATACAAGCGTCTGGGTCTGAAACCATAGGAGCTGCCAAATTGTCCTGCTCCTAGCCAGCAGCAGCTGGAGGGTGGTTGAGGACACTGTGATAATGTTCTAGCTAGCATGAGAGGATGTCGTCATCTGAGTCACATGGACGGCCTTGGCTGTCTATCAGGATGCCGTTTGTAGAGACTACCTCTTGACGGGTGAGGTTGCAGATTGCACAGAATGCCGGCTTTAAGTCTCCCCTGGCTAAGCCGATTTCAACATCATCCACCACTTGGTTATAACATGCCTCATGATTGTGAAGTGTCAGGGCATTGAACCTTTGCTTAAGCTGGTTAGGAATGAGCTTATTGCTGTGCTGGCGAGCTGTGGCCTTCAATTTAATTGCCTGTAAGGCCTCTTCTGATAGCTGGATGCCGATTATCTGTTTGGTGGATTATTTGCATTTGTATTATTTTTGTACAGCATCTAGCACAAAGGAGACACGAGCACTGTTTGTGGTTTCTAGGTGTTACCATAATATTGATAAATGAACATTGCAGAAACAACAGCAGATAGAAAAAAATCATGTAGTAAGCCCTGAAATTTTGTAAAAATCAATAATAGCCAGAATAATATCAAGACATGGTCAAAATATATCTGTAGAATTTAAATTTTAACAACATTTGAGACAATTACAGCTTCAAAGTTTGAAAGAATCATTCAGTTTGACCCTTCACTTCTCAATCCCTTTGTTTATGAGACTTGCGAGTAACACTAAAAGAAATCAGTAAAGTTACAGCTCAGATTGTTCAAGTTCTAGGAAGGTAACTACTACAACACAGGGTTAAATATATTTTTAAAACATCCAGGTACTCTCGTGCCCCTCCCCCACTCATTCCCAATCCAACATTCCCTTTTAGTGAAACCTTTGCTGTTCACCTTCATATCTTGGCCACATGAATGAATGCTAGCTAACCCCATTTATTAAAACATTATCACGCAGGAAAAAATGGACTTTCAGGTCACAATCTCAGCTGGTGCCAGCCAACATCGCATCATCAAATCAATTGGCGCAAGACTGATTTGCACCCCATGAGGATCTAGCCCTTCAGGTATGTTTATTTTTTCTTTATCAAAAATAAAGCTTGGTCAAATATCAATGGTTTTATCTAAGCCAGTACAACTTACATGGATTTAAGTTTACATGTACCAATGCAGGTAAAATCACATACACTATGCAAAATAGAAGGACTTTGAAAGGCAAAGTACATTCAGACGTCACCAGCCCAATGTTCAGAAAGGAAAAGGTTCTTACCAGTGCTAGCTCAAATAGTCTGCAATGCAGCACAATTTTCTGCTACTGCACCATTTGGGTGGTTACAACTTCCTTCATCCCCCTGGTTTTATTTTCAAGATATTACTTGGAATCAGAGAACGTATAAAACTGTTGCCTATGTGCAATTGAAGAAATACTGCCGAAGGCCCCTTACCAAGCTCCTTTAAGACCTAATCAAAGATTGTAGGTTACTATCTGAGTGACAGTTTTAACTCACTACCATCCAATCAATGTTTTACGTCATTGTACTTGATTTACAGTAGTGTGTAAATCAATTAAATGAAGTAGCCCAACCACTTTTTTTTTTTTCAGGCATATTTTTTTTATAATGTTTGCCCCCTAATTGATTCTGGCACATTCAATTTTATACAGCAAAAAAAAATGCAGAGTGTATGTTTGTGGGATGCTACTGGGATTGTCAGAAAGCAGTGAACTTTTATTTGAGAGTGATAAAAAGGGTGAGGAATAGATGACATTAATGCATTTGCTTTAATGGGTCTTGGCACATAGAAATCTATATAGAGAAAGTGTTTTGTGTGATGGAATTTTTCCTCCCAGTAAGCAGCGAGGGATAAAGCCAGGCATAAATCTTGTTAACAAATAGCTTTAAAACTCTGCTGCCCATGAAGCTGCTGTGTTGACAAAGTACATTAGTTAGGACAATTGTTAAGCGAAGCAATTCACATTTATTCTCAAAAGCTCGTCCCCTTGTGTTGAGGCTTCAGAGCATTTGATGGATATAAAGATTATGAGAGAGCTTCAGAACAGGCAGTGAGGGGGAAGCATTTGTACAGTGCAGGGAAGAACTGAGAATAAATGCAAGAGGATGGCTAAAATGAAGCGGATGAATAACTGGCTTTGTTTGCTGGGACAGTGAAATAGATTTTTTAAGAGCCCGTGGTGACATCATCTCAACATGGAAAGGCAGTGTGGTCTAGCGAACAGTGCATTAACCTGGGACTCTGGAAATCTGGAGTCTATTCCTGGTCCTCTCACTGGTCTGCTGTGTGACTTTAAAATCACTTCCTCTCTCTGTGCCTCTTTCCCCTCTGTGTTCCTTGTCTACTTTTGACTATAAGCTGTTCAGAGCAAGAACTTTCTCCTACTCTGTGTTTGTACAGCACCTAGCACAATGGGGCCTTAATGTCTGTTGGGACCTTTAGGGGCTACTGTAATACAAAATTGGGATAGTCTTATGATACATCATAGATTTGACCCACACTGTGACTGTAGAAAGCCAAGATAAAATAGATTAACATTTTATTTCAATGCTGTGTCAGTCCTGTCCCTACTTTAATCATTTCACTGGCGTCCTGTCCTTTTTCACATCAAATGCTAATTCCTCACCTTCTTTGCATTAGGACTTTTTTTTAACCTTTTATCTAATCAGTGACATAGCTACAGACGATAACTACAAAATCTCAGGTACCCCAGTATGAGAACTGTTGGTAAAGGCTGACTATTTACTAAAACTGGATGAAGGGACAAGGATCAGGTGGGGAGTGGAATTGTGAAATTTGGTTCAAAACTGTACAAGTCCTGCTCGCCCCCCGAAATTTTCAAATTCTAAAAATTTAGGCCAGGGTCATAGTTGGATATTTCATCTATTTTTCCCTCCAGTTTACTTTTTGACTTTTTAAATTGGAAACTTTGTCCCAGTTGCTTCTGGCTCTGCTTTTCCATAGGCACCACAGCCAGTTCCAAGTTTGCTTGGAACTAAAAGTATGTGTTTGTAAAACACCATTCGCATCTACTACTGCCCTGTATAAATAATCATCTAACTGTTTGGCTAGAAAATGTGGAACTCACATTAAATTGCACTATGCAATTAGAAAGCTAAGAGCCAACCCATGGCACTTAGTCACTGACCCACACTGGAGGTGGAGCAGCACAATCCTTCCCCATGGCCCCAACAACATGCATGTAGAGGCACTGAAGCATGCTCTCCCAGTACGCAGGCTGAAGCACTGGGAGGGGAGGGCAGATAGACCATGCACCACTTCCTCCGCACAGCCAGGTGGGGCAGAGAAAAGTCTGTTTCTACTGCGCACAACACTGTGATTGTCCTGTCCTTTCCTGTCTGTGCAAGCACTCGGGATAATCAGATCCTAAGCAGATCCAGCCTGCAAACAAGAATTTAGTGAACAATTTTGAGATTTTAAAAATTGAATTTGCTCTGCATCGGAATGAAAATTTTCAAAAGGTCTTGGGTTCAAGAAAGAAAGAAGAGGACAGGGAAGTAAGAGCGAAAGAGAGTGAGCAAGTGTACATGAGCTCAGACTAGCCAATAGCATGATAGTTAGGGCACACGTCTAGGATGTGGCAGACCCAGGTTCAAGTCTGTAAACTATCTCATTTGGAGCAGGGCTTGATCCCCAATAAGTGCCCTAACCAGTGGGCTATTGGCTGTTCCATGATCTCTCTCATTTTGACTGGAAATTCCATCCTGGACCTGAGAAATGTTCCCAAAGAAAATGGTCAGAACCAATATGTGTCCACAAAGAGTTTAAATTTTGACAAACCTGCCATTTTCTAATCAAAAAGAAAACAAAGTTTTGTTGAAAAGTTCATCCATAAGTAGTGAGTATACATTCACCTCATCAGCTTATAAGACGTATTATTTCCAAACTATTGAAGGCAGCAGCAGATCTGTGCTTGACCCTTGCCTTAACCCTTTTTGTTGCAGTATGATGGTATCAAGTAGAGATGGATGAAAAATTTTCATCCGATTTTTTTTTAAATGAAAAATGGTTTCTGAGAAGCTCCTTGGGATGGCAGGAACCGGAAGGAATACTCTGCTAACCCCAGACAGTGGAGTAATTGTGAGCCACTCCCTGGCCCAATCCCAAACCCTCTGCCGGTGGAATGGGGGTAGGGTGACCAGATGAGGGGAAGAAAATATCGGGACACATGGGGGGGGGGGGGGGCGACCACGAAAAAAAAAAAAAAAAACAGAGGGGAGGGGGGGGGGGAGGAGGGGGGGGCGGGGGGCAAAAAAAAAACCCCAGGGCTGCCTGCAGAGAGCTCTGTCCCACGTCCCGACCAAAGATCGGTCGGGACACGGGACAGAGACCGAAATATCGGACGGTCCCGATAAAATCGGGACGTCTGGTCACCCTAAATGGGGGGCTGAGAAAATTCAGTTAGCTGTAGGTCCTCTGTCTCCACCCCTATCCTTGGTAAAGGGAAACCTGCCTTAAGCGAGCACCAGGGTGACCACCAAAATATAGAAGCAACCTAGCAGAAATGGTCTCTCACTAACGCTGAAAAAAATGGATTTAGAAACCTCATGGGGTTACAATAATTCAGTTGCTAAGACCCTGAGCCAATACCCACTGAATGTGCCAAGACTCCTGTTGACTTCAATGGGCCCCAAGAGAGGCAATTGCCTATTGAAATTGGTCTTTCATTCAGGTGCACTGTAGCTATTAAAACATGGCACTTCAAGCCTGCCTCTCAAACAGAGCCATCTGTTTGAGTATTAAAAGTGTTTAAAAGGGAATGCGACAGAGTAAGAGCAGCTTTAAAGCAGAGCTGAGGGCTGAGGTAAAGCCTCCTTCTCTTGCCGTTGGGGACAAAGCACTAAGCATCACTTGACATTGTGCCTCAGAGTCAGACACTGCTAAGTACATGAAAGGAGGAGGCAGCGGGCAAGGCGAGGGGGAAGATATATAGGACTTTAAAGGGCTTTGGCACTTAGAAACTTGCTAAGGAGTTGTGGATGAGAGTTTAAAAAAAAAACTCCTATCAATCTGATATGTTGTCTTCCAACACTGGCTGCATTCAGTCCTTTCAGCAGCTTCTTTTAGACATGCTGCCAAATTGCAGATGACTTCGCCAGTATTGTGAGTGAGGTTAGGACACTCTGTGTGCAGCCAGTGTCAGAAACTCCCTACCCTCACCTTGAATGAGGAGCCCATGTTTTAGGCAGTCTTAGTCCTGGTCTACACTACGAGTTCAGGTCAAATTTAGCAGCGTTAGATCGATTTAACCCTGCACCCGTCCACACGATGAAGCCATTTTTGTCAACTTAAAGGGCTCTTAAAATCGATTACTGTACTCCTCCCTGATGAGGGGATTAGTGCTGAAATCGACCCTGCTGGGTCGAATTTGGGGTAGCGTGGACGCAATTAGACGGTATTGGCCTCCGGGAGCTATCCCAGAGTGCTCCATTGTGACTGCTCTGGACAGCACTCTCAACTCAGATGCACTGGTCAGGTAGACAGGAAAAGCCCTGCGAACTTTGAATTTCATTTCCTGTTTGGCCAGCGTAGCAAGCTGATCAGCACAGGTGACCATGCAAAGCTCTTCAGCACAGGTGACCATGGAGTCCCAGAATCGCAAAAGAGCTCCAGCATGGACCGAACGGGAGATACTGCATCTGATCGCTGTATGGGGAGACGAATCCGTGCTATCCAAACGCCGTTCCAAAAGACGAAATGCCAGAATATTTGAAAAAATCTCCAAGGGCATGAAGGACAGAGGTTATAACAGGGACCCACACCAGTGCCGTGTGAAGCCTACCAAAGAACCAGAGAGGCAAATGGCTGCTCCGGGTCAGAGCCCCATACATGCCGCTTCTATGATGAGCTGCATGCCATTCTAGGGAGTGCCCATACAACTACCTCACCCCTGTGCTTCCCTCCTCCCCTACCCCTCCCGGGCTACCTTAGCAGTTATCTCCCCATTTGTGTGATGAATTAATAAAGAATGCATGAATTTGAAACAACAATGACTTTATTGCCTCTGCAAGGGGAGATCAAGGGGGGGAAGGGAGGGCGGTTGGCTTACAGGGAAGTAGAGTGAACGAAGGGGGTGGGTTTTCATCAAGGAGAAACAAACAGAACTTTCACACCGTAGCCTAGCCAGTCATGAAACTGGTTTTCAAAGCTTCTGTGATGCACAGCACGCCCTGCTGTGCTCTTCTAACCGCCCTGGTGTCTGTCTGCGCGTAATCAGCGGCCAGGCAATTTGCCTCAACCTCCCACCCCACCATAAATGTCTCCCCCTTACTCTCACAGATATTGTGGAGCACACAACAAGCAGTAATAACGATGGGAATATTGGTTTCGTTGAGGTCTAAGAACTGAGTCAGTAAACTGCGCCAGCGCGCTTTTACACATCCAAAGGCACATTCTACAGCCTATAGTTGAATTGCTCCTTACTAATGTCCAGGCTTCATGAGCCATGGGAGCAAGGGGTAGGCTGGGGTAGGTGCGACTGTGTGTTGCTGCCGACTGGGAGAGCAGCCTGAGGCAGAAGCCTCCAGCTGGCATGATATTCCAGGCAGGACTGAATCTCGAGAATGACCTGGAGTCATTCCCATTTTTGTCCAGGCTCCCCCGACCGACCTCACCGAGGTCGGCCAAGAGCACCCACGGGATGACGACAATGGCTAGCAGTCATATTGTACCGTCTGCCATCCGCAAGGCAAAGCAAGGGGATGCTGCTGTGTAGCATTGCAGTACCGCGTCTGCCAGCAGCACCCAGGAGACATACGGTGACAGTGAGTTGAGCGGGCTCCATGCTTGCTGTGGTATGTCGTCTGCATGGGTAACCCAGGAAAAAAGGCGAGAAACAATTTTTTGCCATTGCTTTCACGGAGGGAGGGAGAGAGGGGGGCCTGACAACATATACCCAAAACCACCCGCGACAATGTTTTTGCCCCATCAGGCATTGGGAGCTCAACCCAGAATTCCAATGGGCGGTGGAGACTGCGGGACCTGTGGGATAGCTACTACAGTGCAACGCTCCGAAAGTCGACGCTAGGCTCGGTACTGTGGATGCACACCGCCGACTTAATGCGCTTAGTGGGGACACACACAATCGACTGTATCAAATCGATTTCTAAAAAATCGACTTCTATTAAATCGACTTCATTTCGTAGTGTAGACATACCCTTAGTCGCAAATTGTTCTCTTCAGCATTGTCCTTGAAATGGGGAAATAGTTTGCAGTATATGGGCCAGATCTTAACGCCACTGAAGTCAGTAGAGCTACACTGATACACAGAAGCTGAGGATCTAGACTGATATCTTGGTAGTGACCATCTGCCAAACAACATAGACTTGTAAGGGTGCACTCACTCTTTTATCCCATATATCATATTTCTTCTTTGACTATGAAGACTTCATGCAGTGGAAGGCCTACTGGGGGAGATGGAGAACCAAAGGTTAATTCTAACTTTTACATCTCCATGAAGCAAAAAAATAAATGCCAGATGAAGTTATATATACAAAACAAAAATGATGGCATCCTTTTGTAATGCAGACACAATGCAGGTCTCAAACCTGTGACTTTCCGCACCAGCCTCCAGTTCACATGTGAAGAGAAAGTGAACTCCTTTATCTGTACAATGTAGGAGTTGGTAAGACCTGCCGTTAGAAAGATGCCATGCACTGGACTGCTGTGTTATGGACAAAAACTGTGTGTGCATCCAAGGTCTGTTTGACTTCAAGCCCCACTTGGGGTAGCATTTGGTAACCAAATAGGGCTGCATTCTCCTATAAAAGTCTTAGTCCTCAATGGCGACTGAACCCAGGATTTTGGGCACCATATAAGATAAAGGAGAAAGGCACTTTCCTTTGACTTCCCTCCTATCACCCCATGTCTTTTCAACATTGTGATGTCCAAAGATATACTCTGATGTGGCCTACAGAAATAACTAACTGTCTCAGTTGATGTACATGCAATTGTCCTACTATACAGCATAATACAGAACTGGACTCAATGTAAAAGAGTGATGTTGCTGACTCCTCCTCAGATCATAATCTATGACCTCCAGCGCCTTCTGTGTTGTATCATTGCTTAGACAGTATTTCCCACTTTCCAGATAAGTGTATTGATTACCCCTTCGTATGCAACATCTGGGTCTTTATTGCCTCAGATTTGACTGATTTCAACCCGTTTTTCTAATTTATCAGGATAGCATACTAGTTTAAGTCTATCCTCCATGGTATTCACCAGCCCTCCCATCTTCATATTAATCATGAATTTGATTAGCACCACTCTCCACTCCATCTTTCCAGAGTTTAATGAAAATATCTAATACTGTCAGATCCTGTAATAGAAAAGTCCCCTGTGAGACCCCATTTTGACACCTCCTCTGAGCTCAGCTCTGAAACATTAATAATTACTCCCATGTTTGATTATTTTTAGTCATTTGTGTAGCCATTCTAAAATAGTTTCACCTAATTTATGAAGAAAATCATTGAAAAACGAATCTAGTGCTTGAAATAAGAAAGAACTCTCCGTATGGGCTACTAAATACTTGTAAAGTGTTTCAGCAAAGATCTATCATAACCAAACAGTGATTTACTTCTGGAGGGAAATCAAAGATATCCCTCTCTATCTAGAGATCTTAGGTAATTATATGGCCCCTATTATTGTAATACCGAAGCACCTCACAATCTTTAATGTATTTATCCTCTCAACACTCCTGTAGGGCAGGGAAGTACTATTTCATGCACAGAGGGCTAGATCCTCAAAGCTATTTAGGCAGCAAACTCTTATTGAATCAATGGGAGTTAGACACCTAAGTACTTTTGAGGATCTCAGAGACACTAAATGACTTGTCCTAGATCACAAGAAATCAGTGGCAGAGCAGGGAATTAAACATAGGTCTCCTGATTCTCTTTCTAACAATGGACTATCCTTCTTCTCTAACAATCTGATGTCCCTCCAACACTATCCATGCCATCTCTCTCATCGACGATTTCCCAACTAAGGAATATACTATTCCCTTCCCCTTGTCATTGTCTTATTTTATCATTTGCTAAACATAGATTCAATGGTGATTTTGCCACAACCCTTGAGCTAGTGGCAGCACATTATTGGGCTTCCCTGGGAGGAGCCCAGGAAGCTACGGAAGACTGTGTTGAATGGCGTGGGGGGGGAGGCCCCTGAGCCAAGCCTCCACCAGTTCCCTGCCCAAATGCACAAGTATGGGATGTAGCAGCTCTATGAAAGCTGCTCTCCTCATCCTACATAGCTATATATAGTATGGGTAGCTGGAATAGGGGAGCAAGTGCCCCTATATTAGAGTGCATGATTCACCTCCTTCCACAGCTGCAAGACCTTTGTGCAGTTGCCTGTCTCCTCATTTGTCATGGGCACAAATAAATTACTGGTACTGCCGTGTGCATTTGGAAATGCCCACACTGGAATCTGCCTGTAGACAAATGATTTAGGGCTGAAGCTTTGAAAATGGTTTGCAACCTGCTGGCAGGGGTGAATGTTCCAAGCGATCCATCTGCTTATATAGTTCTGTCCTCATACCTCCATACACAAATCCTTTAATTAAGCCCTTCAGTCACTCTGAAATCCCCTCCTCATCAGCACTCAGTATTATAGTGTTTTGGCAAAAACCTGGCAATTGAGAACTGTTAAGACAGGGCATTAATATCATGTCTGCTGTTTAAAACGGTGGAAGAGAAACATTACACAGCAAGAAATAAAATGATTGTTTCACAACAAAAGGGCAGTAGAAAGGGAAGGACACCACTGAGAAAAACAGCAGTGTGGCCACTGGCATGCACAGCTTTCAGTCTGTGACCCTCGATACAACAGCTTCTTCAAAAATCTCTTTCCAATCATGTAGCTCTAGCTGTGTGTAACATAGTGGTGGTGGGACATACCTGAGTGCTGGGAAGAGACACAGCTTTATGTCCTGACCCCAGTCAGCTGATCTTGATCAAGATTACAGAGGTTAGTACCTCAGTCACATGACAGGGATCAGATTCCGCTGACTCCAGTAGTAACTACTACAGATAGGTGAACATGGAAAGGTTTGAAGCTCAGGTTCTGTTCCAATGAGTACCCCAAAAAAGTGGGTGTTTACTCCATTTATCTAAAGAGCTGGAGTATAAAATCCCATAAGAGTAGCCTCTGTCAGCGTCATGGGATTTCCGGCTCTTCCACTTGTGATCCTGGCAAGAAATATCGAACAGAGAAAAAGCTTCTCACGTAGTTTACTGGCACTTCCTGGTTCCATTCCCTGCCCTGACTGGAACCTGGAACTGTAAAGGCATGTACAAATGAAAATAATCTGAACTGAAATCTTTTCACAACCTTAAAGGTTTGGCTGGAGTTTGGTTGTAGACATGGTCAGTTATTTTTTCTAATCCATTTCCATTAGTTGAAAATATATACTTGCTTTTTTAAAGAATACAGCGATCATGCTTAAAATTTTTCCAATATTCCGTGATAATGACTTGTACCTCAGTATTTGCAATATTCCCTATACTTCTGAATCCTGCCTGCACCATAAGACATCACTTAGAGCCTGAACCAGGCTCTCCTATTGCTGAGCTGTTATTTGCATATCCTGTATGCTATTACATTTCATACATTTTCCCTCTGCAGTGTTCAAGAGGGATTTTTTTCAGTTAGCCCCTTTTTACTTAAAATAGCACAACTACTGGTGAAAGGAGGGATAATTAGTTATTTAAGACAACTAAGGTATTTTAAAGACTACCACTAAAATCTTTTAAATCATAAGCGGGAGGCAAAGCAGCTTAGCAGGGCACTGGACTGGGAGTCAGGAGCTCTATTCCTGCCGACCTGCAGCGTGACATGAAACAAGTCATTTTACCTCTGTTTTTCCTCCCACCCTTTCTCTGCCTTGTTTATTTAGATAAGCTCTTTGGGTGGGGACTGCCTCCCACTTTGTGTACAGCACCTGGCACAACGGGCCTCGATATCAATTAGAGCTTCTAGATGTGACTGCATTGCAAATAATAAGCAATTAAAATTAGGCGAGATGAAGCCATGTTGCACATTTCCTGTACAGATCCATGATTCCCAATATAGTATTACATAATAGACCCACCTAGCCTTGGACACTGTGGGGAACCATGAATCTGTACAGGAAATTTGCAATATGGATTTATTTACACACACACAAAATGAATAAGAATTCTATATTAATCAGGCGCAAAGTTGACCTGGTGAGGGGGGGAAAAAAATCTCCTCCTAAGCTTTGAGAAGCAATTCATCATTCACATTGTGTTATTCTGCATCACACCAGGAAAGAGGCTGTCAAGTGGCTTAAATAATGTAAGGAATAATTTTGCAAAGAGAACGTAAGTTCACATCGATTGCATGCCATGACACAAGCCAGAGCTGACACGCCGTATGGTCTAGAAATGAAAGGTTACTGTTTTATTTAGAAAACCAGTAACGAGCTCAAAAATAATGGTGTCATAATTGATGTAAAATTGCTCTATTAGAATGATTTATGCTCATTATGCAAGCTCAAATTGTTTTTAAATGAGGCATTTGGGGTTCATATTCATTGTCTCTTGTCTAATTTTAAAAGACATTTGAAATACCTTAAAGCAGAAAATTAATTGAATAGGTCCAGAATGCAAAACCGTCTTCAAATGAAAGTACAATTTGTTATTGTGGTTTAAAAGCACTGATCAGATATGGGAGAAAACTAGAAACACAATTAAATTTAATCAAATTTTAGGGGTTCAGATATTTGGGATCTAGATCGGTTCTATATAAGGTTTTATACAATTAAATCCACCTCTTGTTTTAGTTTCACAAGCAATAGAGTTACTCTGGATTTACGCTTGATTAAAAGAGAAAAATTGGCCAGACTTTTTGGCTATTGGAAAACATACTCCCTCCAGGGTTTCAAAAAGAGTGCCACTGAATGGCATTCATGCTGCAGTTGTCTGTCTACCAGAGGTCAAACTGTCTACTGGGACCCCATAGTGATTGTCAATATATTTGCTGTACCTCATGGAATATTTTTTGGAACTCTGTCCGAAACCCATGTTATAAGAAACCAGCAATAGTGAGCAAGGTGAAGATTTCAGGAGGCTTGTGTGTGTGTGTGTATCGTACATATAAAGCACCAACATTCAGATTGGATATGATCCTGCAATTCATATTCATGAATCTACCATGGATGTCAAGTGCCATTCAATTACTAGATACTATGGTGATGGTACTCTGTGAAAGTGACTGGCAGAAGATGGAATAGGTCCAATAGGAGCCTAGCACTTACATCCTTGTAAACTATGGGAAAAATCTAGATAATCCTTCTAAGCTGAACAGTCTTATAAAATAAAATGTGAATATTATGTAGCCCAACCATTACAATTCACAGCATTGTTACTGAAGGGGTTTTGGACCACTACGCTCATTTCTGCAGTGGAGATAATGGTATTTTTTTAAATAATGGTGGATGCTGTTGAATAATGCAAACGGAGGAGAAAGGAAATGTATGGTAGAATAAACTCAACTCTACCCTTACTTGGGATGTCTGAGGCTACCTACATCCCAGAAGAGCTCATATGGCAACACTTCCCAAAGTTAATTCTCCTGGGGCAGATGTTTCTAGGTGGGGAAGATGTCCTTGGTGAAATTACAAATTGCTATATGAGAAATTCTTGTGATCTCCCAACACATGTCCGTCAGTGGATTTTTTGGGCTAGAAAGACCTGGCGGAGACGGGAAGTGCTTTCAAATGCAAATTAGACATCGAATAACGTTTATATTGTCCAGAGGGGTAGCCATGTTTGTTTTTGTGGATACAGACTATGTGGAGTCCGGTGGCACCTTAAAGACTAACAGATTTATTTGGGCATAATCTTTCATGGTAAAAAAAATAAATCTGTTAGTCTTTAAGGTGCCACCGGACTCCTCGTTGTTTATTTTGTTGAGTACTAGGTCACTTTAATGGCACATAACGATCAATGTTTTCAAGAGTGGGTACCTGTGTAACTATTTCAGGGGGAGGCTCTGATACTCAGCACCTCTGAAAAGCCAGGCCATGTTTTTAGGTTCCTAAATATGGGTTTGGCAACATTTGAAAATTAACCAAAAACTTCTCTGTTTGAATACATGTAATTGAAATTAGAAGTCAAAATAGGTATAGCCTTTTAAAAATGTAATTTTAAAGAAATTAACAGATTGTTATACATAATTTGCAATGCTTTATAAAATAAGACCTTATACTGCAGCTGAGCTTAGGAAAACAATCAAAGAGGATGAGACTTACTGTAGATAAGTTTCTGGCTGGATATTTATACTGGCCCTACAGTACCTACAAACTGTTGGGTATAGAATCATAGAACCATAAGAACATAAGAACGGCCATACTGGGTCAGATCAAACGTCCATGTCCTCTCTTCTGATAGTGGCCAATGCCAGGTGCTTCCAGAGGGAATGAACAGGTAATCATCAAGTGATTCATCCCGTCGCCATTTCCACATTCTGGCAGAGGCTAGGGACACCATCCCTGTCCATCCTGGCTAATAACCATTGATGGATCTATCCTCCATGAACTAATCTAGTTCTTTTTTGAACCTTGTTATAGTCTTGGCCTTCACAACATCCTCTGGCAAGGAGTTCCACAGGTTGGCTCTGCGTTGTGTGAAAAAATATTTCCTTTTGTTTGGTTTAAATCTGCTGCCTATTAATTTCATTTGGTGACCCCTAGTTCTTGTGTTACGAGAAGGAGTAAATAACACTTCCTTATTTACTTTCTCCACACCAGTCATGATTTTATAAACCTCTATCATATCACCCCCCAGTTGTCTCTTTTCCAAGCTGAAAATTCCCAGTCTTATTAAACTCTCCTCATATGGCAGCCATTCCATACCCCTAATCATTTTTCTTGCCCTTTTCTGAACCTTTTCCAATTCCAATATATCTTTTTGGAGATGGGGAAACCACATCTGCACACAGTATTCAAGATGTGGGCGTACCATGGATTTATATCAATAGGGTTAGAAGGGACCACAAGGGCCATCTCATCTAACCCCATGCCAAGATACAGGATTTGTTGTGTCTAAACCATCCAAGGGATATGGCTATCCAGCCTCCTTTTGAAAGCCTCCAGCGAAATAGCTTCCACAACTTCCTTAGGCAGTTCGTTCCATTTTCCTACTGTTCTTACAGTTAGGAAGTTTTTTCTGAGATTTAACCTAAATCTGGTATACTGTAATTTGTAATTATAGTCTCCTTTCTGATGTACTCCAAATGAATAAAAATGTTTTAGTATCAATGAAGTGATAATGAATAGGCCAGCGTTCACTGGCAGCTATGGTTTTCTTACTGTGTTCTCTGTTATGGGAAATGAACACTCTTCTGTATAAAGTTATGAAGAGCCAGATGTATCACTAGCATTGTAACAGCTGAATCGGTAGGTGACTTGCTACCATGTACACACCATCACCTATGCAGTTGTCAAATAATTTTGTTCCTAGCATGTTCCCATGAATTATACATTGAAGCCAGTTACACACTCTCCACAAACTTCTGGGAAAGGACATATGGAAGGTGATGGAATCTCCTTCCTTAGAGGTTTTTAAGGTCAGGCTTGACAAAGCCCTGGCTGGGATGATTTAGTTGGGAATTGGTCCTGCTTTGAGCAGGGGGTTGGACTAGATGACCTCCTGAGGTCCCTTCCAACCCTAATATTCGATGATTCTATGAATAGCCCAAAGTGGGCAACTTTCTAACAGCTTATTGATTCTTTAGTCATAGGAAGTAATCGTGTGGCTATTGAGAGGAAACCTGGTTTATGAGCTCTAAGTCGTACTGCCACCGTTGCCAACCACAAATGTCATGCAGATCAGATAGACCCCAGAGGTTTCATTGAACATGGCCTTTGGAGACTCGGGGCAATTGTATAATAAATTAATGGTCATTTCTCCTTAAGATTTGTTTTTTATTTCTCCATTAAGATTCTACATAAACACACACACTCAACCTGCTTAAGACTTGATTCTGCTCCCACTGAAGTGAAAGGGAGCTTTGCAGCGGATTTCATTTGGAGAAAGAACACCAGTCAGATCCTGCAGTCCATTTCAGACTATGCTATGAAAGTGTGGGCTCTGAGAGTGGCATCGCACCCGCTGCAAACATTCACACCAGTACTGTGGTAGCCTGTCTCTTCTCGTGACTTGGGCCTCCAGTGATTTAGTTCCACCCCTTTTGGGGTAACAAAAGTACAACTAAAAGTTCAAAAACATCCTAACAGAAAAAAATCCTTCTGTCCCCTCTTGGGGTATTCCTTGGCCCAGCCTTGAGGCTCCGCGTTCAGCCCCGCTCTGTACTCAACAGCCCTGACATTTGACTTGTATGTCCTTTCCTCTGGGCTGGCAGGGGAATTCAGGCCCATCCTCAGACTCTTAGGGTGTGTCTACACTGTGATTAGACACCCGCGGCTGGCCCGTACCAGCTGACTCAGCCTCACGGGGTTTGGGGTAAGAGGCTGTTCAATTGTTGCGTAGCTGTTTGGGCTCAGGCTGCAGCCTGAGCTCTGGGACCCTCCCATCTCGCAGGGTCCTAGAGCCCAGGCTCCAGGCCAAACTTGAACGTCTACACCACATTTAAACAACCCCTTAGCCTGAGCCCCAAGAGCCTGAGTCAGCTGGCATAGGCCAGCCGCGGGTGTCTAATCACAGTATAGAGACACCCTTAGGGAGCAGAGCTGGCTGTTCAATACAGACATGAGGCTATTTCCCTGGGTCATTTGCTGCCTGTGAGCCCTTTGTGCTGCTTCCCTGCAGCCTGTGCTTCAGACGGTCTCCCTTTGCTTCCCAGGACTCTGACTTCTCCCTAGCTCCTCTCAGCTCCTTCTCTCTGTGATGGAACACGGCTCCATCAGGACTGCTTCCCTGTGCTGTGTCCCTCTCTAGGGTCCACCACAGCGATTAATTCCATCCCTGCGGCCTTCTTAAGTCCACCTTTCCCAGACCTTCCCAGAGAAAAGGAACTCCTTACCACCTCTCTCCTCGGTCTCTCTACTTGATTTCCCCTGTAGCTTTCACTTCCTTCTTTTATAAAGGCCCAGCTCCTCCCCCAGGTGGGTCTAATGACAAATCAAGTCTGGCACACCCTGTAGGTGCAGCAGAGTGTGCTGAGTTCTCAAACTCCTGGTGTACAAAGAATTAACAACGTGGGGCAAACACCCCATTGCACCTAGCTGGATAGAAGAATCAGACCCTTAAGAAGGGAGAAACACATTCTTTTCCTCTTTATAAGAAGGGGAACTGTATAAAATACCTTTAAAAAAAAGTTTCCCTCTTGTTGATACCTACTCAGGCACTTCATTCAACGTCCTTGTGACTATTTCCATTCTTAAAGTTAGGAATGTGCATGCTTGCCTTGCTGAACTGAAATCTACGTGTGCATGGAAACCCCACACACTCCCAGTTGGAAGGAATCAGAATGCTTAGCTGTATGTCATCGTGCTATACTGCTAAAAGAAAATAGAGATTCTTCTTTTGCCAGGCCTGTGTAAAAATAACTAGAATATCTCAGTTCTACATCACTGCTGATCTCAAGTCCCAAGTTACTCCGGTGCATAGCACATTAACAAATATAGATGAGATGAGCAATGATTTGTTACAACATAAAGCCTGTAAAAATATGCCTGTTCTAATAATTTGTTGTTGCATTTATTACCATATTATTTAATCTATTCTATCTTGTTTTTAGCACTCTGACTGTTCTAAAAATAGCTAGAACATCAATGCAAATAAAATACTGTTGCTTTCAAGAACCAGTCAATTTCTTGAGCTATTAGTACAAATTTCCAGCTGTTTCACCGACTGCTTCTTGTAGCAACTTCACCTTTTTCAGCTCGGTGTCCTTATAGATTATGGTTATACTGTACAATCTTTTATTTAACCTTTCTTAATATTAAGATAAAGCAAGACTTGTAAAGTTCAGAGTTATCACTGAGACTTGTGTTAAAAAAGGATTTTTTCCAGCCTTTTCCTTTTCCCCCCCTCATTTCCCAAAGTAACTCAGTATAGCCCTGCTTGGTTTTATGTAGTCAGTAGACAGTCTAGTGTCACTAGTAACAAGACCAGAGGGATATGGCTGTGGAGAAAGGCACTACTGATGATGACCTTTTGTCGGAGGAAGTACAGACTACTGGGGATACATTTTTCTTTGACATTGGCAAATTTCCATGCTGCCTATGTCCCATCCTACAAGTCCTTCTGCTGGAAATGAGTGCTTAGGCAAAAAATAATAGGTTGTCCACCAATGCAGTCAGGAAATGAAATCACACGTTTTCCACAGAACATATAAATGATGGACGGAACGGATTTGCGATCACCAAGTGCCCCTCCTGGCTGGTCGTGACACTGCAACTTCACCGTGTCTCAGTTTCTCCTCTCTTCACCACCCTGTCCAACCTCTCAGACCTTTACAGACAGAACCACAGCTCAAGTCCTGCGGGACACCTTTTTTCTCAGGCTGCCATTTTATAGTCCAATGGCAAAACAAAGCAAGTTCAGCTACTTTGAGTAGGCCTTTACCTGTTCTTCGTCCCAAGGATGCCCCCTTGTTCAGGACCCACGCTATAATCGACAACTGGGGCCCCCTCAGTCTATAGGATGCTTCTCTGGGTCTATTTGCAAAGTAAGTTACAAAGTAAGTTACCCCGAGAGCCTTCTAAGTCAAGTCACTCCCCTCGACCCAGGGACCACACCTGCAGGAGGAGTGTGCAGGTCTTCCTGCTGTCTACTTCCCCAGTCCATCCTGGGCTTCTCCCTGACCTCTCTACTCCCATAAAGGGCAGAGCACTTTCCCATCTCTCTCTGCCTTGCATATTCCGTTCCTTCCTGTTTATTAGTAGCAGGTCGAGTACCTATTCCATCACAGGGGAACTAGATTATAACCTAAAGCAATAATCCCACAATAGGGTTTGTCTACACTGCAGCTAGGAATCAAGACTCTCAGCCCAGGAAGACAGACTCTGGCTTGAGCTAGCACACTAAAAATAGCAGTGTGGACATTGTAGCTCTGGTGGAGACTTGGGCTAGCCACCTAATCTCAAACACAGGAGATTGGATGGACTTGAGTCTCCAAGATGTTGCTTGAACCGCAATGTCCACCCTGCTATTTTCAGTGCACTAGCTCGAGCCCTGGTAGCACAAGTTTGTCTACCCAGGCTTGGAGGCTCACTCTGAGCTGCAGTGTAGACATACCCATTGAAAAATTAATTTTCATGGATCCACCCACATGGATCCTATTGCGGGATTGTACAGGGTATATCCTAAGCCTCTCCCTCTCACAGAGATAGGCACCTAAGTGTGGGCTGCACGGAGGCACTTATTTCTGTGAGTGGGAACTCCTCTCCTGAAGCCGGGTGGCTTAGGCATCATTCATTCTCACAAGAAATGCTTACAAACTTTTAGCCCACTGGTTAGACAACTCACCTGCTATGTGGGAGATCCAGGTTCAATTCCCGCTTCAAAGAGAGAGAGAGAGAGAGAATTTGAAGAGGGGTGTCCTACTTCTCAGGAGGGCACTCTAACCACTGAGCTGTCCGATATTCTGATGTAGTGCGCCCTCAGTTTCTCCTATAGAAAATATTACACATAAATTAAGAGTGACCTGAGTAGAGGGAGTGGACCTTGGGTCTCCCACCTCATAGGTGGATGCTACAAACACGCTCTCTCTCTCCCCCTCTCAATGACTATTTAAGTATTTATTCAAAGCAGATCAGGAGAGATTGAAGTGTATTTATAAATATTTATATTTTAGTGTAACCCTTCTGCCAAGTGCCAAAGGCAGCAACAGCCAGGTACCATACACCCAGCGGTCCTCTTCTAAAATAAATGAAACTATTGGTGCAAGGTGCCACCCAGAGCCATGGTCCAATAGCTGTCTCTGAGAAAATGAATTTCATTACAAAACCAAAAAACCTACCGCCTCTTCGCTCATGGTGAGCCACTCACTCCAGAGCATATTGTCCTTTCATGAGTCCAATTACCATAATCTTCTATAAAATTAAAACAAACATATTCCAGCTAAAACAACAAAACTCCATAGGTGGGATTATGAGTACACAATATTATAGTTCATGTAAATGAAGCTACCCAAAATGGCTTTTCCCTTTCTTCCTTATAGAGGGAGCAGAGAGCTGCATCCCTCCATGTCTTTTTGCTCTAGGTCTTACATCAGATTGGGTTTAATTTTTAATGGCCTTTCCCCACACATTTATGATTGAAGGCATGGTCTGTCTGACCATCTAATGATGATATGTTGTGGGGATAGGAGGATTTGCAGGCACACAGTACCTGAAGCTCATAGACTTCATCCATCTATGTTGAGATCCTGCTACACAAAGGGGATATCTCCAACTCTCTTTCTCCCCTGCTGCAACATTCACACTGTTTGCAGTTCCAGATCACTTGCATTGATATAAATCAGGAGTAACTCAATTGCAACAAAAAGGCTGATCTTGCAGTATTCATATCTGCTGCTAAAGAGAGAACTGGCAGAAATAGCTTGGAATAACCTGTTTTGCAGAGTAAAGAGGCTTGAATAATTTGGATAAGCCCCTGAACTTGTCGATGCTTATCTGAACCAAACCTAACTCCAAAACTTTGAGGTTCCTCCAGGGGTGAAAGTAACTTAAAGGACTTACCGGTACGCCGGAGTCCTGAGCAGGGGACGGGGCCTCAACCGGAAGGGGTGGGGCCTCAATGGGAAGGGGTGGGGCCTTTAGAACCCCAGGCCCTTTACATCAAGATTTAAAGGGCCCAGGGCTCCGGCTGTAGTAGTGACAGCTGGGAGCCCCGGGCCCTTTAAATCACCGCCGGAACTACCAGCTGCGGAGGTGGCTGGGAGCCCTGGGGCTCAGGGGCCATTTAAAGGGCCCGGGGCTCCGGCCGCCGCTACCACAGCGGAGCCCTGGGCCCTTTAAATTGCTGCCTGAGCCCCGCTGCCGGAGCCCCGGGGTAGCAGCGGCGGCCGGGGGCTCCATCGGTGATTTAAAGGGCCAGGGGCTCTTTAAATTGCCGATGGAGCCCCGGGGGCTCCCAGATGCTGCTGCTACCCCAGGGCTTAGGGCTCTGGTGGATATTTAAAGGACCGGAGCCCCGCGGCCGCCACCCCAGTACAGTGCTACTCAATGTGTGTAAATGTTTCAGAACCTTGTCTTTAGATTTTAAACACAGTCAGTGGAGAGAGCATCTTTTTGTGGTCCCGATTCTGCTGCCCTTACTCATATTGATGATAATTTACTCTACAAAGTCTCCTACAGATTTCAAAGGGCCTATTTGCAAAGTAAGTTACTTCTCCAGCATGAGTAAGTGAATCATAGAATCATAGAATATCAGGGTTGGAAGGGACCTCAGGAGGTCATCTAGTCCAACCCCCTGCTCAAAGCAGGACCTAATCCCAACTAAATCATCCCAGCCAGGGCTTTGTCAAGGCTGACCTTAAAAACCTCTAAGGAAGGAGATTCCACCAACTCCCTAGGGAACCCATTCCAGTGCTTCACCACCCTCCTAGTGAAACAGTTTTTCCTAATATCCAACCTAAACCTCCCCCACTGCAACTCGAGACCATTACTCCTTGTTCTGTCAGCAGAATAGGACCCTTTGAATCTTGCACAGCACCAAAAGCCCTGCTGACACATTACACATAAAATGGTGATAATATATGTGCCAACATGCAAAAGGTTTTTTCTATAGTTCAGAGCTATTTTATAGCCTAACTGATGTCTTAGCTTTAGGCACAAAGAAAAAAAGCTTGAGCATGCTTATGGATGCACTGACTACTTTGTATTTGATAGTCAAAGTTTAGGAATGGGTCTTTGTTTTAATCTGTAAGAAGCAGCAAACTGCTCCCTTCTAAGGTGGGAGATAGTTGCACCTTTTCAAGTTTGGGGGTTTAAAAGAAGTCTAAATGGAATTAAGTTCGAACACTCTGCCTGTGTGTTCATTATAGCTCGGGGGAACGCAGTGGGAGTCTTGTCAGCTCATTAGTGGCGATTATAAAACCAGAGTAATTCAAAGAGGAAGTAACAGCTGTTTGAAAATGCTAGGTGAGAAATTAGAGCAGAAATGCAGGTAAAATATGAGCACTTTGAAAATAATAGTAGCTACATAAAATAGATGCAGTTTAAACATTATTTAAAAATACCCTGTAAACCACTTAAAACTCCCGAGCACTTAATTCACTAATGAGCGATGCAAAATAGGTAGCATGCTAAAGAAATTATTCATAAAAAACAGCCTTCCTATACATTCAGATGGAAGCTCCTCACCCTCATCCTAGTTGTTATTGGGACCCACATCCTGAATGAAATCTTTCCTGAACCTCCTCTTCCAGCCTTTAAACCACCCCCCAAACTCTCCTAGCTCATCAGAAGCAAGCTCCCCCCAGACCAGCATACACCACCTGGACTTGGAACCAGATGCTGCCAGAAGAAGAGGTGCTAAACCTTGCAGGCATATCTCCACAGCTACCATGATCAACACCCCCCACAACACACCTTTCAAGATCCAAGGGTCCTGCACATGCCTATCCCAACATGTCACATACCTATAACAACTACGTGAGTGAAACAAGACAATTACTGTGCTCTTGAATGAGCTCACACAGAAACATTATAAACAACAAAAACACCATATCACCGGTGGGTGAACATTTTTCACAAAGGCATCATTCTGTCTCTTACTTATCAGTCCTCATCCTCAAAGGAAATCTGCACAACACCTTCAAAAGATGAGCCTGGGAGACTGAATATTGTGGCAAGGCTCCTCTTTTCTCTCGCCAGCCTTAGCGCTTCCCCCGCAGGCCACGGTGGGCCTGGGGTAATCAGCCCCACATAGGCAGGGTTTGCCTTCCCCATTCTGTGCTCCCTTGATTGTACTTTCAGGGTAGGCCTGAGAGTCGGCCTAAGGGTGATCCCCCACCAAACAAAAAAAAAGGAAACAGTCTCAAACAAAAGCCTTTTGCTGCCCCCCTAGCTGGGGCAAGGTGTCATCCTGTTGGTTGCCCTGGGGTGTCAGACCTGACCCTAGCAGGCAGTCACTTTTCGCTGTCTCCCCTATGGAAAAGGGGCACAGCCTCCTACCCTTGAACAGCTTATTTCCCTGTTGCCACTAGCCTGGAAGCAGCTTGTCTTTCTCTTTCTGGCTCTCCCCAGAGGAGGGTTTTTTAAAGGCCTGAGGCAGCCCTTAACTGGATTCAAGTGTCCGTAATTGACCTGAGGTAACCACTTCTCAGCTTATAGGAAAAAGGGCCTTTAACATTCTAGAATCATAGAATATTAGGGTTGGAAGAGACCTCAGGATTTAGTTGGGGATTGATTGATTTAGTTGGGATTAGGTCCTGCTTTGAGCAGGGTTTGGACTAGATGACCTCCTGAGGTCCCTTCCAACCCTGATATTCTATAATTCTATGAGGTCATCTAGTCCAATCCCCTACTCAAAGCAGGACCAACACCAACTAAATCATCCCACCAGGGCTTTGTCAAGGCATGCCTTAAAAACCTCTAAGGAAGGCGATTCCACCACCTCCCTAGGTAACCGATTCCAACGCTTCACCACCCTCCTAGTGAAATAGTGTTTCCTAATATCCAAGCTAAACCTCCTGCACTGCAACTTGAGACCATTGCTTCTTGTTCTGTCATCTGCCACCACTGAGAACAGCCTAGCTCCATCCTCTTTGGAACCCCCCTTCAGGTAATTGAAGGCTGCTATCAAATCCCCCCTCAGTCTTCTCTTCTGCAGACTAAATAACCCCAGTTCCCTCAGCCTCTCCATGCAAGTCATGTGCCCCAGTCCCCTAATCATTTTCGTTGCCCTCCGCTAGACACTCTCCAATTTGTCCACATCCCTTCTGTAGCGGGGGGACCAAAACTGGACGCAATACTCCAGGCGTGGCCTCACCAGTGCTGAATAGAGGGGAATAATCACTTCCCTCGACCTGCTGGCAATGCTCCTACTAATACAGCCCAATATGACATTGGCCTTCTTGGCAACAAGGGCATACTGCTGATTCATATCCAGCTTCTCGTCCACTGTAATCCCCAGGTCCTTTTCGGCCGAACTGCTGCTTAGCCAATCAGTCCCCAGCCTGTAGCAGTGCATGGGATTCTTCCATCCTAAGTGCAGAACTCTGCACTTGTCCTTGTTGAACCTCATCAGATTTCTTTTGGCCCAATCCTCCAATTTGTCTAGACCACTCTGGACCTTATCCCTACCCTCCATCATATCTACTTCTCCCCCCAGTTTAGTGTCATCTACGAACTTGCTGAGGGTGCAATTAATCCCATCATCCAGATCATTAATAAAGATGTTGAACAAAGCCGGCCCCAGGACCGACCCCTGGGTCACTCCGCTTGATACCACCTGCCAACTAGACATCAAGAGGTTGATCACTACCCATTGAGCCCGACAATCTAGCCAGCTTTCTATCCACCTTATAGTCCATTCATCCAATCCATACTTTTTTAACTTTCTGGCAAGTATACCGTGGGAGACCGTATCAAAATCTTTGCTAAAGTCAAGGTATATCACATCCACCTCTTTCCCCAAATCCACAGAGCCAGTTATCTCATCATAGAAGGCAATCAGGTTGGTCAGGAATGACTTGCCCTTGGTGAATCCATGTTGACTGTTCCTGATCACCACCTTCTCCTCCAAGTGCTTCAAAATGGATTCCTTGAGGACCTGCTCCATGATTTTGCCAGGGACTGAAGTGAGGCTGACTGGTCTGTATTTCCCCAGGTTCTCTTTTTTCCCTTTTTAAAAAATGGGCACTATATTTGCCTTTTTCCAATCGTCCAGGACCTCCCCCGATCACCCCGAATTTTCAAAGATAATGACCAATGTCTCTGCAATCACATCAGCCAACTCCCTCAGCACCCTTGGATGCATTAGATCTGGACCCATGGACTTGTGCACGTCCAGCTTTTCTAAATAGTCCTTAACCTGTTCTTTCACCACTGAGGGCTGCTCACCTACTCCCCATACGGTGTTGCCCAGTGCAGCAGTCTGGGAGCTGCCCTTGTCTGTGAAGACTGAGGCAAAAAAAGCATTGAGTACTTCAGCTTTTTCCACATCATCTGTCACTAGGTTGCCTCCCCCATACAGTAAGGGTCCCACACTTTCTCTGACCGTTTTCTTGTTGCTAACATACCTGTGGAAACCCTTCTTGTTACCCTTCACATCCCTTCAGATTCTAGGGCTAAGATATTGGCTTTCAAAGACCTCTTGTGGGTGCGGAGCTGCTGCTGCTGGGCCCAGTGCTCTCGCTGCCTCAGCTTCTCCTCTGGGCCAGACCCCGCACTCCCCGCCTCTGCTGCCTTGCTGGCCAGTGGCCTCCCTGGTGCTGCTGCCTCTGCTGCTTGGGAGCCTGCTGGTGTCTCAAGGAGGAAGAAGGAGCCCTCTGTTGCTAGGGGAGGGCACAGGAACCCTGCAGGACACCGTGCAGAGGGCCTCCTGGAGGACTTAGTAACTTTCCAACTTTGCTCCTGTGGTGGGGTATCGACTGTTGCTGTGGGTAGAAAGGGGGTGTGGTGTGGAGCCTGACCCCTCGTCCATCCGTCCCACCTACCCCCACCATCACCATTGCCCCCTCCACTGCCCCCACTTACCATCTGCCTCTGCTCCTTACTCCGGGCCTCAGCTACTTGCCTTGCCCCTCTTGGGCCTGTAGCAGCAGCCAGCAGAGACCTGCGTTTGCGAGCGCACATGGGCGCACGTGCCTCCTCCCTCTCCTTGGACTGGCCCTTACCTCTCCTGCTGCTTTTGGCTGGTGGACTTTCTCGTCCTCTAAGGCAGGTCTCCACCGGTCTGCCTGCAGCACTTCCTCCCCCTTTCTACTTCCTACCTGCCCCGCCCACCTTTTGCTGCCCATCCCCCCTCCCCTTTTTTTTTGCAGTGGCCCCTGGTGGCTTCAGTTTGTTTGCCTGCCCTGCCCTTTGCCCTTGGGAGTTTTGCTTGTTTGCCTGTCCCACCCCAGCCCCTGGAGCTAGTCCTTTTCCTCTGCTTGCCCTGCCCCCAGCCTGTTTGCTTCCCCCCTTTCCCACCACAGTACCCTGCCCCAGATAGCCCCCTTGCTCCGTGTGCCCATGTCCCCTTCCTACGTGCTTGTACCACCCCTTTTATGTTGAACCAGAAGCGAACCGGCTGCAAGTTGTGCAGCCGGCTCGCGGTGTATGGGTGGGATGGCCGGGGGGGGGCTCACGGGGCAGGGGCCCAATGAAAAGGTCCGGAGGGCCCAGGGTGCAGGGTGGGTGGGGACTACCCTCTCGCAGGACCCGGTCGAGGTAAACCCAAGAAGTGGGTAGTAAGGCTGCCCTCACCTCCTGACGTACATGCCGGGGAGTATGAAGGGTGGAGAGCCCCATGTGCTGAGCGAGTGTCAGGGGATCCATCCAGTCTCCCCGGTCATAGTCCAGGAGGTCTCTGATTCTGGTGACTTCTGCCAGGACCAACCTCTGGTGCACCGAGGGGGACTCCGCCACCTGCACACGAAATTGGGGACTGTGTACCAGGGGCTCTGCGAGGAGGTCTAACCCCTCGGTGGCTGCCACAGATCTGGTCGCCGAAACCAGACGCCGGGTCCGGATGAGGTCCTGGTAGAAGACCTCTCGGATGGAGATAAAGGAGCTGCCGGTCATCTCGGAGTCCTTGGAAGCGGCACAGGAAGGGGTGTGCCACCGTGCTCCACGCCGGACTATTTGCACCATGAAGGTGTCTCTGCAGGGGCTGGAGGCGGAAGACACGGACCTGACTTCCCTTATCTTAAAAATCAGTTATTTTCTCAAACAAGGAAATCATATCAGTCTGGCATGATCTATCTTTAGTAAACCCGTGTTTACAGCTTCACAGATTTTTATGGGGCGATTCCCCTGTGGGTGGGTGGGTGGGACAGCAGCATGGCATGATAGGTGATTCAGGGAAAAGTGAAGAACTAAGGCTGACATTATTGGAAGAACACTGGTGAGTTGTTGACAACTTGATAAGTGAGTAAAGTACTTTTGGCAAGTAAAAACAGCAGTTCAGGCTCTAATCCACTGAAAATGAGAGCCGAATGGTAAAATTAAGACATTGATATGTATATTAAAAAAAACTTTGATGGTGCAAATGCCTCCTATTAAGTTATGTTAATAGCCATGTATGCACTATAAAACAGATGGAAACATGTTTTTAAAAGAACCCAGATGAGAGAAATTAAAACAGTTTTTAATATTTTATACATGGTCATGGGCTTTATTAGAAAAGATAAATATTCTGAAAACGAGTTACCGGCTGTGGGATTATTGTGTTGCTTCATATAAGTGTACACAGTTCAATATTTCACTCCTTAATTGCATGCATATTTTATGGAGGGTTCATTTTTGAATAATAGTTTTCTTTCTATTATGCATAGGTTTCCTGTTAGTGGAGATTATTCACGTTCAGCAAATATGTCCAGGCCTAAATTGGGGACATGTTGCATTAAAAAAAATAAGGGCTTCTTGACATTCTGCAAGACAGCTTGCAATAGCCCAAGGATCTGCCTGCATATGCTATGCCAATCCTTCTCATCTATCATGTCACCCTGTGGGACAAGGCATAGAGCCTGTAATGTGAAGGTCCTCAGGCTATTGCTGAGTTCCTCATAGAGTGTCAGGAGAGTAAAGTTTTCATTGCTAAGCACTTGCCTTAGATCACGGAATGCTTACTGATGTTTTTGTCCCAAAGGTCAAACACAGACTGCCACAATGAAGTGAACGCCCCTGCTTGCGGGGTGAAATGCTAAGTAACAGTGATCCAGGAATGGTGAACTTGCTGCTTGAACTCTTCATAAGCAACTTCCTGCACTGGAAGTGTGCAGAGTGCTAACTGGCAGCATAATCAATGTCAATGTTTTGTTCTTCTAGGTCCTGATTCCAAGCCTATTGAAATCAATGAGACTCTTTCCATTATTTCAGTGGACTTTGGATCACGTCCCACATTTTTGTTTTTGTTTTAAAGCCAGGGCTTCCTTGATTTAAAAAAAATGTATTTTACAAGTATTTTTATTATGTTTTAAATGCTGTTCCTTAAAACAGTTCATGTTAGCACAGTTAATGGTAGCATAGGCCTTGTGCTAATTGTTAACAGGACACAAGCTTCACAAATATACGTATTTACCATCCAGGGTTAACTTGAGATCGCGTACAAAATCTGCTACAATTGAAGATGAAAGAACCAAATGGTATTTTGTTTCCATGAAGGTCTGCATCGGACACCCACTGAATCTTCCAATTTCGTGGCCACTGAATCAAATGTAGCACGTTTAGAACTATATATGTTACATTTTGGCCTTTCAAAAATGTGTCAGTTTCACCAAACACCTGTGTGACAGCTGCTTTCCAGTAGGTTTTCTGGGGGACGAGAGATGGGGAGCACGGGAGCTAGAGAGTGCTGGTGCAATCTCTGCCTAGTGGGAGGTTTTGCAGTTCGTGTGTGCAGCCCCAGGAAAATTATTAGTCCTTCCTCTGGCTACACTTTCCGCCGCCTGCACAGCCCACTTTTGAGATTTCTCTCACTAGTTTGGGGCTTGAAGCGTAGGGTCAACAATGACCAGCTGACAGTGTTAAACACAAAGGTCCTGGCACTAGAAAAGGTTCAGAGAAGGGCAACTAAAATGATTAGGGATTTGGAGCAGGTCCCATATGAGGAGAGATTAAAGAGGCTAGGACTTTTCAGCTTGGAAAAGAGGAGACTAAGGGGGTATATGATAGAGGTATATAAAATCATGAGTGATGTGGAGAAAGTGGATAAGGAAAAGTTATTTACTTATTCCCATAATACAAGAACTAGGGGGCACCAAATGAAATTAATAGGCAGCAGGTTTAAAACAAATAAAAGGACGTTCTTCTTCACGCAGCGCACAGTCAACTTGTGGAACTCCTTACCTGAGGAGGTTGTGAAGGCTAGGACTATAACAGCATTTAAAAGAGAACTGGATAAATTCATGGAGGTTAAGTCCATTAATGGCTATTAGCCAGGATGGGTAAGGAATGGTGTCCCTAGCCTCTGTCTGTCAGAGGGTGGAGATGGATAGCAGGAGAGAGATCAATTGATGATTACCTGTTAGGTTCACTCCCTCTAGGGCACCTGGCATTGGCCACTGTCAGTAGGCAGGATACGGGGGTAGATGGACCTTTGGTCTGACCCAGTACGGCCGTTCTTATGACCCTGAGGGCCAGATATGTACGTGTCTAAAGATGCAGATATCTGTTTAGTGAGACTTTCATAAGCACCTAATCAGGTTAAGCACCTACACCTCATCTACTTTATTGGGAGTTAGGCCCTTAACTTGCTTGGGTGCTTCTGAAAATTGCACTTAAATACATGTGAAAATACAGCCCTGAGTGCTAAATCCTGCTTAACAATGTACCAATTACCATGGCCCCTCAAGATGATGTTGTAAAATCATGTAATTTGCTAGGGGAGACAACTTTTGACAACTCCCATTCCCTTCCACCTTTTGCACATACTTCCTCTGAAGCTAAAATAGAAAAGTCTGCAGCACCATGTGAGCTCAATTAGTTCTATTATCCATGTATTTATTGAAGTGAGGAAGACACATACTTGCCCTAAAAGCTAAACACACTGTGGAAAAACCAACAAACATAATTCAGGGGTAACAGTGCTACTTTTCTCATTTAAAAATGTGAAATTAAGTAAAACGTGAAAGCAATCTGCTCTCATCAGGGATGCAAACTATTGTTCTGTGGCTGGATTAAATAAATCTTTATTGAGATTGCAAGTGTATATTGCCATTTATTTTTCCCTCCCGAGAGGCATACTGTAATATTTTCACAAATGGCAACAAATTAAAATGGGAAGAACTACAGTTCCAGCAAGCAAAGCACCATGAAGCTCTTATCTCACATTTCTAGGCACCAAACAAAAAAAATTGTATGGAACACAAGCTGGCTTTTCCTTCACTGCTTACAGACCAGATAATTCTGAAAGGTTTGGAATAGTTGTCTTGAGCAAGTCAGTTTCTCTTGTAATAAAATTCTAAAACCAAACAACTATGCACATTATTCAATTTAATATCCTCAATACAAAAAGCTTCCCTCCCCACTCTTCTTTATTTCTAAATTATATTATTGCAGTAAATTGACAGAACGCACATACTTTGAAAAACACAGATCAGATTTTGTTCGAATGGCTTTGGGTCTGCAATGAGCAAGCTTAGAAAATGCTTCTGTTTGCTTAGACACCTACATACTTTGCTCTTTTTGCAGGGCCGGCGCAACCCATTAGGCGACCTAGGCAGTCACCTAGGGTGCTACTATTTGCGGGGCGCCGGCGCCCCGGCCATCCGTTGAAATTTGGGGGCGGGACCTTCCGCCGCCGCGGTTGGGGGCGGCATTTCGGGGGTGGGACCTTCCGCCGCCTAGGGCGCCAGAAATGCTGGCGGCACTCCTGTCTTTTTGCAAATGGTTATTCAGTCAAAGTGGCTTTTGTGGAGCTCTAAGTTACTTAAAATAATTTTGGCTGAATGTTTGAGGGCAAATTTCCTAACTGGAGATACTCCGTATTTTTTATTATTTCATTGAAACCTATCTGGGGAAGAAAGATGTGACTACTAATAGTAACTAACTTTTTTTTTTTAATCTGTGGCAACCTAAATTACAGGAAAAAAGTTCCAGTCTTAGAACCCAAGTGGAACCTAGCCTAGGATATAATGTAGCTAAAATGGGATGGTTCACAGATAACAGGAAACACAACTTTGATTCCTTTTATTTCCAGGGCAAGCACTGTGATCCACTGCATTAAGCACTGGTCTGGGATTCACAATATGTCGCACGAGTTGTTTTGCTGATCTTTCCTTGGAGGATGTCCCTGATGTCGTTGAATGTGCACCATCCAGCTTTTTTTCTGCGTGACAGTTCGCCTTTCTGATCATGGCGCGTGTTGACTTCCTGGCCCAAATAAACGTATTTTCGGCCTCTTGGATCTGCTCTCCTCCAAGAGTTATTTGGGTTCTTGGCAGAACATCCAATCTCATATATTTCATTTTTGACTGGTTCATTTTTAATCCGACGACTACTTTTCGCGTTCAGTTCTTTAAGCATTCTCTCACGCTGGACTGTATTTTCAGCTATCAGCACTATATCATTTGCGAACCCGAGATGGTTTAGCAGCTCGCCATGGATATTAATCCCGCCTTTCAGGTCTGCTTGTCGAAAGACCAATTCAAGACAGGCTGTGAATAATTTTGGTGAAACTTTCTCGATGGGGATTCGGAGGGGAGAATCAAACAGCGATATATCCGTGCAGCAGCCAGAGTCAATGTGGTTGAACTGCTGATTTAAGTTTAAAAGATTTGTTTTTTAAATAAATGAATAAATGCATCCAAACTTAATTACAATCTTGAACCATTATAGAGTTATTACATTATTAGGTAATTAAAAAAAAAATCCCACCCCCAAGCCAAAAATCATTAATTTTATGTTTTGGAGTGGAACAGCATTTGTAGTTTTTGTGAAATCTGATGCATTCAAGGAAGCTAAATTAGAGCAGCATAAAGCATGCGGTTGTAAACCATTGGTCGGTGTGTGTCATGTGTACCCCTCTGTACCTACATAAGAACATAAGATGTAAGACTATAAGAACATAAGAACGGCCATACTGGGTCAGACCAAAGGTCCATCTAGCCCAGTATCATGTCTACTGACAGTGGCCAATGCCAGGTGCCCCAGAGGGAGTGAACCTAACAGGTAATGATCAAGTGATCTCTCTCCTGCCATCCATCTCCACCCTCTGACAAACAGAGTCTAGGGACACCATTCCTTTCCCATCCTGGCTAATAGCTATTAATGGACTTAACCTCCATGAATTTATCCAGTTCTCTTTTAAACTCTGTTATAGTCCTAGCCTTCACCAACCTCCTTAGGCAAGGAGTTCCACAGGTTGACCGTGCGCTGTGTGAAGAAGAACTTCCTTTTATTTGTTTTAAATCTGCTGCCCATTAATTTCATTTGGTGGCCCCTAGTTCTTATATTATAGGAACAAGTAAATAGCTTTTCCTTATTCACTTTCTCCACACCACTCATGATTTTATATACCTCTATCATATACCCCCTTAGTCTCCTCTTTTCCAAGCTGAAAAGTCCTAGCCTCTTTAATCTCTCCTCATATGGGACCCGTTCCAAACCACCTAATCAACAGAAAATGTGATTCTGTGACAGTCTCCGAGCTACAGAGTCTCTTGTTCTTTTAACTCAAGCTACAGCAGCTCTTGCTTTAATGCTGGAGGTTCATTGTTAAACCCCCAGCATTTTGACCAAGATGGCAGCCGCCATACTGTCACAATACTATGTCTAGTCATGTGTTAATTTTCACAACATATAGTCTTAATTTGAATTGGTTTCTTTATTTAGTACAGTGAATGCACTTATTTCTCTCATGGAAGAGCACCCAATCAGGGCTCCATTGTGCCTGGTGCTGGACACAGCTATAATGAAAACACAGTTTGTGCCCCAAAGAGTATGTAAAGTATATCTGAGATGAGAAACAGGTGGATTCAACACACACTCAGGACCAGTAGAAAATTGTGTCTGCTCCCATACTTCCAAGCCTGAACCTTGTGCTGGACAGTGCTGTTACTCTTTAGGAATGTAGGTGATGTGGGAAGGTCATGGTCCTTCACTATAGATATATCTAACAGAGTTCTCCATTCCCTCAGTCTCTGTAAAAGGTTCCTTTTAAAATATTTTCTCTCTCTTGCTTTCTGCTGCCAGAACTTATACCATGAGAACAATTCTCTAATATGGTCTACTGAATGGGACATCAAAACACCATCACATTTGGTTGCTTATGTAACCCAATGTAGATTTGGATATCAATTTAAGGCCTGGTTGACACTTAAAACTTAGTTGACATAGCTATGGTATTCAACAGTATGAAAAATCCACACGACATAGTTATGCCAGCCTAACCCTTGATGGAGATGCAGCTAAGTTGAAGGAAGAATGCTTCTGTCAACCCAGCGACCATTGATTGGTATGCAAACCATAGAATACTGAGGTCATGTCTATACTATACCTCTACAGTGCCAGAGATATGCTGCCATACCGCTGCATTATAGACACAGACTACAATGATGGAAGGTTTTTTTTTTCCATTGCTGTAGGAACTCCATTTCCCTAATCAATGGTCACCAGGTTGACAGAAGCATTCTTCCTTCAACTTAGCTGCATCTTCAAATCCCTCAGCATAAATCTATTCCTATAGCTTTGGCTCTGGTCTGATCCAGGGACATATTTTCTAGATTTGGTTCAGAAGTGGCTGACATAAAACAACAGACGTTTGATGAACGTATTCCAGGCATGGCTGATTTGTGAAATTTGCGGCCGTCAAATTTGAACCTAAACCTTAGCCCTGATTCAGCCTTGAACTCAAAGCCACCTTGACCTGCATCAGAACACAGCTCCCCACACCCATCTCCTATAAAACCACTCTGGATACATCCAGAAGCCTGAGCAAGCTCAGACTGAGCTGGGTACTCTCACAGGTGATCCAGTAGAACCTCGGAATTATGAGCACCAGAGTTACAAACTGGCCAGTCAACCACACACCTCATTTGGAACCAGAAGTACCTAATCAGGCAGCAGCAGAGCAAATATATATATATATATATAAATGCAAGTACAGTATAGTCCTGTGTTAAACAAACTACTAAAAAAAAAAGAGGAAAACAGCATTTTTCTTCTGCATAGTAAACTTTCAAAGCTTTATTAAGTCAGTGTTCAGTTATAAACTTTTGAAACAACCAGTATAGTGGTTTGTTCAGAGTCACGAACAGCCTCTATTCCTGAGGCGTTCGTAACTCAGATGCTACTGTCAAAGTAAAATGCCTTCTCTGTGACCAGCTTGGATCCTGGGAGCTTATTAGACATTACAGAATGCATGTCTACGGGACTGAAGTAAAAGAGAGCAGATGGGAGAGACTCTTAATATTTTAATTTTAGGGGTGTTTGTAAGTGAAGGTAACAAAGTACAGCGGATGCACTTTAAAAGTTCATTCTGTTTCTAGGGATATTACCAGTTCTAGAGGTATTCCCTAATTTAAATATAGGAATATTGCTGGAGCACAGTATTGCCAATCCCAAGCATTCAAAAAATCATGGAGTCAGGCCACAAAATCATGAGATTATGAAGGTAATAAATGTTGGGATCCTTTTAGTGGCTGTCTGTTTTTCAAGGTTTCATGATTACAAGCTTTACCCTGCAGTCACGAGGGCTAGAAACTTATTTAAAAAAAAAAACACAATTAAAGATGAGATTGTCACAAAATAACATGAGTCCAGGATGAGGCTTTCAGAAAAAAGTTCAAATATCAGGAGGCTCATTATAAAGGGAGTAATGCTGGGAACAGGTAATATCTCTAATATTGGAATCAACTTTCAAAATGTATTTTGCAATCCTTTGTCTGTCAAATCTATTCAGAATGATGATGAATTATTTTCCTGACTTTCCTCCTTGACCGCACCACTCCCCTCCTTAGTATCCCACCTTGGCTCCTCATTTTTCACTATGTCATTCATAAACTATTTCACTCTTAAGGTTCTTCATGGCCTTTCCTCATTCCATCTCTCATCTCTTAGATGCTATCAAAATGTTGACTGCTGCCTTCTCTCCACCAATGATGCCAGCCTCTCTTACCTACTTTTAAACATCTTTGCACTTTCTTTTATGCCACTCCTTATATATGGCAGGAGCTGACTGTAACAATCTGCAAGGCCACTATATTACCTTCCTTCCAGTCTCCCCTTGAAACTCAGCTCTTCTGTGATGCCTACAAACTTATTGACAATGGCTAAGCAGCTGGCGTGCTATGACTAAAGCGCGTTACACTCAGCATGGGATTTACTTTTGCAAGAGATCTGAATGACCATGAATATAGAATCATAGAAGATTAGGGTTGGAAGAGACCTCAGGAGGTCATCTAGTCCAACCCCCTGCTCAAAGCAGGACCAACACCAACTAAATCATCCCAGCCAGAGCTTTGTCAAGCCAGGCCTTAAAAACCTCCAAGGATGGAGATTCCACCACCTTCCTAGGTAACCCATTCCAGTGCTTCACCTCCCTCCTAGTGAAATAGTGTTTCCTAATATCCAACCTAGACCTCCACCACTGCAACTTGAGACCATTGCTCCTTGTTCTGTCATTTTCCACCACTGAGAACAGCTGAGCTCCATCCTCTTTGGAACACCCTTCAGGTAGTTGAAGGCTGCTATCAAATCCCCCCTCACTCTTCTCTTCTGCAGACTAAACAAGCCCAGTTCCCTTAGCCTCTGGACCCTATCCCTACCCTCCAGCGTTATCTACCTCTCCCCTCAGCTTAGTGTCATCTGCGAACTTGCTGAGGGTGCAATCCATCCCATCATCTCCTTTATAATGAATGGCAAAATTCACCTTTTCCCATACAGGGACAAGCTCAGGATGCAGTGAGGTACAGATATTACAGTTACGACTAGAATCTTTAAGGTCTTTGGATAACATGGTGATGAGTGCAGTATAAAATATACAAACAGGTGTGACTACACAGATCAACAATGGGAATTGAAAACATTGAGCTGCTTTTAAGGTGTGAAGAGACAAAAGCGATTGGGCAAGGATTCTTTTATATGAGAATAGTATTAGTAGTTAAACCGAGCTAGAGCTGTATAAATGTCTTCTCCCTACTCAGGTTACCCTGAACTAGAAGATAATCCAAAGAGCATAAGGTTTGCAACATGCATTGCATACATACATAGATAATTATAAGCCTAGCAAGAAAATAGAGGATCCTAGTTGGGTACCAGATGCCCTGAATTCTTCACAAAAGCAAGAGTGTCCATGAATCAGTTCTGGTTTTACTGAATAGGTCTAAAATTGTGTGTGAAATCCATACTGATAATTTAAGGTTTTGATGTTAAAAGCCGACTAGAAGATTTAATGGGAAGTAGGCATACAAATCCCTTAGCTAGCTTTGAACACCTGAGCCGTTAGTGTAAACACTTAGCTATGGCATGTGTGATAGCCACCATTTTAGCCAATACACCAGGGATTAAATCAGGGACCTCCAGAGATATGTGTGCAAGCTGCTATAACTTGAGCGAAAGAGTCAAATTTCTGTAGGTGGGACTGTTAGCAGTTCATAACCTCTGTGAATTGAGTTACACACTAATGGGTTACAAATGCAGACATCAACCTGTTAAAAGATGGTCAGTCTGATAACTTTGTCTGCATAAATGATGGCATAAATTGCAAGACTAATTATACTTCCTCCTTGTTACAAGAAAGTAGGGACTGTATGCGTGATTTAATACATTTTGTTCTGAGTAGGGGACATTTCATATTAAGACACACTGTTCCAGGTCTTCCTTCTTTCACCTCACATGGTTGAAAGTGACATTTCCTTTGCTCCCTAGGGAGTCCATTCTTCTGCTGAGGCTATAAGCTCAAACAGTAGCCATTCAGAGTCTCCTCTGATATTTCTATCCATTACCACAGCTCAGGAGGCATTTCACTTTTCTCTGCTAACCTTGTCTTCAAATTTAGCACACAGTACAGGCACGCTGAGAACTGTAACCTAATTCTAGCCCTATATTGAAGAGCATAGTACTAACCTATTGAATAGTGAATCAAACAGATCATGCACCAGCTTCTAAAATATGTAATTTCAATGTGCATTTGCACAAAGGATGAGATATGTGTTTATTATTCTCCTCTTCTAATAGGCAAAATTTCAGAAGCTTCTCCGTTATAATCTTTAAAGGTCTTCTCAACTAGAAAACAAAATTCTTTTACTGAATTTGCTACTCAGGGATAATAGACCCAGTTTGGATTTAGTTGGAACAACCTGGTAAGCTCAACAGTTGTGTGTTTAAATTATGCTCAATGGCCTCTTATTGGCCTAGATTCTCAACTGCAGCTGTTGCCTGAGGGGGTGAAGAGTGTACAAAGGTCTGGTTCCTGCTTCTACTATGGAACCAACACATTTTACAGAAGACCTAGAGCTGTTCAAATATACGTTGGCTGCTATGGCACCACAGAACTCCCTATGTCAGCAGAGAGTAGGCAGAATGTAGTAATAATCTAGGTCAGTGGTCCCCAAACTTTTCAGGGTCATGCCCCCTTTACCTCTCTCCACCAACCCGTCCCCCAACCGCATGGGGCCACAGCTCGGGGTGGGGGGCCACGGACAGAGGTAAAGGGGCCGAGGCTGAGGCCACAGCCGAGGCCCCGCATGCAGGTCCGGCAGCCGGGGCCAGGAGCGGAGCTGGGTGGTGCTCCTTCCCTGCCCCCTGTGGGGGCTGGCCTGGACTCCAGTTGCGCCCCTCCCGAACATTCTTCTGTTCCCCCCCTGACCTAACCTGCTGCATAACATGGGCCATAGAAGCTCACCCAGTGATTCCTGCATCCTGCCCATAGCTTGTGGTTGAGCTAGAGCAGATCATTTAAAACAAATTGGACATCTTTCTAAAGAAATCAAGTGATGCAGAACATAGAGTTACAATAAAGCACTAAAAGAAAACAAAGGGAAATGGAGGAGGAGGAAGAGACTAAAGAGTTGGATGAGGACATGAGAGAATTCATACTTGTATCTACATAGTGTAAAAGATTTTACTTTAGGGCTATCATTGTCAACGGACCCCCATGCCTGTTATTGTCAGCTCTTGAACCAAGAGCATCATTTGATCCCTGATTTTTTATACGAGAGTGAAATTTCTACACCCTACGGTTCACTTTTAACCAGCATGTCCTCACTGCCCTCCGACAGGGAAGGTGCTGTAATACCATCAGGTAGGATGGTTGTTAGAGTCTAAGATTCTGTACGCACGGCCTGGACCTTTATTCATGTCTTAGAGTCATAGCCTTTAAGGCCAGAAGGGACCACAAGATCATCTAGTCTGACCTCCTGTATATCATTGGCCACCAACAGCATCTGCACAAAAACACCAACAACTAAGATTAGACCAAGGTATACAACTCTTGCAAAGAGCAAAGACTCATTACAGGGTATCAAAATCAAATTAAAATGAAAAGAGAACTTGTTAGGAACTAAAGATTTCTAAAAGTGACTAGCAATTTTGGGTGCCTCCAATTTTTGGGTGCCCAATTGAGACACTTGGGCCCAATTTTCAGAAAGTTCTGAGAATCCACCTTCTGTAAATCAGGTCCCTAGAAGAGTTCTCCGATTGGGTCCTCAAGAACTGAGGCGCTCAACAATCACTAGTCACAGGTGACAGTGCCATGAAGATGCTACAGTGATGGTAGAATTATTGATGGGACTTGAGCTCTTAAGTCACTCAGACACTTTTGAAAGTCTTAATCATGATGGATTGTTATCCGAAGACTGGGCTTCATCTATTTAGAGAAGACTTTTTCCCTTTTAGCAAAGGGAACATTTGCATATATCTCCTAGGATATTTTTTCATCTAAAAGACAAAAGGAAAATCAATTATTCACTTGTATACATCACAATAAAGATTCAGTTAATCATGAGGAACCATCCATTCACTCTCTGGATATACTTGTCCATTCTGACATCTCGTGTACAAATGCAAAACAAAAGACCTTAACTATGAGTCTAATTCAAAGCCGATTGAAGTGAATGGGAGTATTTCCATTGGTTTCAATGGACTTTGTGTGAAGTTCTGTTTGAGGTATTATTTCTTCTGCTCAAATATACAGAAAAAAAGACATTTTTACCTTTACTCTAATCTGGAGATTGTATCACACTGACCAAGATAGAAAGAGTGAGAGAGACAGATAGAGATCAGTTACAGCATAATTTGGGGGTAGAGAACCAAATCTATACAATAATCTAGATGAGTATGTTTTGACTCCTTATCTTGTTTCCCTTTTATAAGCTCAGTAAATGGGAATTGCAATGTCTTTGGCAATATACTGTATTTTGGGGGCAGGAAATAAGCAACAATGGAAGCCTGCATGACATTGACCACAAAACGGTGTGAGCTATCATGATGTATTTGACTTTAACCTGATTATTTACTGTATGACACCACCCCCAACTAATTGTCTTCTCCCAGCCTATTTTTGGTCCAAATCCAGCGCTGTTTGTGATGGCTTTGCTTGCTTTAGCATTTCCCATTTGGGAATGTGATAGACACAAGGGTTGGCATGTTTTCAAAACCACTTAGCTTTGATCCGTTTCCAATGAAAGAAAGGGTAAAACTGACATTGACTTCAATCGGAGCAGAGTTAGGCCTATGCTAAGTTCTTAAAAAAAGAAAAAAAACAGTCCTAGAAATGTATAACTAAAGAGAGAGATTGGGAGAAAACACTCTTTTGTGCTAATTTAGGCTGCTTGCCTCTAGTTAATGGTAAAGAGAAGTGGACAGGTCACATTTAAAACTAGCAAATATGCAAACATAAGTAGCACTGATAAGGCCTATTAGCCTAACAGCAATTCTAATGATTAGCATGTGGGGCACTTTATCAGTTTGTCAGTATTAAGTGTTGTTTTAATAGTCCGCCTTTCCCATTTAATTGCTTCTGTTCAACAGTAGCAAAGGATGAGGCATAATTTAAAAAATATGGTATCACTTTAAAATGAACCAGTAATATATAATTACACTTAAATGAGAAGGTGATTACAAGAACCCTATGAAGCAAGGTCTGTTTAAATTTCATAAGGAATCATACAACAGCTTGAGTTTTGGTACATATGAGGAGTACACACTGAGGCCTGGTCTATATTACAAAGTTAGATGGACATAAATCGCCTTAATGTTGATCTGGTTGTGCATGTGTCTACACTTAAGATGTGTCTCCCACTGATTTAAGTGGCACATTACAGTAACGCAGTAACACCACCTTCCAAAGCGGCATTGAGCCATGGTCAACGTACGGAGGTCAACACAGTGCAAATGAAGATGCTGCATTAGTTATGTCGATCATAATAATCCTCCAGCAGCTGTCCCAAAATGCCTGACCCTGACCGCTCTGGTAACAATTGTAAACTCCACTGCTCAAGGGTCTCAGAGACCAGAAGGCCCCCTCTTCTTTGAAGCCCCCGAAATTTTTGGAGTGCCTTTTCCTGATTGTCCAGCTTGGCGAGCACACCTAGCAGCTCTCCATTGTTGTGTGTAACTGCCCAGGTGACCTTGCCGGCTAATGCTCCGTTTTGGAGTAACCGGGAAATATTGGCTCTCCTGGGCCTGTGGGGAGTACAGGCTGTTCAAGCACAGATATGGAGCAGCCATAGAAATGTGGACATCTACAAGCAGATTACACAGGGGATACAGGAGAAGGAGTATGATGGGGACCAGCAGCAATGTCACATGAAAGTGAAGGAACTGCATTAGGCATACCAAAGGCCAAGGAGGCCAACAGTCAATCCAATGCCAAGCCACAGACCTGCATGCCTGTTGTCAGTAGCTACCGGTGTGGTGCTCTGCTCTTGTTCGATGGTGATAACAGTCGGCTGCGTGAGTGTTCCCTCTGTGTGCTGCCCCAGCTCTGCGCAGATAGCTGACACAGCAGACCAAGAGAGAACCCCCACAGACTCTAGTAAGGTACGAAGGAACCCGAGCCAGGTTTATTGTCAAATGAAGCACAGTAATAGTTTCCTATAGACTCTACAGGACATACTACGAATATGTGCCCCCTGGCAATGGACACAGCTCAGTCAGTGGTGGGACACTCCACTGCCCCCTAGGCTAGACAAAGATGCGCACTCTGGGACCTACTTTTATACAGTTACAGGACAGATTACTCTTCCTTACTGATGTATTGAGGTACAGCCCCTTGACTCATTAGGGTGCTGTCTCCCCCTTTGATCATGTTGTTTCAAACAGATCTATCCATCATGCTGTCCTTTTGACCCTGTCTTTAAGATGCACCTGCCTGTTCCTTGTTATGTCTGTGGGGTGTCCTGATGTCATCTTGGCACAAGTTCCTCTTATTAGCACTTATATGTGAATGCACCTGCTTCTAACAACCCTCTTCTTGCCAACTTCTGTGAGTGAGGCCTGCCTCTGGCTCACAGCCCAGCTTTTGCTTAGCAATGCCTGGAAGTACTTTGCTTCAGGCTTCAGGCCTCAGACTGGGCCTCTGACACAAGAGTTTATGTTTCAGGGCCTCATCTTACTACAATGCCATACTTGGGAGAGACCCCATTACTACTCCACCCACCACCATGGATACTTATGAGAAGCCTGAGACACAGACCTCTTGTGTGAACAGTGAGGGTGAGGAGAATGTAGGAGGAGGAGGAAGTGGGACATGCAACTGGTGTGGGGGCAGCTATTCCACAAGCCAGGACCTGTTTGAGACCCCGCCACAGTCCAGTCAGTCCCAGCAGTCGAGCACAGGGGAGCCCAAAGCAGGGGAAGGAATCTCAGGTATGTGTGTAAATGTATTTTCCATTAAAATGATGTACTGTCCCCAGCTTAGCAGGTCACCGCTATTGACTTTTCATTAATTTACTCATACTGGAAGAGGTAGCAGTTTAAGACAGAGAGGTAGCATTATCATCTGCTTTTCATTCCCCGGTGGAATTAGGGGGCATGTGGAGCAATTTATGTACACAGGGATGTCTCTTGAATCCTCCGGAGAGAGCTCGGTGAAACTTTCATGGAGGTACTCTGAAATCCTGTCCCGAAGGTTTCTAGGGATGGCAGCCTTATTTCTTCCTCCCCAGTAGATCACTTCCCCACAGTCAGCCAGCAACAGCAGTAAACATTGCAGTAAACAGGCTGGCAGCATACAGACCTGCACGGCTTTGGGACACCAGTAACAGCTGTGCTTTCAGTGCCTTTGTTACCCTCAGGAGTAAAATATGAACAAAAATCACCATCTCCTGTGGAAAATGATGTCAGTATTCAGTGCCATTGTCATTTACTCATAGTTTCAGGTAACCGACCAATAGCCTTCTCATTTCCCTAAACCCTGGGGAGCCATACTCAACATGGCTGGTGCTGTGAGTGGCACCATGTACAAGTGCTCTGAAGCAGAAGAGTCAATAAGCATGTCTCATTGAGAACTTTTTTGGGGGGAGGGAGTTCTGAATCTTAATATAATCACAATGTAAAGTGAAAGTTGACAACTCTACCTCTCTGTTTTACCTGCACCTACTGCCACTGTGGCCTTGAGGGATTCCCCCTCCACAACCGTGGAATGCCTGAGCCAGATGAGGAGGAGAAAGAAGAGAATTTGGGATGACATGTGCAATGAGATCCTGCAAGTCAGTGCTGCATCAGCCCCTGAGCAAAGGGCCTGGAAGATGAATATTGCAGGCAGCCTGGAGAAGGAAAGAGTGGATAGGAGAAAGGCCCCAGAGTCCCAGCAGGAAATAATATAATATAATATGCCTATCTTGTAGAACTGGAAGGGACCTTGAAAGATCATCAAGTCCAGCCCCCTGCCTTCAGTAGCAGGACCAAGTACTGATTTTGCCCCAAATCCCTCTAAGTGGCTCCCTCAAGGATTGAACTCCCAACACTGGGTTTAGCAGGCCAATGCTCAAACCACTGAGCTATCCCTCCCCCTGCACCAGCACATACTGGGGCTTCTCTGGTAGCAAACACAGATGCTGCAGACTCAGGGACCTTCAGATGTAACAATCATGGGCTTGCCTTCCTTAGTGATCCATGGACAACTCTGTGACACTGCACCCCATATTCTTCACCGTGATATTATGATATAATTATGACATATTTTAAAGATGTATTTTATGCAAGATAAGTCATGTGAGGCGTCATTGGAAAAGTTAGGATAATCATAGTCAGAAAATCATATCTGAATGCATGTATCATTTTTGTATCCGAAGTTGTGAATATTAACTATGTATCTGTATTTCAAATGTAGTTACAACTGGGTAACGCCCACTAGACAAGATGCTTTCTATCTAGATAGTGGGTGGATAAGAGCCTATTCAGGGCCATTAGGAGAAAACAATAGGCCTTAGGAGAAGCTTATCTCCCACCTGGTGATGAGCCTTCCTGAGAACACTCCGAACAGCCGGTGAATAATGGCTTCTATCCTAGGACTCTAGAAGAACATGTGATCATACCACATGATGGTGGACTCCATCTTGGGATGTCAGTATTTTTTCACAGACTGGTCTGGGAACCAAGCTTTGAAACGAAGGTTCCCACCATATGCAAAAGCTATATAAGGCAGGGAGTGACATCATCAGGTGTTCTTCACTCCCCA
This sequence comes from Platysternon megacephalum, assembly GCA_003942145.1. NCBI lineage: Eukaryota > Metazoa > Chordata > Testudines > Platysternidae > Platysternon > Platysternon megacephalum. The sequence continues at coordinate 66,040 of QXTE01000354.1, read as the reverse complement.
CACAAGAAAACTCCTGGAAATACCTGAAGAAAAAAGACTGAACTGGGGGGAAGTGCTGGACCCAGGCAAAAGGGATTTCTAGCCTGTGACTGAAACACCTGGAGATTCCAAGCTGTAAAGCAAGTGCAGCTTTCCCCTTAAGAATATGCAGCCTGCTTGTATCATCTCTTAGGGTGAGAATCTGCTATTCATATCCAATCTATTGAGTATATTAAGCTTAGTTTGCATTTTTGTTGATTTGCTAGGTAATCTGCTTTGATCTGTTTGCTATGACTTATAATAACTTAAAATCTATCTTTTGTATTTAATAAACTTGTTTTTGCTTTATCTAAACCAGTGAGTTGAAGCAAAGTGTATGGGAATCTTAGCTCAAGGGGCAAATGCTGTTTCATATTCCTCTCCACATTGAGGGAGGGGGATAGGGTGACCAGATGAGGGGAATAAAATATCAGGACACATGGGGGGGTGCTGAGGAAAAAAAAAAAAAAAAAAGCCGAGCGAGTCCCGGCTGAGAGAAAGGAAGGAAAAAAAAAAAAAAGCCGAGCGAGTCCCAGCTGAGAAAGAAGAAAAAAAAAAAAAAAAGTGCTGCCTGCGGATATCTCTGTCCCAAAGATCAGTCGGGATGCGGAACAGAGACCGAAATATCGGGACGGTCCTGATAAAATTGGGACGTCTGGTCACCCTAGAGGGGGAAGAACTTTATGAGCTTATGCTGTATAGTTCCCTGTACAGCACAAGATGGTATAATTTTGGGTTTATACTCCAGAGGGGGTTTGTGCCTGCGGAGTTGCCTTAGCTGTAGCCTTTCCGTTGTTGGTTCATTGCAGGGGCTGGTCAGAGAGCCTGCATGTAACTGCAGCTGGGTGTGTCCCTATCTGTATGTATGCTGGTGAAAGTGCAGGCTGGAGGGTTTTGCAGCTTGTCACAGCAGTACTGTGTGAGAGGGAGCCAAGGCTGGTGGGTCAGCGGGCTCAGTGGTACCCCAGTGGGAACCCATCACAAACTGCATTACAACACCTCCCTTACTTCCTCCCCCTCCCCCCCCCCGCCCATTTATCATGCCACATGGCATTAGGGGCCATATCCCCATCACTTCCATTCCACCCCAGGGGACATTAAGGACAACCACAGCTTCACATGCACAGACCTCTGAAAGCTATGCTTGTTGTATTGTAGGTAAAATGGACATGAATGTTCTTTCCACTTGTTAATTTCTGTTCCACTATTTTTTTAAAAAATGTATTTGCTTTTAAATTGCACAGATTTTTCTTTGCCCTGGTTCTGTTACTGCATAAAATTCAATAATTTGGGAAATAATTCATTTTTATTAATTCCCAATGTATGTGCCTAGAAGTTCTGAAAGCACCCACGTATTATTGTGCAGCGTGAGACAACTTGTAGGATCAGTGACAGTGTAATAATCACAAATGTACAGCAAGCACTGCAAAATTAATAGATGCATTAATAGTGTTATATTCAGAGACGTACACTGAGCCTAACAGGCCCCCAGAACAGCAGAGCTAGGTAGAGCACAGTCCATCAGAAAGCGTCTCTATGGCTCACTGCTCAAGTGCTTTTTCAAAGTCTCCCTGAGCTGTACAGTTCCACACAGAGCAGTTCTGATAGCCCTTGTGTCTGGATGTTCACACTCAGACAGCAGCAAACTTTCCCCCACAGATATTATGCACTGTTTGAATGGAAAATGCTGGTGCTACAGAAAGCTCTTATTCCCATAAGTAAGACCATCATCCATATGGTCCAGTACCAGACCATCCATCAGCACTCACTAGCATTACAACCGGTCCCTGGTTGTGTANACACTCAGACAGCAGCAAACTTTCCCCCACAGATATTATGCACTGTTTGAATGGAAAATGCGCTGGGAAAATGCTGGTGCTACAGAAAGCTCTTATTCCCATAAGTAAGACCATCATCCATACGGTCCAGTACCAGACCATCCATCAGCACTCACTAGCATTACAACCAGTCCCTGGTTGTGTGGAATGGGTTTTGATGTATGGGTGTGAGCTGCAGCTATAGGTCTAGCAGCATTGTCTCTAATGGAAGCATTTTCAACATGGGGAGAAGATAACAGATGAGGTTCATCTTAGAAAATTGCAGCTTAATTCATGAAGGGAGAAAAAACAGAAACCCACGTGCTCAATGGGAGGGAGAAAATCAGGGAAACTGATGTTAAGAGGAATTTGGGAGTTAAAAATAAAAAATAAATAAAATATAAATAAATTAAAGTAAGCTACATATAGCTGAAATATGTAAAATACCAGAGCATAAATCCCAACCCTATAGTGCTTGGGAGTCGAGCCTGATACGAGACCCTGCAATGCTCTCTCATATGCTATTATTTTCACACAGTAGCATGAATACAATAAAATGATACAAGATCGACTGATCACTACAACTGGTTAGAAATGCCAAGTTTTCCATGGAATTCTCTTCCTTCATTAATTTTTTTTCTAAAATTTCGCATTTCTTATTATTAAAATTGAATGCAGGTTTTAGTTTTATAAAAACTGAAATATGCTTGTTTTGGTTTTCATTCTCTCATTATGTCCCCCTTCTGCCAGGTGCAGCCAGCAGCAACGAGAGCCAGGTTCAATATCTAGAGGTTCCTTTCCATCGATACAACACAGAACCGGCTCGAACCCCCACCCAGTAACCTGGGGAAATTACACACCACCCCTGGGCACCTCTGAGAGGCAATACTTCCCCACTCGCATGCACAGAGTCTGAGTGTAGAAAAGAAACTTGTAATAAAAAGGAGGGAAGTAACAGGGTGTTAATTTGGGAAAACACCACAATCAGGGTTCATAAACACAAACCATGAGTTAAAGACCCACCCCCAAGTAGGTTGGGCAGTGTCCTTTCCCCCTCAGTTTCTTAAGTCCAGCAACCCAAAAGTCCCTTTTACATGCCCGACCCTTTTCTGCTCCCCACTCACAGTTCCTGTCCTTGGTCAGTGCAGACCCAGAGTTCAGAGCTGCATCTGCAGAGTTCACCTCCCACCCTGGGTGGAGGGGCAGGGAGTAGAGAGGCACCTTACACCCTCCGCTGCTTGAGCACTCGCTCACCTTGGGGATCTGTTCTGGTTCTCTCAGCTAGCCGCCCTGCTGGCTGCTCGCCGCGCCTCTCTGCCAGCCTCATGCTGCAGCCTTCCACCTCACCAGCCACTTGGTTGCCAGCCGACTGTCAGTCACCTTTTGCTGCCACCTTTCTCTCTGCTATGACCTCTGCACATCAGTCTCTTAGTAATTTTCAGCTCTTTGCAAGCTGGGCAGAGACATTGCCCCATCTCAGATGATTTCAGCTCAGTGATTTTTAGCTCTTAGCAGGCACAGGAGAAACGCAGTCCTACCACAACATGGTTTCAGCTCTGATTGAGCATTTAAAATAACAAAGAGTCACCTCCTGAAGCCTATTTAGCTCATTCTTTGAACAGTGGGGAGGAACAGGTTTAACCAGTCCAGGGAGGACCCTTGGGAGGGTTTGCAGCCTCCTGGCTTGGACACCTAGCCCCACCTCTCTTACTTTCACAGGGCTCTGGCATTTGAGTCCCTGGCTTAACGAGGTTCTTTCAACAGGGGTGACCCCCTTATTTGGGACATGTTAAGCACAGTCCTGCTTTCCTGTATTTTTACAATAATTGCAACATTGGTAACTGTATTTCACTACCCCTGCATTCAGTACTAAAGTGATTTGTAATCCAAACCAGCCAAAGTTGATTTCTTTGACACCGCTCTATCTGCTGAATATCTAAGCAGGGCAGGAGCAAACTGTATTTACATAAACACACCCAAAGTCTCTCCCCCTCCCAGCTAGCTGTCAGGGAAGCATTCGTTCAGATCTTGCTTACAATTAGAAAACTGGAACATTTTAAAAAGAAACAATTTCATTGAGAGAAAAAGGCCAGTTTCTATCAAAACAAAGATGCAACGAACGTTTTTTTTTCTGTTGGCCCTATTGATCACACTACAAAATGCAACTAAACCTTGGGCTAGTGTTATTCTTCAGTCAAAAGGCAAAGAAGACTTTTTCTACCACATATTCAAGTTTTGCACAGATGGTTTGTGATGGGATCTATAAACCCCAATTAGCATGGAAGGGCTTAAGGAGCTGCTTTGCGCTGGAGTGGCCCTGTCCCATTGCACCTGCAAATCACCAGCACTTGGTGGAGAGGAAGGTAATCAGGAACAGTCAACATGGATTCACCAAGGGCAAGTCATGCCTGACCAGCCTGATTGCCTTCTATGATGAGATAACTGGTTCTGTGGATATGGGGAAAGCAGTGGATGGGATATTTAGCAAAGCTTTTGATACGGTCTCCCACAGTATTCTTGCCAGCAAGTTAAAGATGTATGGATTGGATGAATGAACTATAAGGTGGATAGAAAGCTGGCTAGATTGTCAGGTTCAATGGGTAGTGATCAATGGCTCGATGTCTAGTTGGCAGCTGGTATCAAGTGGAGTGCCCCAGGAGTCAGTCCTGGGGCCGGTTTTGTTCAACATCTTTATTAATGATCTAGATGATGGGATGAATTTCACCCTCAGCAAGTTTGCAGATGACACTAAGCTGGAGGGAGAGGTAGATAGGGTCCAGAGTGACCTAGACAAATTGGAGGATTGGGCCAAAAGAAATCTGATGAGGATCAACAAGGACAAGTGCAGAGTCCTGCACTTGGGAAGGAAGAATCCCATGCATCGCTACAGGCTGGGGATTGACTGGCTAAGCAGCAGTTCTGCAGAAAAGGACCTGGGGATTACAGTGGACGAGAAGCTGGATATGAGTCAGCAGTGTACCCTTGTTGCCAAGAAGGCCAACGGCATATTGGGCTGTATTAGTAGAAGCATTGCCAGCAGATCGAGGGAAGTGATTATTCCCCTCTATTCGGCACTGGTGAGGTCACACCTGGAGTATTGTGTCCAGTTTTGGTCCCACCACTACAGAAGGAAAGTGGACAAATTGGAGAGAGTCCAGCGGAGGGCAAAAATTATGATTAGGGGGCTGGGGCACATGACTTATGAGGGGAGGATGAGGGAACTGGACTTATTTAGTCTGCAGAAGAGAAGAGTGAGGGGGGATTTGATAGCAGCCTTCAACTACTTGAAGGGGGATTCCAAAGAGGATGGAGCTCGGCTGTTCTCAGTGGTGGCAGATGACTGAACAAGGAGCAATGGTCTCAAGTTGCAGTGCGAGAGGTCTAGGTTGGATATTAGGAAAAACTATTTCATTAGGAGGGTGGTGAAGGACTAGAATGGGTTACCTAGGGAGGTGGTGGAATCTACATCCTTACAGGTTTTTAAGGCCCAGCTTGTCAAAGCCCTGGCTGGGATGATTTTGTTGGTGTTGGTCCTGCTTTGAACAGGGGATTGGACTAGATGACCTCCTGAGGTCTCTTCCAACCCTAATATTCTATGACAAATTATTTCAGATTTCCCAGTTAATTTAATGGCACTGGCCACCATGTCAATCAACTACCCAAACACATATGACCAATATATTTTCTCTTAAATCTGCTAATTTCCAGTCCTTGGGAACCTAATAATGCATAAAAATGTCAAACCCTTTACCCCTAAGGCAACAAGGATAACTTGACTACTAGCCCCTGGGGATGCTGCTGCTTGGCTACCACTATTACTCTTGCATCTTCTTTGATATTTCCATGTGTAGCCTTGTCTAGGTATATTAAATCACTTAAAGACATACTGTTTCATATAGTAGCTTTTTCCCCTCCAGGGACTAGGCTGGAATCCAACTAAGTGACTGAAAATCATTAACCCTGATTGCCAAAGAAGTTTACAAGAAAATGAGCTCTATGGTCCAATAGAAAAGGACTACATTAAAATATCAGTGTTTTGACATTGCTGGCCTGCTAGTATTCCTACCGTAGATAATGTTCTCTAGGATTCAAGGGAAATGTCACAAATGCATAGGTCCCAATCCTGCAGTCCTCATTCAGGCAAAATTCCCATTCACCTGGGATTTAGAATGGATGCCAGTGAGTGGTTTGCTAGACTGAAGACATCTGCTGTGAATGCAGTGCCCATTAAATCTGTATAGCACAGAGGTGGAATAAGGCTGAATTTATGGAACAAGGTATCCAGACCTTGTGCTGGAATTGGGACCATCACCACACAATTTTGATCTGGGGCACCATGAGAGTGGAGCCACCAGCCGAAAGTGCTAGCGTCTGATAAGGTGACTGGGGAACAGCCAGTAACATTGGCAGGCAGCAAGGAGAGTCACACACAGTGCATTAGGGGGAGGACTTTGATTGTTCTGAGAGCCTCTTGGTTTCTGGGAGGCCCTTTATTAGGCTGGATCACTCCACATTTAGTCCTAATCCATCACTGGTAGGCTGTGCTCCTCTGGGTGGCTGGAAAGATAGGGTGGGTAGGGGTAGGGCTGGCAAAAGCGCTCAACATTGGCCTAATTGTGCTACCATTGACGACAACAGCACAACTCCAACTGACTTCACTAGGAGCAGAATCAGACCAGCGCAGCATGCTTTTGAAGAGCCCATCCTAAACCCTGATAAAAATACCATTAATGGCTTTCATCCTCTCTGGAGAAATAAAACACTTTGCTGACCATAAGAAAAGGCACTGTCATATTGCCAGCACATCTGACTCTGTACCGAGTCACAGTCTTTTAACAATAAGTTTAAAAATGAAGACAATCTCAAAAGTTTAGCTTACCCAAATGGGTACGTCTCTGGCTCTTGGCATTGTATTTATATATGTTAATATATTCACCCTTAATAATAGAGATATATGTACAATTCATTTACAGAGAGAGAAGCAGCAGGCATCCATTATTTACTTCTAAATTAACAAACTGTAATCAGACACAGACCCCTGGGCACACACCACTTTGTTAGTAAAAGCCTCTTAACATAGTTTTCAGTGGTGCAACTCCAACAATGTTTATGCTCTACTTAGTGTAATTTTTTTTAAACTTATTCTCATTTGCTTCTTAAGGTTGCAGAACTTAACGTATTATCAGGATGATACACCAATATCTGTAAGGAGGCAGTTTTACATCTCTGTATATGGCATTAGTGAGACAGACACTGGAATACTGCATCCAGTTCTGGTGTACCCAATTTTTTTCAAGAGGTTTCTTGATGATAAGTAATTTCATGGGATAAAATATCAAGTACTGTATGGCTTTTTAATGTAATGGAGAAAGGCACAGCAAGAACCAATGGCTGGAAGTAAATGCCAGACCATTCAAATTAAAATTAAGCCACATTTTTTAATTGCATGGGTGATTAACCATTGAAACAAGCTACCAAAGGAAATGGTTCATTCTCCATCTCTTGATGACTTGAAGTCTGGATGCCTTTCTAGAAGGTATTGTGTGCTGGGTTAAACCTTGTTATCGGTTGAGTTAAAACATCATTGAAACTGATGGCTGTGAATGCACCCTTCATTTAATGTTGCTGTAAGGGACAGTAAAGGGGCCTCACCTAAAACAAGGCCTAAGAGTCTGGCCACAAACTAGGACCATGTGGGTGAAGGGTTCCACTGGCTATTGTGATCAGGTGGGTGTGTGAAAAAGACTAGCCTGATAGGCAGACAAGAAACAGAGAGACTCAAAAGCAGAGGAAGAAAGCCAGGCAGCAGCCTGTAAGCAAAGTGGCTGTTGGAGAAGCTTAGAGAAAGGTTGTGGAGGTCTGGGGTTCTGGCTGAAAGAAGTGTGGGTCTGTAAACTAAAAAAATATATATTCCTTTTGGTTTTGGTTCCTCCTACATTTGCAGAAGCAGGACTTTGTGCATTCCTTGTAAATAAACAAGATTGCATCAAAGAAAATACCAGACTTCATAAATTTCTGTTCACAACTGGAAAAACCTACAAGGTCCCACATTTTATTTCCTTGCATCAAAAAGGGGCAACAGTGTTCCTCAGTCAAATGCAACTTATTAGACTCAATACAAGAGTAACTGGATGAAAATCAGTGGCCTGTGTTATACAGGAGTTAAGACTAGATGATCTAATCTTCTAGGTCATCTTCTGACCTTAAAAATCTGTTAATCTTCATTATAAGGAATGTACAGAAGTTCACTAGTCAAATTGCTCGATGGCCAAAGTAGCCGGACACCTGGTTTGTTTATTTTTTGCTCCCTCTCCTTCCAGGGAAGAGGAGTATGTTCTTGTGGTTAAGGTACTAAACTGACTCTTAGAAAGCGTAGGTTCAAATTCCCAACTTTCCCACAGATACTGTGGGGACCTTGAGTCACAATTTCTCTGTATCATCTCCCCGTCTGTACAGTAAGAATAATCATATTTCCTTTCTCCTAATTGTCCGTTTAGTTCCTGATTCAGGAAAGCATGCCACTGGCCCAAGTAGAGCTCATGCACACAAGTCTCCCACAATGCAAGCTTAGAGCACAAGTTAATGGATAGTGGAGGTAAAAGAAATGAGAGAAAATAGATATAGCGGAGAGAGGTCTTTATGTTCCATTGCCTTGTACCTCATGGAGTCATTTACACAAGGGAGAAAGGAGCCCAAAGCAGGTGTAAGATGATTATGCTGACTAATGACTAAAATATGCTACCAAACCACCTTTTGCACCCACTTCATACTCTCTTTACACAAGTGCAGATGACTTCACATTGTGCAAGGCATTTGGGAATCAGGCCAACTCTTGCATAGACAACAAATTCTTAGCAACCTGGGTTGGTGGTTGGACGAGAATATAGAATTTGTGGATCAGATTTAAGCAGGCAAGTTTCCTACCAAAGCAAATGGGAGTTGCACCAATTTATGCGCAGGACTTGTTCTGGACTTTAGGCTGTACCACAAATAAGCAATCTGTAGTTAAGTTAAAGGAATTGGATGCTTTCTCCCTGGCCCCTATCCCACTCTTTCTCCTGCTATGTTTAAGAAAGCAAAGACCAAGGTAACAGAAGGACCATTAAACATGGTCATAAAGTGTGGCAGATGTTCTCTTCTAAGATGAGTATATCCTATAACTTATATGACTGAAAACAGCTATAACTATTTATGTAAAAACGTAACAGTGAAATAATATGCACTCTAGCTAATAAAATTCTGAAGGAAGTTGAGAATATTTACAACCAAACAGAAGTGCGACGTTAATATGATTGTTATTGCAACAGACAAGTGAGGTGCAAACCCCATAGGATTTGCCTGTTCAGTTTTAGATCACTTCCAAAAGTTCTGATAGTTATTGAAGCATCTCCAAACTGTTACAAAAACATTTTACAGTGCAAAATTCTGAGAGCAGGCCTTCTCTCAATACACTAAAACCCTGTTTAGCTACCCTGCATTATCCAGCAGCTGTATTAACAGAACAACCAGCACCCACACAGGAATATGGGAAATTGATGTCACTTCCGCTACTGAAATAGTCTAACCTTTTCAACCTTGTAAAATAAATGAACAAAACATTGTTTGTAAGAACTGGCGGTTGGTATATTCTGTTAAGTAGATAAGAAGGGGGTTATGTTTTTGTGCTATTCCAGGAGGGGATCAGCTAGTTTAAAAGCAACTCCACATCTTAAAATAACAGACAGAAAGCTCTTCGCCCATTCTCCTGACTATTCAAATTTTTGATTATCTGATCTGGCCCCGGTTCCAATTAGATTTGATAAATGGGGTTCTACTGCATATAAGGTTACCCAAAACGACATTAAAACAGTAAGGTTGCAAAATCAAGGATTCAAAATTTTTAAAAAATAGAAGCCAGTATTTAGGTGGTCTGGGTAACCTTAATTCCCCCCACCCCTCAGCATATGAATTATGATAATATTTTCCCCCCACAGTTCCCCCACCTCATTCAGTGCGGAGAATGGACAGTGATCACTGAATGAACAATGATTCTATATTGTTTTCTCTTCATTGTTCAAAGTGTGCCCCTAAGCCTCGTTTACTGCAAACTATTCAAAACTGTTCTGGAGACAGAATTATTAATTTCCTCACAGATCTCTCTGTGATGCTCATGCAGTATCTTAGGGCTTTTCAAATATTAAAGCATTTATCTTCACAAACACCCCTTTGAAATGAAGGAGTATTATTATCCCCATTTTACAGGTGGGGAGCTCAGACACAGAAATTAAGATCAAATGTATCCATTAATTTTGGGTGCCCAATTTGATATGATTAGGACCTGATTTTTTAGACCACTTAGTATTCTATAGCAGTTCACATATTCAAAGCAGAGCTCCCATTGACTTCAGTTACACTGATGAGTACTCAGCTCTTCTGCAAATAAGCCCCAAGGGCAAAAATCAGGCACCTAGAAACTGATGGACAAACAATCAGTGGCCAGTTTGATTTAAGTCACTTGTCTAGCACCACAGAGGAACTCTGTGGTAGAGGCATAGATAGGATCCAGTAGTTGAGTTCATGTTAAAAGCAGCACACAGACATCTTTCTTACAGGCCCATTAAATCATAAAGCATTTAGTTGTTCTTGGGGCTGTACAGACATAGACAATTCTGATTTGGTCATGTTTCACACCCACTTTGCACAGGTGCAAGTGACTACACAAGATGCAAGATACTGGAGGGTGATGCCCTATGTGCCTACCTTGAAAAGCTTAGGTGCAATTATTTAAAAAGCACAATTAAAAAAAAGAAAAAAAGAAAAACAAATAAAAACCACACATCCACGCTGGGGCCAGTGTAACCCTGTTGGGAGTCAGACAACACAACTGAAAGTGGTCTTAATAGTTGTTTGTCTAGATACATCAGAGTCAGATCTTGGAGCAATGTTTGTCAACTGTGATACAGCTTGTTTTAGATGTGCGTATCACCAGTAAATCTGTCCGATCTGAATTATTTTAACATTGTAAATCCTTTTCTTATAGGAACCTTTATGAGGCAGCTAATCTCCCCCCGCCCCCGCAAACCAATAGCATTTCAGGCATAGTGTTCGAGGAAGGAGAGGATTGAGATAAAGCATGGAGAAAAGGAATAAAATTAAGAGGTCTCTGTTGTTTTGTGTGCAGGTTCATAGAAAAGGTCAAAAGGGACCACTGATCATCTAGTCTGACTTCCTGAGAAATTAGCACTCTTACGTTTAAAGGACCCAATGAAATTTGAACTGGCAACTTGTGGTTATAAGACCAGCATGCTAACCCCTGAGCAACAGAGCCAATCGCCTTTATGTCACATGCCTTAAATTGACCACATTCCTGTATTTTTAATGCTACGATTCATCTTTCAGCACACAAGGACACACAAGTAAGGCTGAGTATTGCAAAGTTAAGCGGAAGTAATAAGTTTTGAGAAAAGATCTGGAGGTTGCTTGATGCACAGGAAAAGGAAAAGCTTTGTATTTGCATAAGGTGTGATGCAGCATCTTAGTAGGAGAAGGAGACAAAGCCAGGTGAAAGACGAGAGGAGACAGCAGAGAACAAACAATAAGAGGGAAAGTAGGGAGAAACTAGAGAAGAGGTTGAGGCAGGGCGAAACTGTTAGACGGAGGGGGAACATAGAGAGCATCTGAGTAGAGTCCAGAGTCCAATGCGGAGAGAAACCAACTTGGTCTGTAGGCACAGGATTCAGACAGAAGTGTTTGGCTAAGGAAATGGGGCAAGTTGCAGGATGAGAGTTAGGTCAGGTATTCTGCATGGTCCCTGGATCTCCTTCACAGTGTACTGCAGCTTGGGAGCAGGAGTACAGGAAAGAAATGGAAGGGTCTCTGACAAGGTAAAGTTGCAGCCTGGAACAGGCTAAAAGAGCCCTAAGTATTATATGGCTGGGTAGGGTGCATATAAGGAAGAGGAAGCAGACTGTGATAGAGTACACACCTTCCCCTTCTCCTAGCTGGTGGAAGCAGAGAAAAGCTGCTGGGGATTGTGGCCAGTATTTTTCAGTTGGGGTGTTTTATTTTGGGTTGTTCGAGTCCTTTGTTATAAATGTGCCGGGTGGATAGGGCCTTACAAAGATGTGGTGGTGGTGTCTGGTACTCTTCCCTCGCTGGTGAAAGCCCACCAGCCTACAGGTTAAAACCAGACTTGGAAAGGAAGGATGGACCCAGCTCTCAGCTCCCAGTCCCTTGTCGCTACTTGTAGTCCATTGCTGTACCTACTAGGCTTCATTGCCTCTCAGGTAGTAACTGCTCCTCCCTCAAAACCGTTTAGATGCATCTTTACCATGTCTGGTGTTCACCTGCAAAGCTTGGAGACCCACTGTATAAAATGGAAACCTCTTCTGTATTCTGCAGCTCTCCCCTCCCCCACACCACAAACGCTGTAATATCACTATTATCATTGGCTGTGTTCGGATGATTGCTGACTAATTGTGTTACTCCTTTTTGACCTGAGCAGTTAACAAGCAGGGCCCTGCACTTCTGCCTGTTTCCATTCAGAAGAGATATTAATGATGGAGTCAGGTATCCTTCAAGGCTATGTGCATTTCTTACTGATTGTTTACAAATAATGATCAAAGTCCTATTTCTCTGAACACAGGAGGAAACAAACAGCTCCTAGCTCCAAGCCTGTTTCAGCCAGCACTGGGCCCAAAAAGCTCTCTCTAGGCTTTTACTCAGGGCCATGCTACCAATGATTCTGTCGCTGTGTCTTGACTGGTGCTTCTTTGTCTTTCTGATCTTTTTGCTTCCCTTTCACAGATTCACAAAGCAATCACCAGTGAAATTCATCTGCCCTTGTGTGACTGTGTTTGGGATGGGGCCATTATTGTTTCAGTTCACAGCTTATATAAAGGAGCTTACTGGCTATTTTAAATGTAAGATGGTGGTTACACCCCTCCAGTTTCAAAGACATTTAACCCAACCCACAGCAGCAACATCAGGCTGCCCGCTATCCCCATAAAATAAGGCCCTATATATGTTTCTTATTGCTGTATTAACTACAACAAACAACTACCCTAACCATCTCTAAGAAATGCACATTTTCCTAGTGCATTCGACCTTGAATAACCCATTAATTTCAAAGATTATCTAGTAAGAAAGAGTAATGGCATATGAGTGAATTAAACTGTGAATAGGGAGGACTGAATTTGCATAACTGTACATATGCAAAATGAATACATCAATAATTTTATAATTTTAATCTCATTTTTTGTAGAAAGTGTAAAAGTTTATGGAAAGATTAATTTTACCCCAGAAGTACATATCAATTAAATGCACAGATACAGGAAACAGACATTAGAATTACACTCTTTTGCAGCACTCCGATTTCTTAACTTCAAGGCCAGTGCAGAGGATGCAGTTTAACAGCAATTAAATAAATTGTCAGTTATAAACTTATAAAACCACCGTAAAAGTTTATAAGTCACAATCCTAATGTAACTGAATTATCAAGGGCTGTGTATAACCAGGAGTTGTAGAGAAAGAAAGGTAGGGTTGAAGTGTGCAATATCTACAGATATGGCAACATGACCTAGTGGATAGGGGACTGGGTGGAAATCAAGCAGTATGGGGGTCTGGTCCTAGCTCTGCCACTGATGTGCTGTGTGACCTTAGGCAAATCACTTTGTCTCCCTGTGCCTATTAGATTGTAAGTTGCAGAGATCATCTCTCACTGCATGTTTGTACAATGCCTAGCATCAGTGGGCCATGATCTTAGGGTACGTCCAGACTACCCACCCAGATCGGCGGATAGCAATCGATATATCGGGGATCGATATATCGCGTCTCGTCTGGACGCGATATATCGATCCCCGAACGCGCTCCCATCGACTCCGGAACTCCAGCAGGGTGAGCGGAGGTAGCGGAGTCGACGGGGGAGCCGCGGCCGTCGATCCCGCGCTGCAAGGACGCGAGGTAAGTGGAGGTAATTCGAAATAAGATACTTCGACTTCAGCTACGCTATTCCTGTAGCTGAAGTCGCGTATCTTATTTCGATAGCTCCCCCTAGTGTGGACCAGGCCTTAGTGATTGCCTCTGCGTGCTACTGACTTGCAGCTTGGCTACCTTAAGCTCTGTACACAACAGAAACTTTCCCCGCTCTTGTAGTTCCAGTGGTAGCCAGTAGGGGCACTAGTATAAACTAGTCAACACTGTCTTCACCACTCTTGTCTAATCCTGCTTAGATCAAGTCTAGAAGGCATGGTAATGCAAGTGTCAGTGGCCAGCGGCAGTTTGTGAAGACTAGGGCTCCCCAGGGTGGAGCTGCGCAGGTGGCAGCAGTGATCTGAAGCTACAGGAAAAAACAGTAATGGAGACATGCACTTCCTGATGAACTAGCAGTTCAAATTAGCTGGGGAGCTTGAACTAACTGTCCCCTTCTGAAACCAGGAGAGGCTGTAGGCAAGTCATTCTTGGTTTGGGGGCTTCAGTTCTGGAGCTTACTTGCCCCTCCTTGCTCTGCCAGAGGCCAGATTTGAGAACCGTCAGAGTATACATGACGTGCTAATCACTCCACAAGGCGAATTTATTTTTCAGGCTTTGAACAAGTATGTGGAGGCTATCCAGAGTTTTTTTGGGTGGATGGAAGGGGAGCTCTTGATTTTGGTAGGTGGGGAGGTGTTTTGGAATGGACGTACTGAATTAGGGTGACCAGATGTTCCAATTTTATAGGGACAGTCCCGATTTTTGGATCTTTTTCTTATAGAGGCTCCTATTACCCCCCCACCCTCTGTCCCGATTTTTCCCATTTGCTGTCTGGTCACCCTATACTGAATGTTTTCTATAGGGACCGGAGATCTGGATAGGTAGCTTTATAAACTAAAATAATTTTTGTGCTCAACTGATTCTTATACCCATAACTACCCAAAGTGTAATGATGCACCTGCATGGGTCATCTCTAGAAATGGATTGAGAGCTCCTGGTTAAAGAAGAACTTGAGCTAAAGGCAGTTAGCTCAAGGCCCTGGCTGATTTATAAGCCTGTTTATGAGATTCCAACCACTCGAGGGGGACAGAGTTATCCTGTCAACGTTACATTTGCATGTGCATCTAGCTGGCCATGTGAACATAAACTGTCCTGATTTGTGTGAGCACACACACTGTGCTGTTAACACAATGGCCAAGTGTGTCTGTGTCCCATCCTGTGGCTGATCATGAGGAGAGCTGCTTCTTGTTTTCCCACATAAGAGCTAGTCCTCTTGCTTAAGTGACAGAGGTCTGTATTTGGAAGCCAAGTTCAATGCCTACAGTTGACGGCAGGGGGCTCATACATGCACAGGTTAGGCCAACGGTTCTCAACCAGACAGCCAGGGCCCCCTGAGGGGCCATGAGCAGGTTTCAGGGGGTCTGCCAAAATAAAGCAGAGAGCAGGGCCAGTGTTAGACTCACTGGGGCCCAGGGCAGAAAGCCAAAGCACGAGCCCCTCTGCCCGGGGCCAAAGCCTGACCAACTTGGCTTCGCAGGGACCCCTATGGCATGGGGCCCTGGGCAATTGCTCTGCTTGCTGCCCCCTAATGCTGGCCCTGACTTTTAATCTGCTGAAAAACAGTTGTTGTGGCACAGGTGGACCATGCAATTTGTATAATGGGGGGGGGAGGGGGGGGAGAGAAGAGCTGGGCTCAGAAAGAAAAAGATTGGGAACCCCTGAGTTAGGCCACCCTATTTATATTTTGGCATGGATATGTGCCCCCACTATGGAAAGTTTAGCATTAAAAAGATCCCCATATTTCCTAAAACTTGTTGCAGTTCTTTTATTTGTTCAGTCACTTCATCCATCACCCCTGCCAATTAACTCACTTAAATCAAAGTGCTATTGCAGTATAGTGCTCTTGTAAATTTATATGTTTTTTTCCCCCCAGACAATTGGATATTTATGAATAATAATTTCAGTGCCAGGCTATCATTTAGATGTACCACTTAGAAAGGCCTGCAGAGGCAAACTAGCCAATATTTCTGTGAATATGGAAACCATTAATTGTCTCAAGGGAAAAAATAAAAATAAAGAAGCTATCAGATACTTCCATCATTTTAATATCTGTGAAAATGCCCCTTTTTCTAGAGGTTTTTCAGCAGAGAGACAGGAAATGAATTAGAAAGTCTCAGTAAACATTAATAAAACCTGAAAAAGACAACCGCTGCATGGGCTATACCAGGGGTCGGCAACCTTTCAGAAGTGGTGTGCCGAGTCTTAATTTATTCACTCTAATTTAAGGTTTCGCGTGCCAGTAATAGATTTTAATGTTTTTAGAAGGTCTCTATGTCTATAACATATAACTAAACTATTGTTGTATGTAAAGTAAATAACGTTTTTAAAATGTTTAAGAAGCTTCATTTAAAATTAAATTAAAATGCAGAGCCCCCCGGACCAGTGGCCAGGACCCGGGCAGTGTGAGCGCCACTGAAAATCAGCTAGTGTGCCGCCTTTGGCACGCGTGCCATAGGTTGCCTACCCCTGGGCTATACACTGGAGTAGAATGTAATGGATGCGGCTGTTTCCACTACCCAGTCTGATAGGAGCATTAGACGTATAAAGCATTCTGGGCTGCCAGAAAAAGCACAAAGCTGGGAGGCGCCTGAGCCCTCCTCCTGGCTCCGCCATTGACACTGCTGGGTGGCCGTAGGCAACTGATGTCACGAAAGAGCGAAGTTTAAGCTGCACCTCTCCCTTCCCACAACAGAAGGTGCGCCCGGCAAGTCAGAGATTCCCAAGGCACATTCATACACAGATTTGCAAACCAGGCCAGTGAAGCCTTTACAGCTCACCATGCTCGTGTGTTTGTTTATCTGTGTATATGAGAGAGACCTGTACGAGGCTAATGTGCCAGCCAGCCACTATTGTGCAGTAGCTGAATCAAATATGAACAGCAGCAAAAGGGGAAATGGGGTGTACGCTTGGTACTGTAGTCCAGGTAATCACTGTGGATAAATCGTTACTGTAAGAATGCACCTTCACTCT
This sequence comes from Platysternon megacephalum, assembly GCA_003942145.1. NCBI lineage: Eukaryota > Metazoa > Chordata > Testudines > Platysternidae > Platysternon > Platysternon megacephalum. The sequence goes on along the minus strand of QXTE01000354.1, from coordinate 49,226 downwards.
CGTCACCTTTCTGTCTGCTTCCCCTCTGTAAATTGGGGATAATAGTAAGGGAAAGATTACTTAGTTTGTATCCATACAACACTTTGAACATGAAAAACTATAAATGCTGAGTTTTGTTATTACAGATACGGGGAGAGGGTGGCTGGGGGTAGAACACTTCTGGGAGATGGAGTCACAATGAGCTCAATTATGAGCGGAGCCAAGAATCTGGTCCAAGATTCAGTCAGATATCTAGGATCACAGTCTGCCTTCTGTTGTGGACAGGCATATTTATAAACAAAAACAAGATTCCTTCTTTAGTCCATGTCCTTGAAAGCAACAAGAGTGCTCTCTTTAAGATACAAAACACACACACAGTTTCTAGAATACAACTCAAGTGCGACTCTGGGTGATACTTGGTGGCCTTGATTTGAACAGCATTTGCAGTTATGAAAAATGACTGCAACTACCAAAGCAATTGAAGAGATGAAGTAACAGCATAATGCACATGCTCCAATCATAGCTCTGCTGGATTTCAGAGTCATACTCCCTTCCCCTTCCTTTTCTTCAAGCTTCTTTCTGAAGCCCGTTTTGTTTTTGTTTCTCTCGCTTGCTCTTTTCAGATCACTGTGTTTTGTTTTCAAGTTGCTGGAGAAATTTCTGGCATGAACTCCCAACATCAAAAAAGAGTCAGGTAGAAGATAAAGGCTGTGACGATACTGTAAGATACATGAGACTAACTACCTAGTCATCTGGTGACAAAGTAACAGCAAGACATATATCAAAGATGCTTAGAACTTATGCAGAAGGTCACTTTATGGTCTAGAAAGTAGAAAATCCAACCAAAGGAAAAAGCCAAAGCCCCTCACCCACTAAAACCACTTGGCTGTTACTCTGCAAAAGAGTGAAGGCCCTCCACCCCCATCCAGAAGATTGCAGTCTGGAGTGCAAGAGGCAGGTGAGGTGATACCAGCTACTGGATATATTTTGATAGATCTTTGGTGTGGGTGATGGAGGAAGAAGTGGGGTGTTTGTTAGATGTGAATAACTATTGGTCCTGTGCCTAATGAATAGACCTAGTTAGGATTTTTTTTCTCCTAAATGGAAAATGTCAACTTGTCAAAACAATTTTTGTATGGAAACAGTTTTTGATGAAATGTGTATTGGGAGGGTTCTTCTGGTTCAGAATGGAATTTACGGTCAAAATAAGATAGCAAACGCAACCCTAAAATAACCGGTAGCCTGGTGCTTATGGCTCTCGCAGGAGACCCAGGTTCAAGTTCCTGCTCTATCTCACTTCAGTATGTAGGGTAGGGCACCTGAGGGCTAGTTCATCAGCTGGTATAAGTCGACAGAGCTCTATTGACATTGAGGAGCTATGCCTATTTTCACCAGCTGATGATCTAACTCAGCAAGTGTTCGGGGGACTCTGCTGACCTATTGACTCCAATTTGCTAATACATAGCAGAGAGCATGCAGAGTTCTATTTTTTGCCAAGGTAGCTATATTGATATTCTCTGCTCATGTATTTGCTCTAATGCATAGAATTCAGGGATGGCGGTACTCTGTATCTCATCAACCTTTCCCCATGCTGAGAGTAGCCACCCACAGTGGTGATTTTTATTCTAATACAGGATGGTCAGGGTCAATCGCTGAAAGGTTACCGACATTTGGGGAGGATTGCTATTATAAGTAGTGGAGCCAATCGCTACATAAAGAGAACTGATGTGATCCTTCCCATCATAAAATGACACAATGATGCATTAGAGCAAATAAGAATTATTGTCATAGGTCATTGTAGCCTATCAACATACGGATTTTCCTTTCTGTGTAAGAACTATCAGAACGGGAAGAAGGCAGTATAAACTTGGGCAACTGATATGGTACTTTGGGGGTGAAAAGGCATCTTTCAAAATGTTGAGTCCCCGATCATTTAAAATTTAAAAAGTTAAAAGAAAAACAAATTAAGTTTACAAAATTGAAAATTGTGAGCACCAGCTATTAGATGGCATTATTAGCCAATTGTTTCTAGTATGATCAGGACAAAGAAGATGGGATTATTAATAATTGTTATTTAGGAGACTAATTATGGGGGGGGGTGATATCACGTTGAATTGTCAAGAGCTCTTCTCAGGCATATGGGCAAACCAACCCAAATTCAGAGACACTTTCTTTGAAATAAAGAAGTTGTTTAATGAAGTGGTGGAAAACAAAAGACAATTAATAAAACTAATCAATAAAAATAAATGCAAATGACAGTATAAAAAGGTAAATGAGCGATATAGTGTAGTAATGCTTAAAGAGCAACTGCAATGCCAGCAGACCAAGTGGCAGCTCATGTCAAGGCTTTGGCCTCAGCCGATACATGCACAGCTAGAAACCTGCCTGGCTCATCCCTGTGTTAGTATTGGTAAAATAGGTATTGATTCATAAAAGTGTTTAGAGGTTATGAAATGGTTATAAGTTGCTGCATGTGTTAATTTCACTTTTGACATGGGATACAGATATTATAAGGTACGTGATTGCTCTTTAACTGTAAACCAACAGCCAGAGAAGCATTACCAAGTGTGAAATACTAAGTTGCTGCAGGTGGTATTATCTCCTGCCCAGCAAAAGAAAATGCATAGACACCAGCCAAACCATTGTGGAACATCAGAAGACAATAGACTCTATTGATTGCTCTACCCCACACCCATGAAGAGGAGACATCCCATCAGCTTGAACTCCAGGGGAAGAGAATTTAAAAAAAAGCCTTATGAGAGTAAAATGTACCTTTATGCTGCTTGGACTCTGGGGGTGAGGAGCAGGCAAAAGATTACTAAGCATAAGCAAAAGAGCCCCAGTGCTTGGTCTGGGTTAGCCCTAAAGGACATAGAAAGCTTGCTTATTTTAGACGCTTCTACCACGTTTTGGAACCTAAAAGTAACTCACTTCTGTGTGTATGTTTACCTGCTTTAACCTTGTAAATAACTTATTTTTTCCATAGCTAATAAATCTTTAGTTAACTATAGGATTGGCTACGAGCATTGTCTTTGAGAGATCTAATGTGCAATTGACCTAGGGTAAGTGACCAATCCCTTGGGACTGGGAGTATCCTGAATATTATTGTGATTTTTGGTGTAAGAGACCATGTATTACAAAGGCAAGCTTGCCTAGGTGACAAGATAGACTGGAGTACCCAGGGGGCCTGTCTGTGACTCCATGTTAAGGCAGTTCTAGTGCTTGAGGAGTTCACACTCGATGCTTGGTTGGTAAACTCTACATATAGAGCTCAACCGATTTGGGGTTTGTGCAATGGTTTGTAACAGTCTGCTCTGAGGTTGGTATTCCTGCACTTTAGCTACTCCAGACAGATTAGAATGTTGCAGTCAAGCAAGTATGACATTTTAGAATACAAGATAAAATGTAAAAGTTTGGCTAGCTATGTGTAAAGGGCAAATATCTTTGAATTCTATTGCTTATTGAAGCTTATACTCCAATCAGTTACTTAGAACACTAAAAGTACAAAAAGGACATTCTTAATTGTGGTAGACTAATAATCAAACATCTTCAATGGGATTCTACTTGTCCCAAGAGGAGGAGAGTGAAGATGAAACAAGATGAGGATCAACGGATGTCTCAGGCAATGGTGGTATGAGGAGGGCTTTCAACCACTGGAAGGAATTCATAGAGAGAGGACTGTTCTCAGGGGATGGATTCCATTTGAGTAGGGAGGGAGGGTGGCACAACTGATTACAAGAGCTTTAAACTAGGAACTTGGGGGAGATTGATAGGAGATGCTCAAGTGATCTCCACACCTGATTCCCATATTGAGCGGGGGGGGGGGGGGGGGAATCAAATAAAAGGGAGGATACAGCCAGGGGGAAAAAAAAAAAAAAAAGGGGGGGGGGGGAGGGGGGAGGGAATCAAATAAAAGGGAGGATACAGCCATGGAGAAAAGAACAACAGAAGGTAGGAGGAGAATGGACAAGAGGAAAAATCATGTCAGTGGTATTGGCACTAAACTAACTGTCAGGTAGGTGATAATGGCAGTAAAATGACTGTGCCTAATCAGGCAAGAAATCTGGGTGAAACCAAGCAGACACAACTAAGATGTCTGTACACCAATGCAAAGAGGGTGGGTAACAAAATGGAGGAACTAGAACTACTAGTGCTGGAAATGAAACCAGATATGTTAGGGATAACAAACATGGTGGAATAGTAGTCATAACTGGAACACAGATATTGAATGGTATGTGCTGTTCAGGAATGACAGAAATAAATGTAAAGATGGTGGAGTAGCATTGTATATTAATGATGGGGTAGAAGTAATGGAATGGATAAAACAATCTCGGTGAAAAATAACTTTGGGGAAGAAAGCTAACAGAGACTCCACTGGGATAGTGCTTGTCGTGTGCTAGATCACCAGGATCTGATTTGAATATGGATAGAGACCGGTAATATTTTAATGAAATAAATGCTAGTGAGAATGTATGATTATGGGAGACTGATCTTCCAGATATAGAATGGAGGACAAGTGCTACAAATCATGATAGGGCCGAAGTATTCCTGAATGTGATAGCCAATAGGTTTCTTCACCAAATAGTCACTGAACCAATAGGTGATGCCATTTTAGATTTAGTATTGTTAAGTAGTAAGGGCCTCATAGAAGAACTGGTTGTAGAGGACAATCTAATGCAGCCATGAAAAAGGCTAATGCAATCCTAGGATGCATCAGGCAAGGTATTTCCAGTAGACGTAGGGAAATGTTATTGCAATTATACAATGCATTTGGTGAGACCTCATCTGGAATACTATGTGCAATTCTGGTTTCTGATGTTTAAGAAAGATGAATTCAAACTGGAACTGGTGCAGAGAAGGGCTCCTAGGATGATCGGAGGAATGGGGAACCTACCATACAAGAGGAGACATAAGGAGCTTGTCTTAATCTAAAAAAATGAAGGATGAGGGGATATTGTTCTCTATGAACACACCAGTCATGAGGAATAAACACCAGGGAGAGCAAAGAGTTATTTAAGTTAAGGGCCAAAGTTGGCATAAGAACAAATAGGTAGAAACTGATCATCAGTAAGTTTAGGTTTGGATTTGGATGAAAGTTTAGAGAAGGGAAGTTCTGAAACAGCCTTCCAAGGGGAGTAGTGGGGACATAAAAACCTAGCTTGTTTCAAGACTGAGATTGATAAATTTATGGCGGGGATGGTATGGTGAGATTGCCTGAAATGGTATATGGCCCCATATGCAACTGCTATTAGAAAATATCCCCAATGGCTAGAGATGGGACACTAGATGGGGAGGGCTCTGAGTTACTGCAGAGAATTCTTTCTCAAGTGTCTGTCTTGTGGGTCTTGCCCACATGCTCAGGGTCTAACTAATGGCCATATTTGGAGTTGGGAAGGAAATTTTCCCCAATGTCAGATTGGCAGAGACCCTAGGGGTTTTTTGCCTTCCTCTGCAGCACAAAGCATGGGTCATTTGCTAGCCTGAGGTAGAGTAAGTGGTCGATTCTCTGTACCTTGAAGTTTTTAAGTCAAGATTTGAGGACTACAGACACAGTTAAAGATTATGGGCCTACTACTGGAGTGGTTGGGTGAAATTCTGTGGCCTGCAATGTGCAGAATGTCAGACTAGATGATCCCATCTGGCCTTAGAATCTGAGTCGATTAATATAATTCAGCGTAACAGACTGGACTGTGGGCAGTCAGGCTCATTGGTTGAAACAAGAGTTCAGCCTGTATAAATCAACTTAAGATACAAAACTGGTTAGCTAAATTAGATACTTCACATGTCAGCCTAAACAATTGTTAGTAAAGCAAACTAGGTAATTCCTTCTAGTACTGTTAAGAAAACTTCTAGAATTAAGCATAGGTTTGAGGGTTTCAAGAGCATGTGACAACTGTAATTCAAGGGTATGCAGTATACATATGCCTAGGTGAAGATTGTTAACGTGGTATGAGATAAGTTTGTTACAATAACCATATACAAATCACATTTACAATGTGTGTAGAGTTATCCCATTGTTTGTGTGGCATTAAGTGTGTTTACAATTATGAAGAATAGAGCAGTTCAGTCCAGTAATGTGTAGATCAGTGGTTCTCAAACTAGGGCCACCGCTTGTTCAGGGAAAGCCCCTGGCGAGCCGGGCCAGTTTTGTTTACCTGCCGCGTGCACAGGTTTGGCCAGTCGCGGCTCCCACTGGCTGCGGTTCGCTGTTCCAGGAAAATGGGGGCTGCAGGAAGGGCGGCCAGCACATCCCTCAGCCCGCGCCGCTTCCCACAGCCCCCATTGGCCTGGATCGGTGAACCGCGGCCAGTGGGAGCCGCGATCGGCCGAACCTGCAGACGCAGCAGGTAAACAAAACTGGCCCGGCCCGCCAGGGGCTTTCCCTGAACAAGCGGCGGCCCTAGTTTGAGAACCACTGGTGTAGAGGAAGGGAAAATGAGAAGTATATAGAAAAGCTTGAGCTGGATGCAGTGGGGGTTATGCCAGCCAAGTGAATTTGCACAGAGGAGAGAGGAACTCTGAAAACATTGTATGAGTTTTGTCTTTGGCAATACTGTGTAAGCACTGGCTAAGCGGATATACAGAACAATCTATCAGTGTAGAAGGACATTTTGGTGTTTGCAGCCTACACATATAAAGAAAGAAAGGTGGTTAGGTGTTATGAGGTATTCTTTGTCAGTCAAACACCATGCAGCTATTGTGAATGGAAAGAGACCTGAAGTTTCTACTCTCACAAAGGCAACCACTACCTAGCTGCTGAAACAGGTAGACTGATAGCATTACAAAATGCCACTGTCTTCCAAATAAATTCTCAGTAGTATTTAAATATAGAGATTAGTTTTAGCAAGACAATGGAACAAGAGGTAAACAAACAAAGAAACAACTCCACAAAGCTATGATGACACAAATAAGCACAGTTTAAAGATTCTTGTTCATGAATCTCCTCTGTTTAAATTTAGCCTTTATATGTCCCAAGTTTGCACTTTGTCTCTTGGTCTTTGGAAAATCCAGTTTGAACCAGTATATGCAAACTATCCCAAGGGTGCTATCTCTCTGGAGCCATTTGCAGTCTTAGTGGCTCACCTTAATCACCCGCCTTCTCCACAGCATCAGTTTTTTTAATTTCTGGAGGAGTTGTGGTAATTCTCCCTCCTGGATTAGAGCAAAGTCATAGATAAGCCATTCATAAATTTAACACAATGGTCCCCAAAGCTACTACAGGGGGTTGCAATCTGTCACATTTATGTCCTACCAGCACAATATCTGAATTCCAATTTGTTCAATAGTCTAGGAGAACAATATTTTCAATCTTCTTTTGAAGCACAGAATTTCCCTGTGGAGTTGTTTAGCTGTAAAAGTTGATTTTCCCAATTCCTCTACATTTTAAACAGAGTGGAACAGTCTCACCCCTAACTCAGCTGTTTTTGGAGTCTTTTCATTGATTGATGGTTTCTACTTTGCATCTTTGATCTTCAGGAAAGCATCCTCTTTCTCAAGGTGGGCATACGTTTGGTTGCTGGACCCAAAATCCCAAACCCCAATGGTTGTTGTCCATAAAGGATCCTTAATTAAAGAAAAATATCACTCCTCTCTGGAGAGGAGAATCAAATGACTGATCACTCCTTGTTGGAAGAAGATAGGCCCTCTTTGGATTGTATCCAGATGACTCTGCACTCAGGATCTTTTGATCTTTAAGAGATGCTGCTACCACACATATACGGCCAGGAATCTTATGCATCATTCTTTCCTTCAGCTGCATTGATCATTTGGCCTATTCCTCAGAAGGGTCAATTTTTTGATTTTGGCACCTTATCATTAGACATCACAAATTGGGGGGATGGGAGGGATGACCCATCTTCAGTGACAGGTGACAAATACATCATTTAGGCAGGTCAGGTGTTATTGCATTCTTATTACCCATCCAGTAGGTGGAATGCAAGCTTCAGAAAAGTTATCTTTTTCACATAATTTCAGTTCTTCCTGAAATTCTTTAATTCTTAGTATTATATGTTTTAATGGATAATGCCAAATAATAGCATCTTTTGAGACCTCTTTAGTTCTATTTTCTGTTAAAATATTTAGGGGTGGTAAGAAGAATTAACAGTCCGTCTCGTTCTGTAGTAAATTGGGTGTTATTTTCTTGAAGTTTCAAGTTTCTTCTTCATGCTTCTTACTATTACTTTTAATATGAGGAGAATTTATCCCATCCTGCCTTCAAGCATGGGAAGGTTTTATATCCCGGTTTGATTCTAATTTCAAACAGCTTTCAGGGCCTATTGTAAAATTAATATCCTAACTCCAAATATTTAGAGTGCTCTGGATATTCTAGGCAACTTCATAAACATTACTAATACAGTACAAACAAAAGTTAATGTCTTCTCATATTATATTCACAATTACCATTCTTAATTTCTGTATAATTCCTATATTGAACAGTATGTGAACATGCTTTTAAACACTAATAGTCACTTATACTAGTATCTTAATTATAAATTCCTTCAAACGTAAGAATACTCTCTGATAAATAAGATACCTAACACATTTAGCTACATATTTATGCATATACTATACTTAAGTTCAAAGTTTCAGGCCTTGTTACAAGAAAGGAATTTATATTTGTCACCAACTCTTAAACAGGATGACCATATGATCCACTATTCTGTTGACTATTGCATAGGATGGCAAGAGAGATTTGTTATGTATATCTAATCCTAAAATCTGGGAACCTTCAAAGGAAAACCCTTATGCAAATTTACTTCCTAGCAAATGTCTCTAATGATTGTCTAGATTTCAGGAATAGCACCAGGTGGTTTGGATGTTTACAAATACTGAAGTTTTCCCCAAAATAAATCTAAATGTTCATTTCATTTTAGAAATAATTTTATGTTCGTAGCCTCATAATTTTATTGATAAACACAATTTGTTTTAACCCAATAAAATGAGCCTTAGTAATCGGTTATAGGATATTTTGTTTACATTTGTAAAGAAAGGCTTAAATTACAGCACTCAAATGAGTTCCTATTCAACCCTTTAAAAGAAAGATTCAAATATTGGTTTTGGAATTAAACATATTTAGACCCTTGGTGGGTCTAAATCTTAATCTTATTTCCCAATTTATCTATGTATTGATTCAGTGCATCTATTTAAACATCATTGTAGAAATTCAAGCAAAGAAAGGTATGGGCTGTGTTTTTGGAAAGATGTATTAATCATCTTTGCTTCCTTCTCTTTGAAGCATTTGGAATATTTTAAGGGTATCGAGGAGACTGTCTGTTCTCCCTCGTATTTTATTTCTTTCCTTGAAAAAAGCAGATATTTATAAATTATGCAAACCCTATCATTCAGGAAATAAAATGAGATTATAACATTGAGAGTTCAATTGAAGGCAACTCCTCACTGCTGGAGTCTTTACCTGCAGTGGGGGAAGACTCTAGCTCAGAGATCGCAACCTTTGGCACGCAGCCTGGCAGGGTAAGACCCCTGGTGGGCTGGGCCGGTTTGTTTACCTGCCACGTCCACAGGTTCGGCCGATCGTGGCTCCCACTGGCCGCGGTTCGCCGTTCCAGGCCAATGGGGGCTGCGAGAAGCCATTGCCAGTACATCCCTCGGCCCGCGCCGCTTCCCGCAGCCCCCATTGACCTGGAGCGGCGAACTGCGGCAAGTGGGAACTGCCATCGGCCGAACCTGCGGATGCGGCAGATAAACAAACCGGCCTGGCCTGCCAGGGGGCTTACCCTGGCGTGCCGCGTGCCAAAGGTTGCCGATCCCTGCTCTAGCTGTAGGTAGGCAGCAGGACACTATGCTGTTAAAAACAGTAGTGTAGACAGGAAGGCACAACTTGGGTGAGTAGAGAGCTATGTAGGGTATGTGCTTAGAGTACAGACGCACCTGAAAGGCATGGGTATGTACCCACTAGCCTAGGTCATGCCTCACCATCTACATTGCTACTTAAATCTCTGCTAGGGAGGGCAGTTGAATACATACTGTACACGACTCCAAAAGAAGAATGCAGTGTAGACATAATCTGAGTGCAAATCTAACAGCCTTCCATAGTGCTCCTGTGTTCCCCAGCTCTTTCCATCCCCTCAGAAGTTCTCCAGACCTTGCAAAAAGTGTTAACTCTTCATAATTCAAAAAGAAGCCAAAAACTGAACATTTTGTTACAATTAAAAATGTAATATATATTACAAGTTGGAGGAAAGCAGATACTTTCTGTGAAAAATTTCTTGTAATTGAAAACTTAGCCCCTATCTAATGTAGCCAAAGTTCCAGTGTGCTTCAACAGCAGCCCAGGGAACTACAAGTTGTGGATTACAAACTGTGGCATGTTGGGAGAACTTCCTGGTTCCTGCCAGGATGTGCCCTCTGCTCTCCCAGGAGATGGTCTCAGCACTGACTGAGCTGGGAGCACGTAGCAGGCAAGCAGAGAGGAGGCTGCAGGACTGTAATCCTTTTCCATGTTCTTTACATAATAAAGACTTGTTCATGGTGGTTTGTCTGAGTGGGTCTGGCCCGAGGTGAACACACATGGACACACAACAGAGAGCCCACAAAGGAGCCTCATGCCCAGTTTCCCAAAGTCACAAGGCAGGCTTCCCCTATCTTGAACAATCTCATATTGGGCCAGTGATTATGAGGGGGGGGGGGGGCGCTACACTAAGATTAAATAAAGTTCTATTATTATCTATCATTTTTATATAACATACCATTTTAAAAATCTGATGCCTATAAATTTAAAGGATTGCAGCCCTGGTTATCGGTGTCAAGACTCACACCCATCCCTATTGTTCTCTTCCTTGTCACCAGTGAGAACATCACAGAACCAAGTTCTCGGCCAGTATCACACTTACTTGGTTAATCCCTGTTCCTGCAATGTACAATGCATGGGCAGATTCTGGTGCCCACTGACACACCATGCTTTCAGTGGAACTCGGTGCAGGGGGAGCAGTCTCTTTTGCATGTTGTACCTGGCAAGAGCAGAGTCTTAATGTGGAGCTGGAGGTGAACATGCAGATGATCAGAGAGGCCAAGGGGGAGACACAATGAGAATTACTCATTGTGGCTGGGTATGTTGTTGAGACACAAGATCTGAAGTGGTGTCAGCTCAGATCAAAATAAACTATATTGTGGAGTATGCTTACTTAAACCTTAGACAGACACTTTAAAAACTGAAGTCTCCGTGCCTCTGTGATCTTCTCTCTACAAATGCACTGGATTTCCCCATTTTAGCTGTTCCAATTACTCATCCCACCTTGCCTCCTTAGTTCACTTTCACTGGCACTTGACAAAGGAGGGTCTCATTTCAGCACTTTCTGATTTTTAAGCTGTTGTCCATAGTACTCCCCAACTCGCCAACCAATCCCATGAACTAAACATACACTCATCCTTCACAAAATTGGCCAGCTATAGCGGATGTGAAGTCAGATCAGACAACCTAGTTAGAACGTCAAGGTCCTTTGTACAGTTTTCTGATTTAAGTTCAGTTTGGTTTATTTGCTGCTTGCTGTTGCTTTGCAACCCAACATTCAACACTTTACATTTGTCAGCATTAAGAGTTAATTGACTATATGTCAAGGTATTTACACTGAAATTCCCAATCCTCCTCAGTGTTGCCTACTGTTGTGATTTCAGTCTTCTAATCACTTGCTATTCTTGCATAATTAGCATAAAAGTTAACTCATGCAACAAATGTGAGTTTGCTTGGCCTAAAGTAACAACGGAAGATGATAAAATTCCATGAATTCTTGCAGACACTAAGGTTATGGCTATACAGCAATAAAAGACCCACGGCACGGCTGTGGCTGCCCCAGATCAGCTGACTTTTGCTCGTGGGGCTAAACATTGCAGTGTAGACATTTGGGATTGGGCTGGAGCCCGGGCTCTGAGACCCTCCCCCATTGCAGGATTTCAGAGTCTAGGCTCCAGCCAGAGCCCACGCATCTACACTGTAATTTTTAGCCCCACAACCTGAGCCCCACGAGCAGGGCCAGCTCCAGGGTTTTTGCCACCCCCAAGCAGCAAAAAGAAAAAAAAAGAAAATTGCCGCGATCGTGATCTGCTCTACCGCCGCCCCTTCAGTCTTCGGCGGCAATTTGGTGGCTGGTCCTTCACTCCGAGAGGGAGCAAGGGACCCGCCGCCGAAGAGCCGGACATGCCGCCCCGCTCCGTTGGCTGCCCCAAGCACCTGCTTGCTGGGCTGGTGCCTGGAGCCAGCCCTGCCCACGAGCATGAGTCAACTCTGAGACTTGGTGCCACAGGTTTTTTATTGAAGTGTAGACAAACCTGAAGGGTGTCTCTACACTGCCCCACAGTTCAGACTTTGGGGGTGTAAATAGCAAAGCACACGCAAGTGCTTCATTGTAACGTCCCTATGTGGATGCTATGGGTGTGAACTTAAAGGTCCCTAGTTCACATGAATGTAGTCCTGCTAAGTCCTGTGTATTTCCTATTACAACAGATTTGGGTACCGTACTTTTGACCATTGAGAACTGGTAGGGAAGTCAAATCTTCTGTTACCTATAAGCAGTAGCAGTAAACAGTGTGCCATGGGGTTGGTACAATGCATGTCCTTTCTCTGAATGCTGCTTATGAAATGAGAGATTTTTGGAGATCAGTTTTCTCTGTGTTACATAGACAGGCTGCATAAACCCTGCAGGCTGTGCATATATTATCCTTTGAATTCCTGTGATATCTAGCCATTTACTTATCAAATTCTCTGAGCCATCCAGAACTCTGAATTTTTCCATCACAGGAGGTGGCATGGAGACATTTGGCTGCATATTCCTGTGAGTGTCAGGTTCAAATTAACACAAAATTCAAAGCAAAGCTTGATTTGAAACCTGTGGCTTTTCACTCGGCTTCACATCAGTTCCACATGAAACTGCACATTAGGCATCAGTCAGCCAAGGATGGGCTAGGCTGGGGTGAAAAAGAAGCAATGCTTTTTAAATGATCTTCAACCAGCAGGTTGCGCACCTGGCTAACTTATGTCATTTTGTGAACTCACGGCTGTTAGCCTTGTCCTGCCTCTTGTTTAACACAGCCATTTGGTTTTTGTCTTAAAACTAATGTTTAATCTCTTCAGGGAAAACACTGTGGCAGCGTCTCACCCCTGCTTCAGCCTCTTTATGCTGGGCTGGAGCAGCACAAAGGGACTATAAAAGCCCCAGATATGACCAGGGTAGAATTCCTCTCTGAGGACCTCCCTGCAAGCCCTAGCATAGAAGTCATCTGGGGAAGGATGATTGGGGGATGGGCATGCTGGGCTGCAGCGGCAGTACACAGCACTGTGGATATTCTAGGCAACGTTGGGGGAAGCTCCTGTAGCTTAACTTAGACAGCCCTTAAAGGTGCTTTATGCCGGGGATGGCTTCAGCCTTTGATGCAGCCCAGAATCAGGAAGGCCCAAGGGTGGCTTAACACCAGGTTAGCATCACACACACACGTCTTGAATTGCTAGGTCCCTACTGCACCTCTTAAAGGCACAGCATAGCATTTCACCTGGTGTTTTCTCTGTCAGGTCAGCACTTTGCAAAAATGAGGCCCTGATCCTGATTGGAGCCTTTGGGAACTACTAAAATATGAACGAATGATCATACATTTCAGCTAGGTCTGAACCAAATCGATGGATCAAACCACCCTCACCTGAGAAATTTCTGGTCAAAATGTGAAGTTCGCATTTCAGGTTCTTCAGTTCTAATATGAAACAGCCTACCTTATATCGAACTTGATTGGCTAATTACTTAGACTGGAAGCTCTTTGGGGCAGGGATCATCTTTCTGTTCCACAGTTGCACTCCACCTATCACAATGGAGTTCTTGTCAGTGATTGGGGTTTCTAGAGGCTGCCATACCACACACAATCATCATGTCAAAGTAAAAGTCATATATTGTAAAATATCCAAACTGAAAAAGAAAGTGCAAGTTAAGAGCTCTTTGAAAATTTACTGTCCAAACTGGTTTCAAAATGAAGATGCTTATGGGGAAATGTTGTGTTTGAATACTTTACGTATCCCAATGAAAACTGTTGGTGAAATAAGAATGCCAGGGAGAAAATCCATCAGATATACACAAAGTACCATAGCTAAAAACATCATGCATCCTATTGCATATATATAAAAAAAAAATCTGATCCTGAATGTCAAAACAACTAAAAGGCATTAGGAAGTTCTAAAATCATTTTGCTTAAGTGGTTTGCCACTGTAATTTTCTTTAATTCAATCTCAAAGCCACTTTCTTAGCTTGCTAGCTGCAGTGATACATTAATTCCCTAGAGGACTGGCACTTGCTGTAGCCCTTTCTAGAATGTTTGAGCTAATCAGTGTATTAAAGATGACACTTTTCCCTCCTTCTTCCAGAAAGGATTTTTTTTTTCCTTGCTGAATAATTCTCCTTCCTTTTGCCTAGTTCCTAAGAGCTGCAAACGGATTTGCTCCCCAGATCACCTTATTGCGAATTCATTGCTAAAAGCTTTGTCAAATGAAATTGGTCATGCTAAGTAGTTGTAGTACTTCACTCAGTTTGTGCTAAAAATGGTATAATGATACAAATACAAACAGCTACCACAGGTGTTGCTTTCTTTTCAAAAGTACAATGTGCCATACCTAATAGTCTTAAATATTAAAAAGAGACATAAGAACATAAGAATGGCCATACTGGGTCAGACCAGAGGTCCATCCAGCCCAGTATCCTGTCTACCAACAGTGACCAATGCCAGGTGTCCCAGACAGAGTGAACCTAACGGGTAATCATCAAGTGATCTCTCTCCTGCCATCCATCTCCACCCTCTGACAAACAGAGGCTAGGGACACCATTTGTTACCCATCCTGGCTAATAGCCATTAATGGACTTAACCTCCATGAATTTATCTAGTTCTCTTTTAAACCCTGTTATAGTCCTAGCCTTCACAACCTCCTGAGGCAAGGAGTTCCACAGGTTGACTGTGCGCTGTGTGAAGAAGAACTTCCTTTTATTTGTTTTAAATCTGCTGCCCATTAATTTCATTTGGTGGCCCCTAGTTCTTATATTATGGGAACAAGTAAATAACTTTTCCTTATTCACTTTCTCCATGATTTTATATACTTCTATTATATCCCCCCTTAGTCTCCTCTTTTCCAAGTTGAAAAGGCCTACCCTCTTTAATCTCTCCTCATATGGGACCTGTTCCAAACCCCTAATCATTTTAGTTGCCCTTCTCTGAACCTTTTCTAATGCCAGTATATCTTTTTTGAGATGAGGAGACCACATCTGTATGCAGTATTCAAGATGTGGGCATACCATGGATTTATACAAGGGCAATAAGATATTCTCCATCTTACTCTCTAGCCCTTTTTGAATGATTCCTAACCAGGGCGGGCTCCAGGCACCAGCTAAGGAAGTAGGTGCTTGGGGCGGCCAGTACAAAGGGGCGTCACTCCATCCACTATTGGGGCGGCCCGTCTGGGTCTTTGGCGGGAATTCGGCGGCAGGTCCCTCAGTCCCTCTCTTCCTCTTTGAGCTGCCGCCGAAGTGCCGCTGAAGAGAAATAGAGGGAGTGAAGGACCTGTGGCACGATTGAGCTGCCGCCGATCGGCTTTTTTATTAATTAATTTATTTTTTGCCGCTTGGGGCAGCAGAAACCCTGGAGCCGGCCCTGTTCCTAATATCTTGTTTGCTTTTTTGACTGCCACTGCACACTGCGTGGACGTCTTCAGAGAAATATCCACGATGACTCCAAGATCTCTTTCCTGATTAGCTGTAGCTAAATTAGCCCCCATCGTATTGTATGTATAGTTGGGGTTATTTTTTCCAATGTGCATTACTTTACATTTATCCACATTAAATTTCATTTGCCATGTTGTTGCCCAATCTCTTAGTTTTGTGAGATCTTTTTGAAGTTCTTCACAGTCTGTTTCGGTCTTAACTATCTTGAGCAGTTTAGTATCATCTGCAAACTTTGCCATCTCACTGTTTACCCCTTTCTTCAGATCATTTATGAATAAGTTGAACAGAATTGGTCCTAGGACTGACCCTTGGGGAACATCACTCGTTACCCCTCTCCATTCTGAAAATGTACCATTTATTCCTACCCTTTGTTCTTTTAACTTTCTTCTTTTAACTTTGTTCTTTTATTCGTCTTTTAACCAGTTCTCAAGCCATGAAAGGATCTTCCCTCTTATCCCATGACAACTTAATTTACGTAAGAGCCTTTGGTGAGGGACCTTGACAAAGGCTTTCTGGAAATGTAATTACACTATGTCCACTGGATCCCCCTTGTCCACATATTTGTTGACCCCTTCAAAGAACTCTAATAGATTTGTAAGACATGATTTCCCTTTATAGAAACCATGTTGACTTTTGCCCAACAATTTATGTTCTTCTATGCATCTGACAATTTTAGTCTTTACTATTGTTTCAACTAATTTGCCCAGTAATGACGTTAGACTTACCGGTCTGTAATTGCTGGGATCACCTCTAGAGCCGTTTTTAAATATTGGCATTACATTAGCTATCTTCCAGTCATTGGGTTCAGAAGCTGATTTAAAGGACAGGTTACAAACCATAGTTAATAGTTCTGCAATTTTACATTTGAGTTCTTTCAGAACTCTTGGGTTAATGCCATCTGGTCCCAGTGACTTATTACTGTTAAGTTTATCAATTAATTCCAAAACTTCTTCTCATGACACTTCAATCTGTGACAATTCCTCAGATTTGTCACCTACAAAGGACGGCTCAGGTTTAGGAATCTCCCTAATATCCTCAGCCGTGAAGACTGAAGCAAAGAATTCATTTAGTTTCTCCGAAATGACTTTATTGTCTTTAAGTGCTCCTTTTGTATCTCGATCGTCCAGGGACCCCGCTGGTTGTTTAGCAGGCTTCCTGCTTCTGATGTACTTAAATATTTTGTTTTTAGCCAAAAACTCAAAAGGTATCTGTTCTTCAAACTCCTTTTTGGCTTTTCTTATTACATTTTTAAACTTAATTTGGCAGTGTTTATGCTCCTTTCTATTTACCTCACTAGGATTTAACTTCCACTTTTTAAAAGATGCCTTTTTCTCTCACTTCTTCTTTTACATGGTTGTTAAGCCACAGTGGCTCTTTTTTAGTTCTTTTACTGTGTTTTTTAATGTGGGGTATACATTTAAGTTGGGCCTCTATTATGGTGTCTTTGAAAAGTGTTCATGCAGCTTGCAGGAATTTCACTCTAGTCACTGTACCTTTTAATTTCTGTTTAACTAACCTCCTCATTTTTGCATAGTTCCCCTTCCTGAAATTAAATGCCACAGTGTTGGGCTGTTGAGGTGTTCTTCCCACCACAGGAATGTTAAATGTTATTATATTATGGTCACTATTTCCAAGCGGTCCTGCTATAGTTACCTCTTGGACCAGATCCTGCGCTCCACTCAGGACTAAATCGAGAATTGCCTCTCCCCTTGTGGATTCCTGTACGAGGTGCTCCAAGCAGCAGTCATTTAAAGTATCGAGAAATTTTGTCTCTGCATTTCATCCTGAGATGACATGTACCCAGTCAATATGGGGATAATTGAAATCCCCCACTATTATTGAGTTCTTTATTTTGATAGCCTCTCTAATCTCCCTTAGCATTTCATTGTCACCATCACTGTCCTGGCCAGGTGGTCGATAATAGATCCCTACTGTTATATTCTTATTAGAGCATGGAATTACTATCCAGAGAGATTCTATGGAACATGTGGATTCATTTAAGACAAGGTGGATGTGGTAATAGTCTTTACCAGATCAACTTCTGTTGGTGAAAGAGACAAGCTTTTGAGACACACTGAGCTCTTCTTCAGGTCTGGGAAAGGTACTTCAAGTGTCACAGCTAAAGGTAAGGTGGAACAGATTGTTTAGCATAAGGAGTTAACATGTTCTAAGGAGCATTTAAGGAGAAGTGGTGTCAAGGTTGAATCCCCATGCTGTCACTCTGAGTGCAGGAAGTGGGGGCCCACAAGGATTTTAAAAAATAATACTTGCCATTCTGGGCTTGTATAAAACTCACAAGGTTACAGCTTTTCTCTGACCTTGGCTTGGTAAACGCTGCCACCACCCAAATGCAAAAAAAAAAAAAAAAAAAAAAAACTTGGATCCAGGAAGGAGCACTTGGGAATTCCTCCCTGTGGGGTACCCACAAGCCCTTTTACCCCCTCGCCCCCCAGGGAAAAGCTGAGAAAGAAAACAAAGGAAATTAGCTGTTGCTATCAGCTAATCAAACATGCACAAACCTCTTAGGACACCAAAAATCTAATCCTGTTCTTAAAAAAGGTAAATTTTATTAAAAACAAAAAGAAAGAAAATACATCAGGAACTCAGGCTTTTGCTAGATTTTAAAAGAGCAATTCCAAAAATCAAGCACCCAAAATAGCTTTCTTGGGGGTTTAACTTAAAGGTTACAAGCAAACAAAAGCATCTGGGGTTAGCACAGAGGAGATCCACAAGCCCAAATAAGAAATAAACCTGATAACATCTAACTAAACATTCCCTATCCAAATGATTTCTTCTAGGTATGGAAAATACTTTTTCATACCTGGTTCAAACCTTACACAGCATTCCTGCTTATAGAACTGCTGCTCCGTCCCTGCAGCCCAGAGAACGACAGACAAAAGGGAAAGTTTCTTTCTCAAATTTAAAAGTTCTAGCCTTCCCATTGGCTCTTTTGGTCAGGTGCCCACTCCTTTTTTTTACCTGTGGGCTTATTAACCCTTTACAGGTAAAACATGCAGAGAACAGACACCAAGAGGGATTTTACAGCTAACTGGCTGGCTGGGTGTCCATAAGGGAGCTCCTCCCCTTTCAATTATCCCAAGTGGGTCGTTAGCACCTCTGCAATCATAGGACAAAGGAGGGGTAGCAGGTTATATAGACTGTTGTAATAAGCCATAGATACAGCGATTTTATTACGTCCATGATTTTTAGTGTCTTTAGTGGACAAAGTTAAGAATTTAATCACCTAGGCTCATCTTTTGCAGCTGTTATGCCGGTTTCCTTTGAGGATGACTTTGTGAAGAGTGTTTGCCTACAGGTGATATGGTGTTTTTGTGATTGGTATTATAGATATTATTTTTGATAGTAACTTTAATATAACAAAACTTTTTGATATAGTCACTGAGGGATAATCTCAGAATTGTAATGCCTGTTTCTTCTTTCCAAGACAGTTTCCAAGCGAATTGTTTATCTTATAAACCATATGAAAGATTGACAGCTATAATTAGGAGGTCAGACTAGAGGATCACAATAGCCCCTTCTGGCCTTACAACCTCTGAATCAGTGGGCCAGACCCTCAGCTGGTGTAAATAGTCATGGCTCCAACTGAAATAGGTGCAGCTGTGCTGATTTATAACATCTGAGGATCTGAGTTGATGTTTATAAGCTTGTATATTATGAGAACCGATTGAAATGGACAGATAAGGACAGCTGCTGGCAGAAGTGAAATGGGGGAGCCCTTATTTAATAACCTAAAATTCATATTTAACTGAATCCCACATTGTGAGAGTTGAGTTCAGTTAAATCTCTGGTGAAATTGCATGACTGGTTTCGTGTGTTCAATGTCCAGAGATTTAAGACCACAGGGGTTTTCTAAGCCAAGACGACTTGTGCAATGCATATTTTCCCCAACATAATTCTCCCTTCAGGTTTTCTTCCCTTCAGTTGTATGTTATATTTGCCTCTTTCGTGGATGCTCTTTCTTCAATTGCCAGTGCTGTCATGCCCTTGTGATTCCAAACTAATTGTACAAAAAGCATCACTGTCTAGCTGGTAAGCCCGTGACACATGAATGCACACAGAACAGGGACAGAGGAACAAAAATCAAGGCCAGCCTAAGACACAACAGTAGCAAAGACTCAGAGAGCTGTATGTCATGGCTGCTATGGATAATGATTCGAAAAGGTTTCCTTTATATTGAACTCCATAATAATTTTTCACATTTTCCATCGCAGTATAAAACTACCACCACCAGATCGAGCAGAGCTGTATATCATTTTGGTCTAAACATCAGGGATGTAGCAAATAATGAGGGAGAGCTCCGAGATGCTGAATCTATCAATGGTTTTGAAAAAGAGCGTCTTATGCTATTCCATATTTGCAGATATCTGTGCTATGCATAAGGGAGATGTTGTTTTCATGGATATTACCACCACACATCAATGCAAGGTCAATTTATGGGCTTCAAAAAAAACACCACCACCCTAAAATAGCATCCTCTGGGGATGGAGCCAAAGCTAAGTCATAAGTACATAAGAACGGCCATACTGGGTCAGCCCAAAGGTCCATCCAGCCCAGTATCCTGTCTACCGACAGTGGCCAATGCCAGGTGCCCCAGAGGGAGTAAACCACCATCATAAGTAGTTCTGCCTTATCCACCTATGTTCAGGCACTAGCACTCAGCTGAGGGGAGGAGTTCATCACTAAGATGGGACAAGTTGGTTCTGGTGGGAGCCCCTCACTCGGGATGATTGACAGGAGGGAAGTTTCCCCCTGCTTTGGTCAAAAGAAAAAGGGGGTTGGCATTGGTGTATCTAGGTCAGGCCGCAATCCTGTTTGAGGCATAAAATAAGTTATTCCACAGAGTCCACAATTCTTCAGAGAAGTAAGGATAAAGAAGAGAAGAGTTGCACTGTGATCTCAGCATGTATACTGGCATTTTTGAATCTCACCCTCTGTGGTCCTTTGTGTATTTGACACATCTTAGAACACATTGCAACAGATCTCAAAATGGAAGCACCTGAGCCTGTGGCTCCCAGACAAAGGATCTTCAGGTAGCTAATAAGTGTTAGGCAGCATTGCCAATCTCAGCCTTCCCAAAATCATGAGTCAGGCCCTCAAAGAACTCAAATGGAGTTATTTTTATTTGCTTTCTGGTTTCTGAGCCTTTAGCGGGCACTTGGAACACATCTTCAAGCTTCTCTCTGCCACCATGAAGGTTAGAAACTTTTTCATTATTATTTTAAATGAAAGCATGAAGCCACAGGACTCCAGGAACTATGTGTGACGTTGCAGTCTATATGATTTTATAAAAATTTGATAATGAGTGAATATAATGTAACTGGAATATGCTTCATGCAAAAGGTCTCTTGTAAGGTATCATTACAAAGCTTATAATCTACTGAGTGTGATCATCCTATTTGTATAAATGTACCACTCTTGTATCTGAAACTAGAAATATGAAATATAACTCTGAGGGCCTATTGTAATTATGCAAAGTGTGGGCCATTAATGGTGGTTTGGAATCTTGATGACTCCCATTAACCAGGACAATTGTCTGCAGATGGGTGTGTTTTACCTGGTAAGTCTTCCTGTATATGTGTGTGCTGGCAAGTGGGCAATGAAGTCTTGCAGTGACATGTGATCATGTCACCTGAACTGGAATCCATCTTTAACCTGGTGTCTTTCCATTGAGAAGGAGGGGGTGGAAACCCAGAGAGGGACAAAGGATTCCCACCTTATGCAAAAGATATATAAAGGGGTAGAACAGAACAAAGAGGAGAGAGGAGCCATCATGAAGAATCCCCTAACTACCACCTGAGCTGGAACAAGAGCTGTACCAGGGGAAAGAATTGTGCCCAGGCCTGGAAGGTGTCCAGTCTGAGGAAAAAACTTACTGAAGCATCTCTAAGAGTGAGATTATCTGTATTCAGTTTGATTAGACATAGATTTGCGCATTTTATTTTATTTTGCTTGATGACTTACTTTGTTCTGTCAGTTACTACTTGGAACCACTTAAATCCTACTTTCTATATTTAATAAAATCATGTTTTACTTATTAATTGACCCAGAGCATGTATTAATACCTGGGGAAGCAAACAGCCGTGCATATCTCTCTATCAGTGTTATAGAGGGCGAACAATGTATGAGTTTGCCCTGCATAAGCTTTATACAGGGTAAAATGGATTTATTTGAGTTTAGACCCCATTGGGAGTTGGGCATCTGAGTGTTAAAGACAAGCACACTTCTGTGAGCTGCTTTCAGGTAAACCTGCAGCTTTGGGGCAAGTAATTCAGACCCTGGGTCTTTATTGGAGCAGATGGGAGTGTCTGGCTCAGCAGGACAGGGTGCAGGGGTCCTGAGCTGGCAGGGAAGGCAGGGGTAGAAGTAGTCTTGGCACATTGGGTGGCAGTTCCCAAGGGGGTTTCTGTGATCCAACCCATCACACTATGGTTATAAGAAAACAAGTAAATCACGCAAGTCAGCAACACCAGTTTGGGGTGGGACATGGGAAGAGTCTTGATGATGAACACAGTCTGGTCTTCTCCACAGCAGATACCAGTTGTCTGGTTTATTGGGACTTGGGAGGGTAGGGGAAAAGATATCTATCTTCCTGTCTGTCATTAAGGGAGAAGGGGAGTTCATGCCACTTTTGTCCTGGAAGTGATGGGACAGGTGTGAATGGGGCAGAGAGAGAGGAATAAAGTGGGGATAGAAACAGAGGACTAGTGTGAATTGGCTTAGCTCCATTGAACTATGCCAATTTTCACTAGCTGGAGATTTTGCCCAGAGGCTGAGGAGGGATAGCAGAGGAGAGACACACTAAGGGCAGGGCTCAGTACCCGTTTGACTTGGTGCTTATTGAAGCACAGGTGTGCAATCTGGTTCCCTAGATTTCATTCCCATTCAGTTTATGGGCCAATTCCCTTACACTGCAATCTAGTGACTTCATTCATCTGCTTAAAATGCATGGAGATGACACACTGATATTGTTAAGATTAATGAGTGACAGTTTAGTACCACATTTGGAAACAAAATGTCTGAAATAATCGCAGCAGGAAACCGATAAAAATATTTTAAATAGCATGCAACTTCCTTAAGTGACTTTTTGCTTTTGCTAGAGCACTTGCAACATTATTTTCCTGTGTCCCCCAAATGATATAAACTGGCCATCAGGAAGTTTAGACTTGAAATTAGATGAAGGTTTCTAACCATCGGAGGAGTGAAGTTCTGGAACACCCTTCCAAGGGGAGTAGTGGGGGCAAAAGACATATCTGGCTTCAAGACTAAGCTTGATAAGCTTATGGAGGGGATGGCATAATGAAATTGGTCTTTGATTATTAGCAGGTAAATATGCCCAATGGCCTGTGATTGGATGTTAGATGGGGTGGGATCTGAGTTACTACAGAGAATTCGTTCCTGGGTGTCTGGCTGGTGAGTCTTGCCCACATGCTCAGGGTTTAGCTGATCGCCATATTTGGGATCGGGAAGGAATTTTCCACCAGGGCATATTGGCAGAGGCCCTGGGGGTTTTTCGCCTTCCTTTGCAGCATGGGGCACGGGTCACTTGCTGGAAGATTCTCTGCACCTTGAAGTCTTTAAACCATGATTTGAGGACTTCAATGGCTCAGACACAGGTTTGATACAGGAGTGGGTGGGTGAGATTCTGTAGCCTGCGTTGTGCAGGAGGTCACACTAGATGATTGTAATGGTCCCTTCTGACCTTAAAGTCTATGATTCTAAGATTTCTAGATATTCAGTGACTCCAGCAAAATCTGAGAGAAGCATAAATCAAGTCAATGGAGTGTATGTGGATGTTATTTACTCAGCTAACATCAAAAGAAATATTAGGCCTCAAATTCAGGAAAGCACTTAGGCATGTGCTTGACATTAAGCATAGGGTTACATGTCTTTCTGAATAATATTTATTATTTGTATTATCAATAGCACCTAGGAGCCCTAGTTTTGGGCCAGGACCCTGCTGTGCTAGGTGCTGCAGATATACAGAACAAAAAGATGGTCCCACAATCATCCTGTCCTGAACTGGGATAAATACAATAGCTACGAGATGAGGAGGAATCCAAATGACCCACTTATTTCTGAACCCACCCAGAAAATACTCACTACATGAAGCTGACCTAACTTATAGACACTTTTGAGATACCTCCACACACATTCATATTGGCTGGGTTAAAAAAAGAATTTGTACTCAAAAATAGCCACAGATCTGACCCTGTCCGCCTTTATTCTGCTTAGGAGCACCTTATTTTGAAAGTCGTCGCATTTATTTCGATGGGACTATTCACGGAGTGAGGGAGTCAGCATCTAACCCCCTGGTTGAATTAGGTTTAGGGGAGGCATGACCGACATCTTTTGCTGATGATTGTTAAGACCTTTCCAAAAAGCCTGCTCTGAAAAGCTGGGAGATATTGTCTTAGCCATTTTGAATTGTCCATTCATCCCTAAGCTCCCCAATGTGTGTGGTCACTGCTCACCTGCAGCATCATTTGATTTAGGAATATATTCAGTCAGGAAGTCTGGCCTTCTCAGAGCATGAGACTTAACAAGTAGTTTGCTGAAAAACTGTGATAAGGGTTTTTCCTTTTATTCCCATTTCCTTAGACCTCACTGCAGCATTTATACCACATTCCATGAAATTTCACTCAACAGCTTGAGCCTTGGGATGGAATTACTTCCATTGCACACAAATGGGTCCCGCATTTATCTACCAAAGCATAAACAGTGTTCACATAAATAGCATTTATGCAGAATCAAACTCCTGAAGCCCCATAGGGCTCAGTTTGGGGATTTTTTGTTCATTCCGATTTGTATATTACTGCTGAATAATGTATTTTGCCAGTGCGGTGTTAACTTTCATTTATGAGCTGATGGACATGCAGTTTAATAAAATATTTTGATAAATCCTGAATTTACTAAAACTGTTCCATCATTGCTGGAATCAGCCAAAACAGCCGCAACTCACTTCAGCTGAATGGATGGAAAGCCCAGGCTGTCATGATAGCTACTCAAACCTAATTGACTTCAGATCTTAGTCATGACACTGGTGTCAATCTGAAGTAACTTCATTGGAGCAAGTAGAATTTCCCTGAGTAAAACTGATGTGAGCTCACAACCAGGCTCAAGTGTCTAACATTAGTGGGCCCAATTCTCCACTATTTTGCCCCTGTGTAGTCATTCACGCCTGTGACTTCTTGCCGTGGTTCAACAGTACAAGAGAGACAGCATGGTCTGACAAAGCAGAGGATAGAGAACAAATAATTAATCCCGGATCTATCACCATCTTTCTCAGTAGCCTTTGTCAAGTCTCAGAGGCCCACATTTTCAAACATGGGTACCTACCTTAAAGAGAACCTGTGATTATTAGGCAGTGAATATTTGTAAAATGTTAGCTCCTTATATGGAGGAGAACAACAGGACTGCTTTCAGACCACAGGAACAACTGTCAATGGCTAATCTTCTCCAATGGCAAACAGAGCCCAGGAAAACCAGCGAGATTCCACTTATTCATTTGAAGGAGGGGGGGGGGGGGAAGAGATGAAACCTAAACTTTCCACCACACACATGTTACCCAGCTTTCTATTATTAGGGGTATTACTTTGTGTTATGGTGGCACTTACAATTTTTTAATCAATATCCAAATATAAAAACCATAGGCCCTCCCTCAAAGAGTTGATGATCTAAGATGAGAAGCAACAAATAAAGAGTGCAGAAAGAGAATAAGACAGACACTAATTCATGTTTGTTGTCCTGAAAATATCAGCTAGTTACAATTTAGCTAGCTTTTTTTTTTTTTGGGGGGGGGGGGGGGGGGGGGGGGGGGGCGCATGCATCCTGGTAGAAGCAGATTTTGAGAAGGATTTGGAAAAAAAAAGGAGAGAATAGATCAGGGAAAGGGGGTGCATTTCCCCATGTAGGAGGAGCACAAAATAAACCACAGCATGAACAAAGAAAAGTCAGGACTGGTGAATCAGAGAAAATAGAAGTGGATTACAATAAGAGACTGGGATAGGAAAAACAGAAGTTCTTTCAGAAACTAAACTTACCAGGAAATAGGCTCTAGGCAATTTGTACCTTCCACAGACTAAGGTATAGCCTAGTTGGTCTTACTCCCTAACAGAGTGGGGGAAGGGAGCCCTGCTGATTAGTATCCCCTAGTAAAGGATTCTGGGAGTGGGAGGAGTCTGAGACCCTATAAAACACAGGCTTTTACATCTCACTGGCTATAAAGAGAGGAGGTATTAGAGGAAGGTAAGCAACTGCAGGAGTGCTATGGAAAGTAGGACTAGGTCACAGTATGTCAGCACAGTGAGGAGAGACAGCACCTAGGAAAGAATGTAGTGACTTTGGGCACATTTGTCTAGGTAAAGGAGTTGTCTAGGTAAAGGAGTTCTGGGCTCCTCAGAATGGAGAAGACTTTAGGTAACTTGGGACTGATGGAAAGCTTATGAGAAAAGAGGACTGAGAGCAATAGCTAGTGAATTAAATACATATATATTGTCTTTAAGATCTGTTCTATCTGTCTTTCTTTTTCTCACCCCATCTGTGTCTTCCTAGTTCATAAGTAAGTACTTGTTGTCAGAGACCAATGAGAATAAGTAGTTAAGGGCCAGTTAATCTTTGGGTATGTCAAAAAGAATAAATAATTTCCCCCCAAGTCTCCTAGGCAACCCTTTGTAGAGTAATCAGAGCGGACAGATGTCCTTTAGGGTTGGAAGGTGGCAGAAACAGTTCACAAATCCATCTAAAAACTGCTAAACTTGGCTCTGCATTGTGGCATCTAGCAGCCTGAGCTGTATGGGCTAGAAGCAGTAAATATAATACAGCTGCTTTGAGGGAGAAATAGCCACAAAATGTTACCCTAGGCACTAAAGCTGTCCTGAGGACAATTGACAGGAGGGCGGCAGTTCTGTTGTGCAGCAATCTTGGAGGTTTTCATATCTGTTGGGGGGTGAAAACAAAACTTCTCCAGTGTGTTGTGTGTGTGTGTTTTTTTTAATGGAGTTGTCAAAATGTCCAGTTCATGACTGAAACCTGATCTGTTTAGGTTGGGAAGAGAAATGGGGTATGTGTAGCCTGGTGCTTAGAGGAATGGCCTGGGATGTAGGAAACCTCAATTTGAGGTCTTTGCTCAACTCAAGGATTTTCATCCCAGATTGCTCTAAACCAGGTGGAGTAGTGACTTGAACATAGGCCTTGAACATTGTAGGTAGGCCCCTAACCACCTGGCTATGCAGGGGCGAGTACATCTGGCATTCTCTCTTTCCCCTCCATTCCTGACAAAAACTTAATAGAAACCAATATCTCCAATAACCATTTTGTCTTTGATGAAAGAGTATATATTTTTTAAAATATTGTTCTTGCTGTATCTACACCTGAGATGATGAAATACCACAATTGCTGTTATGCCTCCCCAATGTTCAATTATTACACTTTTCAGTTTGCTGTTTACTGGAAGTGGTTTAACACAGCTCCTATGAGAGTTATTTAAAGTGCAGTGACCTCTTCAGATTTGAAAGTATGCCACAGCAGAACATTTCACTAATCAACTTACTCCTTCATTGAATTGGCTGATAGCTTCCCAGGCAATAACAAAGGATTGCTTGAATATTTTAGCATAAATTACAAAGCCATCTGATAAATAACACAGTTGTTTCTACAGCTGATCAAATAATGGAATCAAATTTCATGTGGAACTTAGAAATTTCATTCCTAAATAAAATGTTCAAATTTCACACAAAGTGAAAAGTTCTGACTTTTGAATTAAAAACTGTTCAAAGGAAAAGGGTTTGACATGTCTTCTTCAGAACAAATTAAACTTCAACTCAATTTGGTATGTTGATATTTCAACCTTGAAGAGGTAGTGTCAGTCTGGTTATTTGGAGCTTGTTTTTTAATTAGGTGTTTTTGTGGGTTGGGTAAGAGAAGGTTGTCCTTAAGATACCCACACTCCCCCAAAAAATCATACTTTCAATAAGTGGATTTTTACTAAGGTGGTCCTGTCCTTCAGGTGGAAATATATGAAGAATGGTCCTAGGAACGCTTTTTGATAAAATCTTGTAAAAATGTTTACTTTTATGGAGACAATTGAAACAAAATTAGAGACTTCTTTATCCATTTAAGTTTTATACCAGACCCCTCACTGTGGGAGGTGGACAACTTCAATCTACACCTGGACATGATGAGCCAAATTAATTAATTTCTAACTTAACACCAAAGAAACCAACAGCATTACCCCCCCCCCCAAAGATGCAAGCCTGGTCCAGCAGATGGGGCACTAGAATAGGAGTCAGAAAACATAGGCTCTATTCCTAGCTCTGCCAGTGACTTCCTATCATACCTTATGTAAATCATTTAATTGTTTTGTTCTCCTGTTCGCTCTCTCCCCACCCCCCTTCTGTCTGTCTAGTCTATTTGGACTGTAAAATCTTCAGGGCAAGGTTTTTTATTAGGTCTCCAGCCCCGATACAGATTTGCTAAACATCAATATGTCCCCATGGGTATGCCCATTACATTAGTTTCTCTTCATGTTGTGTGCCCCATCCTCTCAGTCAGCTACAGTGTATGGAATTCTCTCTCTCTCTGTGACCTGGAACTGCAGATTTTGACCATTCATATGGCAAAGTTGTCATCTGAAAGTCAATCCCATCTCTGAATAAGATTTTTCCATCAGTGTCATCTGGGCATCTGAAAATAACGGTGGCTGATATCTCTCCTGGCTGCAGCACAAGTTTGGCAGGTGGTTGGGAATCTGTCCATGGATAAGGTCCTTTTAGATGTCATTTTTATTCTCTTCACCTCAGGTTATAAAGAATGTGTTCCAGTTATATGTAAATAAAGGTTCCACATCAATTCTCACATCAATTCTCATGTATCTGCCACATGTCAATTTCTTCCACTCTTCCAAATCTGCCATTCTGATGTTTGTCTTTTTCACATATGAAAAGAAAGAAGTTTGAAAAAGGAAGCACAGATTTGGCTTATAAGGGGGACAGCAAAAACTGATTCTACCTCTCACTCCCATGCTTCTATCTTCCTAAACTATCACTTCAACATCTTTGAGAGACTAGTTACAATAGTGTTGCCCACATAACAAGGTACAGTCTGGTTCCATTATATAACATAGACGGGAACTTGACGGTCTTTTATCGCTGTCCTCAGATTCCCCAAGAGAACATTTCACTATTGCCCAGCCGTCAAGTGCACCAGGGCAAAGTAAGCACAAGATGCTTGTTTGAGTGACTTGACAAGGTGCAGTGAATTGAACACTAAAGATTTAGTAGGTTTCAGATTAACTGCATATTTAATGCTTAGTCCTCACTCCAGTAGTGGAGCTGCATTTGAACCATGTAATGGGGACAGCTGCGTTGTGACTGGTCCCTTCTGACATGGTTGAAGCTGTAGTGTTCATGGGCTGTTACACAAGAACAAGATATCACTTGGTTAAATTCATGAACGACCTTTTATTAAGAGAATTGAGAATAAATTAAAGGAAAATAGGTCACACTGGGAATGAGCAAACTGGTATTTTCTACTGGAGGAGGTCATAGATTCCAAGGCTAGAAGGGACCATTGTGATCATCTAGTCTAACCTCCTGTGAACCTCAGGACATACAATTTCCCAAAAATAATTCTTAGAGCAGATCTTCTAGGGGAAAACATCCAATTTTGATTTAAAAATTGCCAGTGGTGGAGAATCCAGCATGACCCTTGGTAAATTGTTCCCATGGTTAATTACTCGCCATTATAAATATACACTTTATTTCCTGTCTGAATTTGTCTAGCTTCAACTTCCAGCCACTGGATTGTGTTGTACCTTTCTCTGCTAGATTGAAGAACCCAGTATTATGGCTGCATTCTAAAAGGGACTGAAAATCTCATGATCATGCAACAGCTGTAATTAGGAAAGGTAAAGTGGGAGCGAGACTATTATAGGTAAAGCTGGTAGCACAGTCTATAGCTGTTTGCCTGACACTTCCCATTACAAAACCCTGTTTTCAGTTGTTTGTAGTTTCACAGCGACCTTAATTCTGGCACTTCCTAACTTCTGAGTGGTTGACTTTGCAACCTTAATGTTCTTCTTTACACAATTTCTTTTTAATGTAGTTACCTATATGTTGCCAACAGGGGGCAAGGTGCTCTACAGACACCTACATTGATTGTTGCATCTCTGAACCACAGTAATACAAATAGGATCAAATCATGGCTTTGCTTTCTCACCCATGACAACTCTTTACTTGCCTGTGTGCAACCCATACTGTGAATTCCTGCAGCCGGGAGAGAGCAGACTAAGGAGGACTGTGTCATTCTCCCTCCCGCCCTGGAATGTGCATGCAGGTGGGAAGGGACAAGAAACTTGGGGAATCTTGGTACTGCCCCACTTCAAATGAGCTGGACAAACTAACTGTGCTATTACTCTGGGGTTGTCTGTGATAGGGATAGACATGATGTAGGATACTCCCCAAGCCGCCCTGCCACTTGAACAAGTGGAGCAACACATCTGTACATGTGGTCTGATGGTTGGGACTCCCAGCAAAAACGTGATTTACCCAATAATAAACAATAATCAGCCTAAGAAACCCCCCTGAAATCATCCCCGCTATATTTTACTTCATTAAATCTAAAACATAGCTTAGAACATCCAATTCCACTCGGAGAAAGAGAAAATAAAAAAGATGTAGATTGATAAATTGCAAGGTGGGTGTCAGCAGGATGTGATTTGATGAGCTATAAACCCCTGAAATATCAAAGTTTATCCTCAACACAGCAACTGACCTTTAATTATATAATCATAAATGTTATACAGTAAGGATGTGTGTGTGTTGTGGGGGGTGGGGGGAATCAAAGTGTGTACACATCAAATATAGCATCAGGAAGGATGGGGCAATAGCTTATATAAAGTAAGAGCTACTTAAAACTTCAGCTCCCAGGAAAAAAAAAACCCCGAAAGCTCTGCATTTTTATTTTAAATTACAGCGTGTTTGGTCCTTTTTCACCAAGCAGTTTCAGATGGGTAGAGAATAGCAGGTATGAGCTTGACGGGCCTGCTCCTTCTCCAGGGAGGTCAATAGGAATTGGAACAGACTTCATTTCCCTGTCTTGTAGAGGTGGCGTGTCTGTGAAGTGCTTAGAGATCCTCCGATGAAGAGCACGGTAGAAGTGCAATGTCCTGTCAGTGTATTTTAATAATTGGATTTGTACTCTGTCTTTACTCATGTACACATACACACAAGTAAGGGTCAGACACCCTTTCTTATGCGGAGTAGTACTTTACTCAGCAAGGAGATCCCTAATGGTACAGTGGGGGGAAAGACTGATCTTGTAGTTAAGGGCCTTGTGACAGAGTGCTGGGATCTGACAGGTGGGTCAGCACTCTGATCACTGTAGCCTCAATTAGTCCCGTCCCCCCCCAATGGCTGATTGAATAATTAATCAGAAAGAGAGGCTGGGGAGGTAAGGAACTAATTAGTCCTCAGCTGAACAACCTGAACAAAGCCAGGAAGGAAGCCTCACCGAGAAGGACGGGGCTAGCTGAGTCTGGAACAACATCCTTAAATCAAACTCTAATAAGATCTCAAGCATCATTTTTCTTCCTCTGGTTATCTTTACATTTTGATGATTATTGAGGGAAATATTTTTGTTGGTTTGTGTGTGGGTATGTTGAAATCAACATTTACCAATTAAAAAACAAACTAACAGACAAAAAAACCTCTGAAGCTTAGAAATAGGATCACTTAGCCATTTCATTTATAAAGGGCAGACAAACTGGTACAGTTGCCTTAATGTCTGGGCCAGCTTTGTATTATAAAATGACCAGGAGCAAATATTTCCAGTCAAGATATGGAAAGCAAAATATCTGAATGCTTTGCCATTAAAAGTCAGTCAAACAAGTTGCTGACTTCAATTTCTCCCCCCACCTCCCCATATCACTCCTTTAGGTTGTGAAGTTTTTAAGATAGAAGTAAGTGAAGTTTCCAGTCCATTAATGCAACCCTTCCTTCTCTCACTTCTACACTGGAAATACTTTTGAGACCATCTGCTATAGCTAAATAGGAGTGGATGGTTCTTAATGCACTATGTGGAGGAATAAGCATGCCCTGAGAACACTTGCTTTGAAACAAAACTAAGCTTAACCACTGCTTCCCCATCATCCAGAGATTCCCTTGTATTTCTCCCAGTAGGTAGGTCATTTTTCTGTGGGTCCCCATCCCTCCCCTTTGAGAGGAATTCTGGGTGGCCATTGGAAGGATGGTCTAGTGGTGAGGATGCTAGACTGGAAGTTGGGATAGAGGAATTAAATTCCCTGGTCTCTCGTAGACTTCCTCTGTGTCCTCAAGTAAGTCTCTCTAGGCCTAGGTTCTCCATCTGTAAAATCAGAACAAAAGCTCTTCATTGCCTCACATCGGTGGTTTGAGTATAAATATGTTAAATATTATGAGGTGCTGAGATACTACAGCAGTGGGGGCCATGTGAATGCCTAAAATAGACAGCTCCCCTGCCCTGATTGGTTCAGTAACAGGCATGGATGGTTGGTTCCTTCCACAAAGGAGTAACACAGTAAAAAGCTGTGAGGTCCAGGGAAACCTACATCAGGGAATATCAAAGGGGGGAGATTTAGGCATTGCAATGCTGAGCATCACGGCACCTATCTTTTAGGTGTTTAGAAAATCCCAGGAGCAACACTGCAATCCACAAAGCTGAGTTAGGTGCCTAGGCTACATGTACAATGAATGGGGTGTGTCAGACATGGCCATTTCCTGTAAGAGCCTTGAAAGACCTTATTTTATTCTGTTTGTTTGTCATTGTGGTCTGGGATTATTTGTAGTCTCTCTAGGGGAAAAGTGTGACAGATATTGCAATCCCAGGCAGTAATTTTGGGGTCCATTGTTTCAAGTGGATGGTTTATGTGTGATTGTGTCCTGTGCCATGGGGGGAGGGCTACCGCAGCTGGTACAAGACATCAAAATAGTGAGTGGTGATTAAGGCAATCATTCAGGTTGTAACCACCTCCTGGGGAAATTCACATATGCTAGTTCAAACTGGGTTCAGGAGACAAAGAAAGGACTTTTGGATAAATTGCCTGCATTTAAACTGACTCAGGGTCTTCTTTCTGATCCGAAACTGGATAAGACCTTCTGCCCAAAAGATGGGGGAGGGGGCGGGCAGGGGCAATCCTTGTAAAAGGGTTGGAAGAACTTGACCTACTGAGGTCTCATAAGACTGATGGTTAACGTCTGGAAAGCATTTTAGCATGAGTGTAGGTTCTTGTATTGTTTTTAATATGTTTCCTCTGTAATGCTTTCACCTTACAAATTAATGTGCTTGCTTATAAAGAGCTGTGTGGTGACTTATAACTGTGAGCAATACCCTGGTCATGCACTGTCTCTGGAGAGACAGCAAAGCATGGACACTGGTAAAGGCAGTCTGACTTGCTGGGAATATCACACTGTTGGAAGGTAATTGTGCAGCCTGTAGAACCCCCGTCAGGAGGGAGAGAGACGCAGGACTCTGCCCAAGAGAGGTGATGGCTGAGGAGTCAGTGGCCTAGAGTGGGTGTTCGTGATGGACCACGAGGCAGGAATATGAATGCAGTGGCTCTGAACTGTGACAATAGGCACCTAAGAATATGGTCCACAAAAGCCAGCATGCTAGGTGGGGAAATGCCTAAGTTAGCCAATGGGAGACAGTGATGATAGGTGTCTGCTAAGTCCCACTCCATCTTGGAGTTAGGCACCTGGCTCTGCTTGGTGATCTGCAAATGGCAACCTGCTCCCTGGAGTCAGGCATCTTAGCTGTCTAACGGCGTTTCTTGAGGGAATGAGTGAGGTGCCTGCCTTGCTCCATGCAAAATGGCTGATGGGACTATGCTGCCAACATTGTAACTTTTAGACCAGTGGCTAGAGCACTCATATGAAATGCTCTATGAAGTGCTGCCAGAGGGAGGAGACAAGATTTGAACAGGGGTCTGCTACTGCTCCAGAGAGTGCTCTAATCACTGAGTTTTGGGATTGTCAGCTATGGGGGCTCCCTCAGCTCTCCTGTTAAACCTGTTCCATTGTGGATAAATAATGAAAGTGTTTGGAGCAGGTGGGAACTGGTCTGAGGGTCTCCCACCTTCCAGATGGGTGCCCAAACCACTGGACTACAGAGTTTCTCTCTTCCTCCCACCCTGGCAAAATGACTGTTCCACTGTGGATAAATACTTAAACAGTCATTGGGCCAGAGAGAGAATGACTTTTTTGAAAAGCGTTAGGTGAGTGCTAATTATATATTTTTTTATTGTTATTGTATTATAGGATTGGCAATGAGTTTAACCCAGCCTCTAGATCATCTTCTTACTGCATTTTGCAGCTGTCCTTAGCCATCCTTGCAAGTTGAAAATGCAATTATGCTATGATCATTACTATTTATATTAATAAGTTAAAAAATGGGGGGGGGTAGTGTAAAATGGTATTTCTGAAAAACTAATCAATTTCTTTCTTTGCCCAGCTATTCCCACTGAGATAGCAATCTCTCTCGCAACAGAAAACTCTGAGGACCAATGGCCTATTATACAATATTCTGTGCTATTAGCTCGGGTATGGCTCATTAATTCAAATAGAGCAACTTTATTTAAAAACTACATTCACTAGAGGATACTACAGGGAGCCGGACTTGGTGTATGCCATGATCTCTCAGGAGATGGTAGAGAATACTATTATGCAGGAATTGTTTTTTTATACTTCCTGTTAAAGAATGAAAATATTCTTTAACCAATTCTGGGGGAACTAAGCAGAGGTGGGCCTGATCCAAATCCAACTGAAGTCAGTGGAGAGATTCCCTTTGGCTTTAATGGGCTTGGATCAGTCCCTGAGTAAAATATGCTTTTCTTTCTACAAGATCTGCTCTAGCTCAACCAGAAGTTCTGGGCTTGATACAGGAATCATGGAGTGAAACTCTACACACTGTGTAATGCAGGAGGTCAGAGTTGGTGATCACCATGGTCCTTTCTGGCATACAAATCTATGACATCTCAGACACTGGAGAAGGGGAAAAATTGTGATAGCTCAGAGCCCAGTAACAGGCCAAGAC
Organism: Platysternon megacephalum; assembly: GCA_003942145.1. NCBI lineage: Eukaryota > Metazoa > Chordata > Testudines > Platysternidae > Platysternon > Platysternon megacephalum. Next base: position 14,460 of record QXTE01000354.1, on the reverse strand, counting down.
CACTGCCCACAGCTGGAATACCATTTGATATGCTTATTGCTGAAAGCAGCTAAAATGAGGCCTTTCTGAAACCTGAGCACAACTAACAGACCAGGAGGGGAAGGGGAAGTAAGTGACCACAAGGAGTAAACATGACCCTGTGCCCTCTTGACTTGAGCTTTTTGCTGAAGCATGCAATTTTTGCAAGATGGAAAGTCTGGCAGTAGTTAATTATTGCTATACAGCTAGTTAACTGATGGAAAATTCCCACCTAACAGGCTGGAAATCTCCACACTTAAATTAGCTTCTGCTCAGCAGTTAGTTAGTTAGTTAGTTAGTTAGTTAGTTAGTTAGTTAGTTAGTTAGTTAGTTAGGTTTGTTTGTTTTGATGAACAAGCTACGTAATACTTACAAGTTGGCAATAAAAAGAGGAAGAAATCTGAGCTCGATGGACACTTGAACACTTGGACACCTCTCAAGTTCCCCAGTAAAATCAGGGGCTTGTAGCCAAGGATTTTAGTTTATTATCCATTTATTGTTTGATGTTATGATGAATCAACATGTTATATTACATATATTCATTATATGTTAATTAGAGTTAATTTGTAGGATTATAAAAGTATAAGATTGATCAGTATTTAGAGGAACCAAATATTAGACATGAGTAAGACCAGCTGAAATGCAAGAACCTGTAGGTTGAGGCCTGCAAGACTTTAGCTTAGCTATTTTAGGCCTTGGAGACAAGAAATGATGATACAAGTGACCGGAAAATAACCTGATGTCCTAAGATTATGGGAAAAGAGGTACCAAGTGGTAATATTGTGCAAAATTACCCAGAAGACTAATATTAGATCATAAAAATACTGTAAAGGTGCATCTGTCTCAAACATGTGTCTTAAGCCATGGGATACAGGTTGTGCATCATTGCAAATGAGAATAAGGGAATTTACACAGCCTATAGAAAATTTGGGTCCCTTACGTTTCCAGGGGACACAGACCAATAATAGAAAAGACGGGGGAGACATTTATGGACATGCATAGAATGTAGGTATAGACAGAATGACATTATAAAAAGGGGATGCCCAGCACGGGACAATTGAGCTCCCCATGGGAGACTCCAGCACTAACCATCCCTCTACTGATGATCAAGCCATGAGAGGCCCATCAGACCTTAACACTATTGTTGAGGATGTGAGTATAACTATATTAGTAACTTGTGCATAGGTCTCCATAGAATTTCTATATGCTTGGATAATCATAACTTTAATTGTAACTTTAATAAAACTTATAAAATAGACTGGACTTTGTACTGGTAAATGTATGTGTGGTCACTACCTTTGGTCTTTGTGTTCCTAGAGACTCTAATTCTGAACGAAATAGCAGAGGTGACTTTCACTCTGTTAAGCTTGAAACTGTAGCCGCCAGAGCCGAACCCATGGTGGTGTAATACCACATTACAAAATTTAATTAAAATAAAATAAAAGGCTACAGGCTATATGAGTAGGATGATACCTGCACTAAATAGCAACTTGCCTTCCTCTTTGTTAACATGTTCTACAGCAAAACACACATGGAAAGTTGGTTGTTGTTATCAAAATTGGTGGACTTTCCAGAGTGAATGTGGTGCAAATAATTTAAATTTCAAGGAAGCAATTGTCCCTGAGGAGTTGGGTACAAAAGAGCAGGGAAGTTAAGAATTCTAAACAACCACCCCATTCTCCTGGACTGAATCGATTTCAGAAGACACATTGCAACTCTTCCTGGAGAAGGTNTTGTTTGCAGTTCACCCTAATTGTGTGACCTCAGCTGGCTCCAACAGGCAGCGCCGTCACACAAGCCCGGCTGAGGTCAGATTCCAAAAGAAGTTATTGAGCAAGCTGGATATAAATGTTTTGCCATTCTTGAATGTGGGATTGCATAAAGGACAGCTCAGAAGCAAACTATTAGATGTAGTCCTCATGCTGCCATTGCCTCCTTTAGTGTAATCAGATATGACCTATAGAATTCTAGTTAATGTTGGTACTTTAGATACTTGAGCTTGGAACTCAAGCGTAGGGGTTATGTGATGATCTCTTGGCATTTTGTTGAAGTGTGATAAAGAATTGCAAAATCTTAGTGACTTATTTTACCCTCTGAATCTTCTTCTTCTCACTTTTTAAATAAAAGTAGAATTATTTTTAATAATTCAGCTAGTCTGTGACATTTATTTTAGTACTTCGAGACCTTGAAGGAGGTCACAGAACTAATATTGTTACAAGTTGTGGCACCATCCATATTTAAATAAAAATATGATTGGAGATTTGAAGGGCTTTCAGTAGAAGTGCAACAAATTGGCTGATCTCTAGTGATTGGAGAAGGGAACTGAGACTAAGGACTGTGCTTTCTGTCCACAGCTCTCTTACTGTCTTGCTGCGCGACTCTGGGAAATTTGCTCAGCCTCCCTGTGCTTCACTGTAGCTATCCATACAATGGGTCCCTTAATAATAATTACTATTCGGGGATGGTGTGAGGCTTAATTAATATTTGTAAAGTGCCTTGAAGGAGCATCTACCTTGAGGGGCAATATGACGTAGTGGGTAGTGAAGTGGAGGGGGATACAGGAGTTCTGGTTTCTAATTCCCAGTTCTACCAGCGGCCTGGCAGATTACTTTAGACATGTCACTTCACCTCTGTGTGCCTTGTTTATTTCATCTGTAAAATGGGGGCAATGATACTGACCTCCTTTGCAAAGTGCTGTGAGATCTGCTGATGAAAAGCGTATATAAAAGCTAGTTATTATATAAGTGCATACTTGGATTATAAAAGAAATGAGATGGGGCAATGAAAGATGGAGTTGAAGAGTGGGTGCCAGGTCATTGAGGCCTCAATCCTTCAATGAACACACCACATGGGTGGCCACCTGTTCCCACATGGAAGCCCAATAACTTCATTGTTCCACCTGTGGACAGACTAATTTTCACTTCTATGCATCTTGACTTCACTGGGGCTCTTTGGAAGTCCAAACAAAGCTCATTGCCAGATCCAGGTCCTAATTTATATTAATTGTTATGTACTCATTGATCCTAGCCAAGACTGGAAGCAGATTTACCAAAATGTCACGAGCGAGACGCTATTCATGGTACTTCTGCTCCATCAGAATGAGAAAGTATTGCAAACCTTGTCCAAAAGACTTGTTCTTCAGACAAAATATCCAGTTTGTAGTCTGTATCAAAGAAATTTGGATAGTCGGGAAAGGGTTCAGAGCCTGGGCTCCAGTGCAAGTCTAGGTGTCAACACAGCAGTTAATCAGCCCCATAGCCTGTGCCCTGTGAACCCGAATCAGCTGACACAGGCCCACTGTGCTTAATTGCAGTGTTGGCTTGCCCAGGATCTCACAGGAAGCCTGGAGCAAAGTAGGAAATTGAACTTGTTACCCAAGCTAGCTCCCTACACACTGAACTATCTTTATTCATCCAGAGTAATACCTGTAAGGATCCCATTGATTTCAATGGCACTATTTGTAGAGTAGGGTACAATTCAACATGAGTACATGCATCAGAATCAGATGGAGAGTTTCCAGGATATCATACCTTTCAATGTGCATGCAGTACCTGGGGAAGTTTTGGGCCCCACACTATAAGAAGGATGTGGAAAAATTGGAAAGAGTCCAGTGGAGGGCAACAAAAATGATTAGGGGGCTGGAGCACATGACTTATGAGGAGAGGCTGAGGGAACTGGGATTGTTTAGTCTGCAGAAGAGAAGAATGAGCGGGGGATTTGATAGCTGCTTTCAACTACCTGAAAGGGGGTTCCAAAGAGTATGGATCTAGACTGTTCTCAGTGGTACCAGATGACAGAACAAGGAGTAATGGTCTCAAGTTGCAGTGAGGGAGGTTTAGGTTGGATATTAGGGGGAAAAAAAATCACTAGGAGGGTGGTGAAGCACTGGAATGGGTTACCTAGGGAGGTGGTGGAATCTCCTTCCTTAGAGGTTTTTAAGGTCAGGCTTGACAAAGCCCTGGCTGGGATGATTTAGTTGGAGATTGGTCCTGCTTTGAACAGGGGGCTGGACTAGATGACCTCCTTCCAACCCTGATATTCTATGATTCTCAAGCTCTTCTGTTGTAGCTGTTCCACTTTGTATAAACACATACATATTCAATGGCTCAAAGAAATGAAAACAACTCTTTAGCCTGGTGATTCACGCACTCCCCTGGGAGCTAGGAGGTGTGAATTCAAATCTTCTCTCTGCCTGATTCAGAGGTGTCTTACAATATGCTTTAACTATGGTAACTATTAAACACCTGCGGATGGCCTGTCTCAACTGACTTTTTATGCTGAACAATCTGTTCCACCTTGTATTTAGCTGTGATGCTGGGCGTACCTTTACCTGAAGAGGAGCTCTGTGTAGCTTAAAAGCTTGTCTATTTACACAAAGTGGAGCATATTGAGTGCAGAATAGCCTGACCTAAAGCCTGGCAGTTAAGGCACTCACCTAGGAGGAAAGGCAATCCAAATCCCTGCTCTAGAGTGTGGATTCAACTTCCTACCTCCGAGGCACATATCCAAAGCATCTGGCTAAAGATTATAAAGGGAATGGATGCATGCATTGTTTTCTGAAGCTGACTAGGCTCTTCTGATTTGCTGACAAATTCCAAACGTTTTTGGAAATGACCCAAATAGCTGATGGGATTTTTTTGGTTTGCTGGCCAAACTGGAAAATCATTTGCCCATCTCTATTTTGTGTGAAATTCATATCACCTGCATAAAGCCCTAGGACTTTTTGAGGACCTTGCACTAACTCTGTCTGCACCAACAGATTGTTCCATATCGATCTGTGTGAGTGATATGCAAGAATTTGCTTAGAGCGCTTTGATCCAAAGCCTATTGAATTCCATGGACAGACTCCCATTGACTTTAATGGCTTTTGGGTGAGGCTCATGTTATGAGAACATCAATGGTTTCTTTTAGTCAATGAGGGAAGAAGAACTCGTGGGTTTGACATGAAGGAGGGGAATATAGGTGTAAACCAGTAAAAACTTTGTGACTGCAGTTTAAGAAATATTAAGACAGTGAGAGAAGCTGTCAGTGGAGATTTTGGAATTTTACTAAGCAGAGACACTCAAAGCTAGATCAGACAGCCATCTATCAGGATGTTTAAAAGAGAGCGAAATCAATTCTAACTTGATGCAGGAAATGGAACAGATGACACACTAAAGCTCCTTTCAAACTCAAATGGGCCTGTAATTCCACATGTTGACTTGCCAAAGAGCAAATTCTGGGCCACCCCTGTAAAATGGTTTGGTTTTATGTTTCACTGGTGCTATTGAAGTGTGGCAGGTTTCATAGGACACAGAATTGTAAGGGACCTCCTGGGTCATTGAGTCCAGTCACCTGCTATCTCAGGCAACCCCAGTGTATAATCCCATTCATAAATTTATTAAGCTTCATCTTAAAACTAGCTAGGCTGTTTGCACCTCCCCCAATCCCCACCAACTGCTCCTATTGGAAGGTTGTTCCACAACCTCACTCCTCTGATGGTTAGCAACCTTCTTCTGGTTTCCATGTGTTTGTTTGTTCTTGGCTGAACCTTTAAGAGCTTTTCTGTTTGCCAGGAAGATTCTGAATGCTGATGGGCACTCCGACAACTTGGACTATTGCTTAAGCAATCACTGACCCTGCATTTCAGATAACGAAAGACTACTACAACAACATAGCGTATTATAGAAACTAAATAGAAACCTAAAATGACATTTTTTGGTCATTTTAAATTATTAATGAATATGTGGAAATATGTTCTATCAGGCTGAAGGCAAGGGCACGGATATTTTCATGAATAAGAACAGCATCTGCCATTACACTGGCTGGGATAAAAATTTGCAAGGGTTATCTCTTCTCATTCTTCAGATAACACATTGATCACCAGCTGGAGTCAGCTGCTGATTTCCCCCCATGGTGTATTATTGCCCAATTAGACACATTATGAGGGGTTTTTTTACACCCTTCAGAAGCATCCAACATTGGCCACGATCAGAGACATGATGCTGGATTAGATGGGCCATTGCTCTGTTCCGGTACAGCAGTTCCTATGTTCTTGTGTTTACGAAGGGAAATCATGGACTACGTTCAATGAGGCTGAAGAAAAGAATCAAAGTCCTTGAAAAGTATCTAGCTCAAGGTCATCCTTCCCCTGCCCATGACTCTTGCCAAATTGTCCTCTGCTAGAACAAAGCTAACTCCTCTTCTTTTTTAATAATAATAATAAAAAGCAGCCTTTTTGTCTTACATTAAATGCAGGCTACAATAAAACAGCCCATCTGTTGTCCAGGTTACTGAAGCCTACAAAGGGGACTGTCACCATTCTGGTAAAAGAGACACTAGAAAGTGACAGGACTGCTGAATGAATAGATAATCGCAAAGTGTTTGCCTTCTTCTATTACCAGTTATCGGAGAAGGATGATTAGTCTACTGAAAAATAAAATGTCAGCGTGTATCAGCAGAGCACATGCCCTTCCATTTTTTCAGCTGAGTGGCTGACTGGATGGTTAATCTGGGTTGCCTGGAGGAGGAAAACATTAGACTTATAACACAAGCCAAGTCTAAAGTCCCTAAAGCTGCTCCATAGATACGTACAAATCTTTCTTCAATTTAGGACTTGTCTCTGCATGGAGGTACAGTATTCCGTAATAGCTATGCAGGAATATGCTACTCCTGAATAACCTCATGTATGGACACTTTTATTCTGGAAGTTATGGAGTTATACTGGAATAGCTATTGCACTTTAAATTCATACCCTGCTTCAATCCAAATTACCTTTCAAGTGTAGATAAGCCCTTAGTCATTCCAAAACTTGTAAACACCAATGAGCCAAATTTACCCCTCGTACAATTCCAGCAAAGTCAATGAAGTTGCCTGAAATGTCAAGAACTACAGTGGCATTACACCATGAATGAATATGACCTGTAATATGACTGATTGAGAAAGATACTAAGCACCTACCAAAAGTCAATGGGAATTAAGACCCTTTTTCATTCGCAAAGGGAGATGCTGAATTCAGGTTAAGTTGAACAAGTGGAATGTTATTAAACCCTGTGCACTGCAAGGCTCTGTTCATGTGGCTGACTTGCTTTTCAGCCTAACTTCCCAGCATTCCCTGTTCCCCCAGTGTCCCATCAATAATAGTCCCTCTAGGGAACATGGGCCCTCTGATTCCAGTTCCACTGATCATGATGCATCTTCCCCATTTTACAAACATTTTAACATTAAAAACAAATATTTGATGCCCAGATCCCCACCCTGTATCCCTTCAGCCAGAGCTTGCTAGCACATAACTGAGTTGGAGTCTCGTCTTTATCACAGACTCAGCTAGTTACATAGTCTTTGTGGTAGTTTGGTCTTCTCAACAGTTGACCACACCAGGAGTGACCTACCTCTCTCTGTCACCTGTCTGCAAACTATCTCTCTGTAGAGTCTTCTCCCTCTCTGTCGGGTTGACCTCCAGGTGGTTCTTTGTCTCTCCATTCTGTGGTGATCGCTGTATCTCTGTAGGCTCTCTCTGGGTGTTGTGACAGCTGGATCATAAGTGCCTCCTGTTCCTTCAGATCATTTGTCCCTCTTGCATAGTTACCTTTTATGACCTGGGTGTCAGTACACCCCTCATGACTTCCTTCTGGTGTGTCTCTAATGGCAGGATCCTCAAAACAGTGACTGTGTCAAGCGCCAGCAGGTCCTTTTCAGACCTCACATAATCTAGTGCCTGGTATCTCTGATTGCTGGCCATGTCCTCTCAGTGGTGACTCCATCCTTCTGGCTGCAACAGGTCTCCCTACCTTGGTAGCAGGGTTTTGGTCCTTTGTCCTATCAGTGCCTGCACTGGACTGCTTTGTCATGCTGGTGATAGAGTATTCCTATGTGGCAAAAACAAGTGGTTTGAACCAGAAGAAATAGCCATTTGTAACAGTCTCGGTTATTTGCACCACTGATTCAGCCTTACCATTACTCTGTGGATATACTGGGGAAGAGGTGTGATGGTCAAACTTCCCTTTATGTGCAAAATCCTTGAATTCTTCCAAAGCAAACCGGGGTCCATTGATGGTGAGTGTCAGAAGACGTACTTTGCTAGATATATTTGCCAGTCACTGACTTGTTGCTTGTATCAGATAGGGAATTAATCTCCCAAAACGTTGATTTTAAGTGATTATAAGTTATAGGCAAAAAGCCAGAGTTAGTTACCAAAGGAAAATAAGATATGAGCACGCAGTCTAAACTCTCAGTCCTATTAGACTGGGCAACATCTAGATGAAGCAGTTTTTCTCACCCCACTGGATATTGCAGTTCATAGTACACAGATTTCACCCTTGAAATCTGGGCCAGTCCCCTCAGTTGGAGTCTTCAGAGTGTCCTTGTTGCTTGCAGCGTTGGTGGGTGAAGGAGAAAGGCCAAACTTGGGCCCCCCTGTGTCCAGTTTTATACCCTAAGTCCATGTGCCTGTAGAACATGTCAAAGTTAGAATCAGGACTCACAATTTAGTTAAAGACCACTCTGTTTTATTAGCACAGCGCTCCGCTAATACATTCAGATAATGTGAGCACCGAGTAAGACTCCCCCGGGTTTAAATAGACTGTCTCTTGTGGGTGGAGACCCCCTCTTCACCCTCTGTAGAATCCAGTTACAAAATGGAGATTCGGAATCACCTGGGCAGGTCACATGCCCATGCATGACTCAGGACTTGCAGGTAGCAGCCATTATCCACATGCTGCCTTGAACGTCCTCAGGGAGACTTCTTATGTGGATTGGAGTCTTCCAAGCTCTTTTGTCTGTTAAGTGCTCCCTGATTGAACACTTAATTTGCACATTCCTTTCCCAAGAAGTGATCAAATGTTCTAACTAAGGCTACTTAGAAATCAAGCAATTATATAGCCAATGTTCATAACTTTGAACACACAAATGGTGCCTGCATACAACTAGGATGAACATAACCAGTAGATCATAACCTTTACATAGATATGTTACATGGCATATGTAGCAAAACCCTATTCCAGTTATATCATACATACATTTATGAGTCTCTCCCCCCCCCCCAAAGCCTTATGGGGTACACTGTCACAAGGCCCTGGTATTCTTGCCATCACTTGTGGTACCGCTACTATTGGTGCCATGGGGAGGGGAGGAGGAGCAGGAGGGGGGTGTTAGCTTTATTAATTTGTTTAAAATCCACTATCAATCTCCAATTTCCTGAGGCTTTTAATACGGGCAAAATTGGGCTATTGTATGTGGAATTCCCCTTTTCAATCACTCCCTGTTGTTCTAATGATTCAATTATTTTCTCAGTTCCTGCCTCTGCTTGCACAGGATATTTATATTGTCTCTGTGGTGGCACTTCATCCCCCACGATTTTACCACATGCTTCAATTTTACCACATTCTGCTTTATTCTTAATCCATACATCAGGGAACTCCTTTACCCACACATCCTGTTGATCCAGTATAATCTCCTTCACTGCTTCTGCAGCACATATGCTTGGAATGTACCCTGTTGTCAGGATGCTTTCTGTCCAGCCAGGCACATGCCACATAACTGCATTAGTTAAATCCAAAACTAACCAATTCCTCTTAAAAAAAGGAGTCCCCAATATTACTGGCTAAGCCACCTGAACTATCTGAAGCATTTGTTCTTTACGACAAAAAGCCCCCACTTTCTCTCTCTCTCTGTGTAGCTATTTCTACTGAATGATACATTTTTCCTGTCACTCCTTCCCCAATAAAGGAGGCTTCTGTAATGATCTCTGACACATATGGAGTGAAATCACAACTTATTTACAATATTTACACCAGCCCCACTATCCAATAGGGCATCTTTGGGTCCATTATCTTCCCCAATTACAGTTGTCCTAGGCCTCCCATTTGAATCTCATCTTAATCTATTTACCATCTCCAATTCCTGAGGACCCATTTCCAGTGGGAGCAACTTGTCATCAGGGCTTTCCTATAGAGCAGGTTTCTCTGAACCCTCAGCTTGCATAGCTGCAACCTTTTTCTGCTCCTTAAACATTTCTTCTTCCATCCTTTGCATTTCTTTGATCAATTCATCAGTACATCTCCCATTCCTCTTATCCATATCTACTCCCCTCAATTTCAAATACCTCCAAGATTCCGAATCACATGTACTCCCTTCTGGGGCTCATTTTGATTATTCCACCCTCTACCTCCTTAGGGAGGGGTGCTTTGTCCTCTACTTGGCCTCTTCCTCTCTCACAGTATCCTGATGTATAAGCACTCTCATTAGAATATGTTATTGCTTCAACAAAAGGTACTCTGGGTTTCAATCATTCTACCTGGCTTCCCCCTTTCATCATTCATTTGCATACTATCCAGTGCTTCAGTGCATTCATAACAGTTAACCCTTCATCCTGGGTTGCTTGGGTCACCAAATGAGTAGACATTGCTAATAAATTTCTGTCCAATCCTTCAAACACATAATTCCAAAATTCCCTCCGATTCAAATCAACTGCTATCAAAGAATCAGCTGTGACATTTCTGGTGACTTCTGCCCTGGGGTTAGTCACCGGTTGTATTTCTCCAGCCAATAATCCCAGTGTTATTCTCCTTAACAGGTAATCCCTGGGTGAATCTCCAGGCTTCATGTAATCTGCAATGGATAACACCTTCATGGGTCTTTGACCTATCTCTTTACCTAACAGCATAATAAATCATAGTGCCAGTTGGTGTGCTTCTGGCTACCTGTCCAAAGCATTTTTCACTCGATCTACTGCCTGTCTAATCTCTCCAGTGGTAGCTGCCCTGATTAAGCTATAAGATTCACTCATATATAAATTCTCTGTTCCTCCTAACTCTGCCCACTGTACTAGGCATGTAGCTATTTTTTTTCATATTCACTGGGCCTAATGACTTTACCATCAACTGTAGTAAGTCTGACGAACTCACAGGAATAATTTGTGTCTGCTCTGATTGTATCTCCCTCGCTGCGTCCTTAATGGTTGATCTCCGTTCTCTTACTGCTACAGACTTTTCTTGCTTAGGCTCTCCTGGCCAGTTTCTTATTTCTTCCCTCAACTTAGTATAAAGCGCCTCTCAAGGTTGGTCAAATTCCCTTTTCTCTTGACCCTCTCGCAGATCCTCTCCATGCCAAATATCATTGGAATCCAAATCCAAATCTCTCTTTTTTTGACACACAGCCACAACTTACAGCTCCTCTATTTTCACTTGCTTTTTCAATGCTATAGTTTTCTGGCACCAACTGTGAGAAATGCTTGCAATCTTCTCTTCCTTTTCCGTAGTCAAATCTCAAATTAACTGTTTCATTCCTATCACTTGATGGTCTAATTTATCTTTGTCTGGTTTAATCTTTTCCCAATCCATCATTCTTTTCTCCAATTCCCTATTTTGTTTCCCCATTTGTTCTAACTGAGTTTGCATTATCTGTGCCTGCATTACTTCTCGCTCCAAATTTTCCTGGCAAGTTTTAAAATTCTCTTGTAATATTTGTAATTCTGCACAGATTTTCCCCTTACATGCAATTGCATTTTTACAGCTTGCCATAGCAGCCATACTATGGCCGTTTGCTTTTTACTGGCATTAGGCTTGTACAGCTGTACATATTTCTTAAATACGTTTTCTAAGGTATTAAATGTTACATCCGGTTCCACTGCACCTTCCATCCAGGGGTATGTCCCAAATGCAATAATCTCCTTTTCTAACAGAGAAGGGGCTTTAACTTTAGTCCACTGGGGTGCCTCTTCCACCCCTTTACTTCTCTTCTTAAACAGTGTTTTAAACATTATTACAATAACACCACGCGGTATCTCTCGACACATTTTTTTGCCTCACAAATTTCACAAATAAGGGGTCACCCTTATTAGTCTTAAAGAGGGACTCCCCCAACACTGTAAGACCCTGTATCGAAATATGGAACTTCTTAATATCTCTCCCCCCTCCGCATTCTCCACGACATGTTAGACCCACAATAGAGGTCTCCCTATGGGATGGGGAGCAGGCAGATACCGGACACACTGTTGGTATATAATACTCTAAATGCTCGTTATTGATTACAAAACTAACCTTTCTCACTCCACATTCACACCCCAAACATACTATAGCAGAGTCCAAAGGTCAGAATGGTCCTGACGGCCAGTCGAGATTCCTTCTGATGATAAGATCATAAGATGCGGGGAGCTGGCAAAAACCACATCTATATCCACACGGGGCTCTGGATCAATAAATGAATCTCATTTGAAGAAATCATAAGCAACCATTTATAGTCCATTCTGTTGTGTCAAAAATTATTTGCCTTTGTTTACTAGGCCTTCTACCCACACAATACCAGAGACAATCCTAGGTGTACCACCATGATCCAAGGTGTGCCATTTCCTCCCATTCTTATACAATTTTATATCAGTCCAGCTGGTGTTGTTTCCTTTTCTGCTGGTTCTCTGTATTTTTCCCAGAACATAACAAGATTGTTTTTGCACAAATAGTTCTAATAGTTTTTAACCTTAAGTTCTTGTTTTGGATGGCAACTTGCACAGCACGTATTCATGTCAAGCACACGTCATTCATACCAGGCCTCAATGACCTATAAGGTATTACATGGATATATGAACCACAATGTATCTTGAAATCTATATCTAACATGAGTGGGGTTACGCAGGGATCAGTTCTGGTTCTGTTCAATATCTTCATCAATGATTTAGATAATGGCATAGAGAGTACACTTATAAGGTGTTCGGATGATACCAAGCTAGGTGGGGTTGTAAGTGCTTTGGAGGGTAGGTTTATAATTCAAAATGATCTGGAAAAACTGGAGAAATGGTCTGAAGTAAATAGGATGCAATTCGATAAGGACAAATGCAAAGTACTCCACTTAGGAAGGAACAATCAATTGAACACATACAAAATGGGAAATGACTGCCTAGGAAGGAGTACTGCAGAAAGGGATCTGGGGATCATAGTGGACCACAAGCTAAATATGAGTCAACAGTGTAACACTGTTGGAAAAAAGTGAACATCATTCTGGGATGTATTAGCAGGGGTTTTGTAAGACAGACATGAGAAGTAATTCTTCCTCTCTACTCCGTGCTGATTAGGCCTCAACTGGAGTATTGTGTGCAGTTCTGGGCACCACATTTCAGGAAAGATATGTACAGATTGAGAAAGTCCAGAGAAGAGCAACAAAAATTATAAAAGGTCTATAAAACATGACCTATGAGGGAAAATTGAAAAAATGGAGTTTGTTTAGTCTGGAAAAGAGAAGAAGGGGTGAGGGGGCATGTTAACAGTTTTCAAGTATATAAAAGGTTGTTACAATGAGGAGGGAGAAAAATTGTTCTCCTTAACCTCTCAGGATTGGACAAGAAGCAATGGGCTTAAATTGCAGTGAGGGAGGTTTAGGTTGGACATTAGGAAAAATTCCTAACTGTCAAGGTGGTTAAGCACTGCAATAAATTGCCTAGGGATGTTATGGAATATCCATCATTGGAGATTTTTAAGAGCAGGTTAGACAAACACCTGTGAGGGATGGTCTAGATAATACTGAGTCCTGCCATGAGTGCAAGGGACTGAACTAGCTGACCTCCCGGTGTACCATCCAGTCCCATGATTCTATGATACCATAACTCTCATCAGAACTTACACACTAATCTCCTCAACTCACTGTTGTCATAATCTGTATCTAAAAGGTGTCAGGTAAGGTATCATATGCAAATTCATAACATGCTAGTAATTAATATTGTCTGATGTCTGTAGGGGGAGTAAATAAATAATAGAGCTGTACTGCAAATACGTTATTAGTTAAAAGAATGTTGTTCCACCAGCTAGACTGTGTCTTCAGTGTAAATTAAGAAAGGTGAGACCAACAAAAATGAAAAAGATGCTTACTTGTAAGGTAAACAAAGCCATCAGATGAGAAGTGGGGGAAGATGACCAGTTAATAATTTCAACAGGTGACGTAAGCTGAACCTCCAGGAGGATTTCCAGCCTCTTATAACAGGGTTAATGAACTCTGGGAAAATATAACCAGAAGCAAAAAGGCACTTTGTTATCCATGGATGGAAACAAATCCCTTTCCGCGAGCAGGTGCAGCAAGGAGCCCAGAGAGGGGAGGAAAGGAGTTTCCCCCACCCTCCCCCACCAGGGCTCTTGCCTGCTCCCTGCAAGCCGTTAAGCCCATCTGGTTTTCTCATTTTGGCCTCTCCGACCCCTAGCAGTCAGCCAAAAGCGCGGAAGCCACCCTCTCCATCCAACACGCGATGTGGCCAACATGGGGCTTGAACCCATGACCTTGGCATTATTAGCACCACGCTCTAACCAGCTGAGCTAGCCGGCCCACGGACAGCCATGCCTTCCCTCACCCTTTTGGAAGGAGTCACCGGCTGGCGCAGGGGTGGCGTGGCCTCCGGTATGACATGGTTGGATCAAGAGGCTTCCCAACAAGCCAGGGGAATTAGCTCAAGTGGTAGAGCGCTCGCTTCGCATGCGAGAGGCAGCG